>CM031240.1:636649632-637102380 GCA_018340775.1 Taxus wallichiana var. yunnanensis
GTATAGTTTTTTTACTCATGACCATGGTACTTTATTCCAAAAGATATGAAATTCTATAGAACACTACAATTGGAACTCGTGGGACATTGATTTAGCATCTCATATATTTTAGCCTTAGTCACTTCATAACATACTTATCTTTCTTTGTGGACCAACATAACATGTTCAACCTACATCATGTCTTATCACAGGTAAGATCCATGTTTTTTTACCAAAATGAAGTTATAATTATTTTCACCAATGTCGCATAAGAATAAACTTCTTTATTTCATGGATTTTATATGTAAATTCTAAGGAACGGAAGATTGTTTTTCCTTAGCCAATTTTGAACTTATAAATGCAAGGATCCAATTTAAATGTTCAAAAGGCATTGAGGATTTTGATACACACTTACACAAAAAAACTACAATTTTACATTGAATTTATTTGGGTCTTTAAGAATGAATCTTCCTAAATCTGAAATTCTAATGAGTTATACAAAATAACATGGGGTGTTATTTTCGACAACAAACATCATATAGGTTTTTTTGTCGCATGAACTTCCTTGTGCTTTTTGTGTAGGGAATTAGTGATCAATTATCCTCATCTATCATATTATTAATTCTTCCATATGATGTAAACTAATTCATATATCCACTTTTGAAAAAAATTGGTCACAGGAAGACCTAACACTCAACTAAGTAAATTAATGATGTCATTGACTTCTTGAATGAAGTCACTCCAATGAATGGTTTTCAAGAATTCAAAACAGAGAGGATTTGTCTTATCTAAATAGTTCTTATTTAAGAGGTTGACATAATATGAGGAGCTATCATTATAAATCTTTTGAGCTTACTCTTGGTTGGTGTCAACATATTCATTGAGTTTAGGGATATCGGAAAACCATCAAAATAATATTCATCTAATATAAATACCACTTCCCTATCCTAATTCTTTACTCACCTTGTATCACCATCATAGTGACTTGCAGTTGTAAGCATGAATTTAGGAAATTTTGAAGAGATGGGGAAGGTTTTTGGTAGTGTCAATCCACTATCTTAAATTCCTTTCATCCATGATGACTTTGATACATTATTTACTTTGCTCCAAAATCAATCATGCCAATATGCCCAACTTTTTTCTCTTATATGATCACTATTCAAAGGGGGAACCACCCTTGATAGCTATACTTCATTTTTTTATATTTTCTTTTATATGATTCTATCTTATTTTTCCCCTTAGTTGAATCTTCCATTGGAGTAATAAAAATACATGATAACTTATTAAGAAATCTTCCTAAATTCCTTTTAATTCAAACGGAAATATCCACTTTCTTAGCAACCTCAAAATCCCAAGAAACTAATTTTTGTTTTTTAATCCATTTTATACACCTTCAAAACCTGACATTTAGTTGTTAGAAATCCAAAATTCTTAAGACCACTCAAATCCCGACACAATAATTATAAATTTAGACATATTGAACACTCATGAAATCTTGACACACTTGTCAAAGTTATCTCCTTATTTATCAACCTATGAATCCCGACAAAGGTCAAGAAGGTCTTAAGGCATGCTTTACATATCTAATATCCTGAAAGAATCTTATCAGGTATTATTATATGTTTTACAAATTAGAAAACCTAAAACACCATAGCAGGGTTTTCACTTTTACAATTAGGTCAAAAAATCCTGACAAGAACTTTGGTGGGGTTTTTGACTTGTCTTGAAAATACTTGACTAGTTTTGGACATATGTTTTTAGACAAAATCCACTTTCCTCCTATGAATATAAAACAAATAATTAAATAACACCTAGTGATTCTCGAGTAAAAAGATTAAAACTTGGTGGCGGTGAAGGAAAAACAAGGTTTTTGCCATAGCCAAATAAAATGGGTGGAAAACAAACGAAATGCATCCAAAAACTTCGGTAGAAACCAATGAGAAACTTGAACTCATTGGATTCACAAATGGGTAGGAAATATTTTCTCAAAATGGTGACTAGAAGAGGATAAAAATTGCAATCGGGACTTTGAGGGTAGAAAACAAGTTTGTAGCGGTAAAAATAAAAATCATACAAGGTAAAAATGATGTGGAAATTTTAGGTTTTATAATAAACTTAGCATTTATTACATGTCGGCAACACGTGTGGGGGTAAAATAAAACTTAGAATTTATTATGTTGACTCAAGGATCAAGGGTGTGACCACATATAACAATTTTTTCATTCATGTGCTCGGGTCCAAACATGACATACTAGACCTTTATGCTTTTAGGGGTTTAGGGTTTGCACTACACAACATTTTTTGTGTCGTCATTTTTAATTTTTCAAACCCCCAAAAATTGAAACACTAAGGTGTTTTGGGTTATTTTAACATAGTAAATCTAAATAGGAGGACTATAAAAAATCAAATATATCAAAAACATTCAATATACCAACATACATTGATAAGTAGGTACAAATAACAAGAGAATAAGAGTGAGTTAGCTAATATCTAGTTATGGAATGGACCTAAACAATACTGATGGTAGAACAAGATCAATTTTTATTATACATGCTTCATCTATAAAATAGTGATTTGAATGTTATTGTGGACATCACTACCCGAGGGGGGATAGGATCGCCTAGGCACTTGTGTCGAATTGGGTTCTAGTGTCCTAGTGATGGGTGTAGATTTGGTTATTATAGTGTCTTATAATTTCAGCTATACTTTTCTTTGTGTCGCATCCACTTCAATGTAGGGTTTTCTTATCAAACTTGTACCAGTAAAATAAACCATAACTACCTACATAATACTTAAGAACACATTAGACTAATTAAAATATGTAAAATTTTGAGTCAAACTAACCTCGCGATCACTCCAATGTGATTTTCACCGAGAACTACACTACATTTAATAATCATTGTAATTATAGTGTTCGAGTATCTGTATATGTGATCAAAATTATGTACCCTAAAGCTAGGTTTCCCTTGTGCAAGTTACACCAAGATAGATAATAGAATACAACTACTTAATCCCCAAGATAATTTGTGCCATGGAATTAAGAATTTTCCCTTCCTTTATAGTGAATGTTGCATCCCAAATGTAATGCTTAATTTTTTCCTTTTTCCCAAGTAGTAGATAAAGAACATTACCCCTACACCCCTTAGAATAATTAGTAGGTGGCATATATACATGGTTCATTTGCTTGAATTTTGACATTAACAACACTAGAAGCCAACCCAAAGTGATCAATACAAGTTTAGAAAAGATAAACAAGTGATGGGTCATTTTAAAATATAATATTACAAGATAAGGGATAAGAGTGACCATAGGGGGACACTAGCATTGACTACTATTGTCTCTTAGTGGGTGTTTATGTCTAGAAAGCTCCAAATATAAATAAGTAAATTCTTAGTTGAGTAAAACATTGTGTGATGTCCAAAAGTAAAGGGATAATTCTAAAAAGAAGAGGACAAAAGCATGGAAAGATAAAACAATTTCAATGTAAAGTAAAACAAGTGTTATCAATATCTAGTTTTATTACTTAGGAATCATGCATATAATGACATACTAGAGGCATAATATAATAGTAATAAGTGCATAATTTTGTGTCTACATTTTCCCCCACTTTATGTTGTGAATGAATATTCAGTAGCATAAAGTAGATAGGAAGAACGTACCTTGTGGAGATATGAAGAAGATTATAACCAATAATGTGCCAAATGAAAGTTGTAGGATGTGTATCGTGGATTATAAGAGGGGATAATAACCTTAGGGGTGACTTGTGTGTTTAGTGAAAAGGATACATGTTTTTGTAAATGAATATTACTTTTTCATGAGCATTTCATGCTTGATATTATTCCTTGTTCTATTTGTGTTATATTTTGTTATGATAAGGACAGAACTACAAAATAAGAAAAGTTTAGTCAATCTTCATAGTATATGAAATTAAACTTTAACTTAGATAACTAAAATTAGAAATGTGTAAAATGAACAAGTGAATTGAGGATAGAGTACACCTAAATACATAGAGAGACAGGATAGAATATCCCTATGTATTTTTACCTTTTGGAACTATGCCTTGGAAATGGTTATAAGAGTTGTGGGTGATAAATCCCCAAACCAATGTGAATACTCTTTGGATTTATTCATCCTTCCACTAGAGGAAAATTTTTAGGAGAGTGGTTAGCTTTTCCCTCCTTCCATGATGATTCCCCAAAACTCGTGGATAAATGTCATTACATATGCTCACCAACCCAATAATGTATCGCCATGGATGACACTTCATTCCAAACATATTATTTTCCATGCATGTTCCCTAGGTGTCACTCCTTATTAGATATAGGTAGTAGAAAATGTGAAATGAGAAATTAAAGTGGTTAGTTCCCTTTCCCAACCCACAAAACATGTTATTGATTTTTTTCCTTCATTATGGATACTAAACTGAAGATGGATGTATGTTGTGTAATTCTATGAAAAAATATCACCGAGAAGTTGTGACAACTTTCAAATGCATGTTTTTCCCTAGGAAAAAACTACCCATGTGGGACATTGGCGCTCTATTGATCCTCAATTCTACACCCTTTGGTGGTCGACATCATTCTCTTTCAAGGGGGGTGTTTTCTTAGTGATATACTAGGTGGTATATGTCATTTTAGTTGGGGAGGGGTCTATCACTTTCCTTGGGATCAATATTTGAGGTGATTTATGGGAACGTATAGAGGCGATTGCCCTATCTTACTAATTTTGTTCCTACCTTAAACTAGGGTGAGAGAACCCATGGGGTAGCTTGAATGCAGAGGGGGAGATAAATTATTTGTTCCTCTTGATTTGTTAAATGATGGATCAATCTGAGATAAGCATGGCCATGAATACAACACTCACTCTTACAAGTTGTCATAAAAGATGTTGCATATGATGAATGTACCAGACACCATTACTATAGAAAACAAAGTTTAGTTGCTCTTTCATTTTCTTGATTGGATAATTAAGGCTACAAGGTAACTTCAATGATATTTAGAGATAGAGCAATACAGTAATAAATGGTAGTATGGTGGGGTGAGATTCATTATAGTAGGTTTAACTTCATAAAGAGGGGTATTATAAGGTGATAGATTCTTTATAACAAAGCATTTAACAATTACTTAGGCATCCCGTTATTCGGAAAGTAAAGAACACCTACTAAAGTGGTGACATTTTCTTCAAAGGAAGATTTTCATTCATTGATATTCAACATATGCAAATATTCAACACAATATCTAAAATACTTGACAAAAATCTCGTGTAAGCATTCTAATAAAAATTCACTTCTTCTACTCTCATATGCCCAATATCCACTAGAAGGATAATAAAAATCACTCAACAAAGTGGTTATAGTAAGGATTTTAGAATAATGCCCAATATTGCACAAAAAATTATTATAGCACAATATCAACTTAATGACCAAAATACAACCAATAAGGACTAATCTAGTGTACTACATGTTATCCAATTTTGCACACACGCAAGATTGGACAAGGGGGTCCAATCACATTCAAAATGAAATAGTAGTCCCAAGAAACCACCTTCGGTTATTATCGAGATGCAATAATTAAAAAATAATTCCTAAATTGCATATGAAGAGATCACCTAGCATCGAAAGGCACCCAGTTGATCTCGACTCAGTGAAGAGTTCAGGGTCGAGTTGTTAAAGAACCCGGTGTCAAATTGATAGTCATCTCGGAAATCATCTCAGTAGAGACTCTCAGTTGTAAGAGCTCGATGATGGTCTTGTTAATGCAAAATATAGCTCGTTGAAAATTGACAAATGAAAGGAACTGTACAAGGATCTCGGTGGAGATCGATGCAAAAAGATCTGAAGGCCAAGTCAGGGAGAGTCAAAGTCAACATGATGCCAGGTTTAATCCATTAAGACAGTGCTCGACCAACCACTTGGGAGAATTATCTTGTTTGACCGAGATGATATGAAATTATGCAGATATGGGAGGTTCAACATCATTGAATCTCGGGTTTGTAATTACATAATGGTGTTCAGACCTTCCTCGGCCAAGCATTTGGTGCACAGGCAGTTGACATGTTGCAGTATAGTAGAAGCCTTTTTGAGCACTTCCAGCAAGCAAGTTGTCCAATGATGTTTTTATCTGTTCAGCATCGAATGCATCCTCAAATTCGGGATTTTCCTTCAAGATATTTTTATGAAAATTGATTAAGTGACAGTAAGAGTGTTACCAGCAGACCTGAGGAAATTTATTACAAAGACTCTCTATCGAGATCTTACTTGTTTTACGATGTAACTCATGGAAGTGAATCTCATAGAGGTGGGACTGTTTCATATCAGAATATTCATGAGGCACAATTTGCTTTGCAATTATATGATCATCTTCAATGAGTCACTAAGTTGTCAGGTATAAACATTTCTATCAGAATTATCACGCATTACAAGCTACAGCTGAAATGTTTGCACTGAGAGTTTAATGTTATCCTCAAATATGTTGAAGGAAAACTCGACAGGAGGAAAATCATGGGAATCAGAAAGCCTAATGCCAAGTGGGTTTTCATGGATGGCAAGCCAAAGAAGAAATCGAGGACGTGGGAAATAAGGCAAGCAATGCCAAGTGGAAATTTGATGATGGCGGGCCAGGCTGTTAATCCCGCGCTGAGGCTGTTCACTCTGCGTTGGAAAAATTGGATCAAATTGCCAAGTGGAAATGTAATCGTGGAAAACCATGTTGTTTACTCCGCGTAGGAGAGAAGTTGGATCAGATTGCCAAGTGGAAAAATTATGATGGCTATCCATCATGAAAACCCCGCGCAGTTGGAGTGGTCCGAGTCTTCTGAGTTACCGGGGAGAATTAAAGTGCCGATTACAAATTGAGCGTTGAGTAATCTTCCGATCGATAAGGGAGGATGATGGCGAGATGGTTGAAGATGGGTCGACATTGGAAACAGTATCCAGTTTCAGGCTCACAAAAAAGAAATGCCTTCTCATGGAATACCGTAATTGCAGCTTACAGAAGACACAGGTTTCCGAATGCAACAAACAGATGCCCGACCTGATCATTTCACCTTTGCCAACATACTTCTCCTAGCTCCCGTTCAGTTCACCTTTGCCAGCATACTTCTCTGAGCATTCGGTGGTCGCAAGACAAGCTCCCATGCACAGTCAGAAAGCATGCAAGTAAAAGCCTTTTGAACACGTTTAAACAAGCAGGTTGTCCAACTGTATTGTTATCTGTTCAGTGTCGAATGCATGCCTATCCTTATTCTGAACTCAGATCGAATGACAGCTGCATGAAACAAACATTCACTGCCGTGTACGATGGATTGGAGTCACGCCATTCAAGGCTTCATAAAATTTCCATGAACCAGGAGATGGAGTTTTATTACGTGTAGAATGAAACGATTCATATTGCTCAGCATTTCTTCTCCTAGAAACGAATTGAATGTGAAGGTCAACTCAGAAATACCGTGGCCGTTTTGCATGCTGCATCCTTGTTACTCGTAAATGGTCTCTTTGAGAAACTCTGTGGGCAGTAGGCAATATTTATACCCTTCCATTATGTACGTCCAATCAGACAATAAAAATATTCTTTTACCAGGTTCAGAGAAACTTGTTTTTAACAATGAACGCTTATACTGTAATTTCAAGCTGTTTTTATCTAGCTTATTTCTATCAGCTTTGATTCACGACTAAGGAAGAATTCATATGGTTGTTACCTGTACATTTTTCCAAGGTCCTTTTGGTTGCCCCAGTTTGTTCAACGTATTTTTTGAAGGGCTTATTTTATGTGTTGCAAATTGTAACATAAAGGATCTTTTAGTTTCTGGAAAAATGAGTATATGGTTTAGCTCACAGCTACCTATGCCATACTAAGATCCCAATAGTGGCATAATTGTTGATTGGAGCTGAGATTGCCGAGTGCACTGCCAAAATACCGAAGGGCTCTTTGGCCAAAAATCAGTCTCAAGGGTGTCTATCGACATGTTACGGGCATAAGCCTGGGTCATCATCATGGCAGCATTAGGTCTTTGTTGATAATGGCATTTTCTCATCGTTTGGAAGGTACAATTGTGCTTATTATGGCCAAGCTAAAACATTCTTACTGCAAGTGTTATATGATAAGGAAGAACCGTGAACATTGTGGTAAAACCATTCTTTTTAGAAATGTTGGGTTAAGCACGACATTCAAGTGAGTTTGAGCCAACCGGGTGCTCAGGTTGATATGCAAAACAAAGCCAGGTCGAATCAGTTGAAGAGCTCGTGGTGTTGTTTCATGGAGTTTGAATGTGGAATGCATGTGAATATGTGGTCCAAAACAAGAAGAAATAACTCTATCTGTCAAGACTAGAGCTATCATAGAGAAATCAATCGATTCAGTGTTGACAGGGCCACGTAACATGATCCCTAACAATTTTCATAGCTTGAAAATCATTTCTAAATGGCGCAACATGCAGGAGTGAAATAATTTAAATTCATTGAATTGTTTAACCTCTGTGGGTACAACCAATGTATTATGGATCAAATCCACTAAGTATGATTTAGAGTCAAACTTTTCATATTGTGGAAATGTTGGTACCAAGTCGAGATAAAGAATAAGCTCGCGGGTGTCAAAGTTTAATGTATTTGTAGAGGCTTTCAATTTCACGATGCATATAGGTGGCTTGGTAATTCAGAATGGCTCGATTTGGAGTTTGAAGCAAGACCGTAGCAGTGGCATTCGTGAGGTGAGTCTTAATTTGCGTCAGGCCAGGTTCACAGGATCTACATGCATTTTAGGAAAATGATAAGAATCGAGTTTGATAGCTCACCATTCAAAGGACTCAATGCAAAAGAGCTCGATTGCCAAGACGAGGAAAGAGTTAGTGTGGGGTTCAAAATCGATTGCAACACCGAGTTAGAGGATTCGAAGCTCACCGAGTTGAGATTTGTGCAGACTATTTCCACATGGACCCCCCTCCTCTTCAAGTCAAACGGGTCAACGGGGGGGTCCCAACATTATGTTAATTAAATTAATATTTTTATTTAAATATTTTAATAATAATATTTATTATTATTATTTAAATATTCTTTTAATTAATTGAGAAGACTAGGTCATCAGGAAATTAATGACCCATGATGGAACCTTCTCAGGTAGTTCAACTAACTGTAATAAATACATCATGGGCCTTCATTTTAGGAATGCAATTATGACCATTTCCTCTTCTTTCTCACATATTCTTCTATAAATGTAAGTTGGAAGCTCATTTCAAAGGGTTCTAACAGTTCAGACAAGTTGGATAGTTAGATACCTCAGGAAAGTGTATACTTTTCAAGAATCCTCTCTCTTCTGCAAGTTGTTCTTGTGTGTTGAGAGAACTTTCAAGCCTCCTCTTCAAGACCGTAAATGGCAACTATTGCCTCTTACGAATGTATGATGCATTGTGCATGTTATTAAAGCAATAAAAGTGTGTGTTTTGTGACTAATCTCAGTCCTTTCATCCTTCTACGCTTCTTTGTGCCTTTCTCATACTTGCAGGTACACTGTGTGCAAGTTTAAGTTCTATTGCGAGTTCTTGGAGTTCTGTGCTTATCGAGTGGTGGAGTATTGCATGCAGTTGAGTTGTGGTGTGTGTTCACCCTTCTTGAATTCATCCTTCTTCACTGGGAAACTAGTATATTTCTCGGTCTGATAAAGTTTAACAAAGGGAATGCGTGTCTCTTAGTCTGTGGTATCTTGTACCCTCTCTAAGTTACAGTAGGTGAAGTTGACCTGTGGTGCACACACCCTCTTCAAATTAACCCTTCCTAAGTCTGAAGACACCCTTTATTTAGTGCATCACCATCCCTAGTATAGTTTCATTTCTGTAAATCTCTTTCCCTAAAACCCCATGAAAATGTTAGCCTAGGACTAGATAATCATTTTTGTTACACTAGGAGTAGTAAAACACTTAGTTTAGGAAGAGGAATCCGGCCTTCTCCGGAGGTTCACCTCGAGCCCAAGTCCCACAGCTTGAGAGGTGATCCCATGTGTCCCAATCACACCGAACGTCCTATTCACATCCTGGCCATTCGGAGGGTGCAGTGATTTGGCGACAACAGTTTTTGGCACGCTCGGTGGGACAGAGTTGGTACTTCTCTTCTCACTTACACAAGTCAAAGTACTTGGCGACTCTATATCTCTAGATTCCAAATCTCAGTGCAGTAACTTATGCAAAGAATTCAGACAAGAGCTTCTTCAAAGAAAGGAAAGTATCAGCATACCGAACTTTCCTTGTCTCCTCCAAAGAGAAGAAGAAGAGGCATTTCCACATCCCCAGTTGCAGATTTACCTAGTAGGGGTCATTCAACTCCTTACGGAAGATTTCCTCAACCCAAGAACAATCAACCTTTCATTGCTATGGCGAGGAACCAAGTTTTTCCCCCTTTCAATGCAAGTAGTCCTCTTATGTTGGCTCAACGTGACCCGATACCTGTTGCGGCACTCAAAAGTTTACCCTTCTACATGGGGGAAACTCACGTTATTCTAGTTGAGCATATCTTTGATGTATCCAAAGCATCATGCAATACATAATATCACCGAAGACAACGTTGCAGTTAGACTTCTTGCTACCTCTTTCAAGGAAAAGTGCTTCAATGGTTTCGCGGGTTAGGTGTTGGCACTATAACCACTTAGGACGAGTTGGGAGAAAATCTATGTAAACAATTTGAAGACAAAAGTGATCACCTATCACTTTTAGAACAACTTACTACTATAAAGAGAGCTTCCCAAGAATACATGAGTGATTTCAACTTCCGATTCCACAGGACTTGGAATAGGATTCCAGCGCTCGTAAAGCCTTCTACACATAATGCATTCTTGTACTATTTGCGAGCCTTGAATAGTGATGTAGCAATTATGATCCAGTCCATGGGAGGGACTACACTGCCTGATGCTTACGAAGTTGCCATAAGTGCAGAGAATTCTTTGATTCAAGCTGGAAAGATAGCTCCACGACCACCAATGCCCTTTTCTCTAGATCTTACGAATCATCAGCCTATCATTGCTCCTATTCCAATAGACTCCAAGCAACCATCTCAATCTCCCCTGCCTCTTCAAATGACCTATTTGAATTCAAGTCACTACTGCAAAATTTTGGAAATGAGCTCATTGCACTCAAAAGGCAACAATTTCAATACAATCGTCCGTATCAGCCACAAAATCAGTAGTATTAGGCTAACCGTCCTCCTTTTCAAGGAAACAATCAGCCTCGAAATCAAACTACAAGTCAAGTTGCAAATGTCGTCGCCCTTGAACTTTCGTAACCCTCTTGCAAGCTAGTTCATCTAGAGCTATAGTACCTGTTCAAAATAATCTAGTTCAAGACTACGAATGGTGTTATCCTTGCTCTCAACCTCACAATCAAAATCTTTGTCCCAATAGAGTTCTTAGCTAGACCCTTATGGTTCAAAGTGTATCTGCCCCTTCAGAGTTAACAAACAATTCATCTACGCAAGAAGCAGCAGATCAACCACATGCACCTGAAGAATCCACGTTGCTAAACTGGCAAGAAGAAGATTTTTGCGGATTGAATATAGATTCTTCATCAGTGGTAGCAAACACTCATTCCAAAAAGAGAGCAATGGAGCCTCAACCTCTCAAAGCTGATCTAGCATCCACTTCTCAACCTGGGTTTCAAATGGTAGTTGATAAAAATGTGGGAAAGAAATCATTAGAAACACCAGCTAGCCACACCGCAGGGAAAGATGGTTCTCCAGGCATCACGGTACCCAACAAACATTTTCCAAAGGAGGACCCCAATGCCCAAAAAAGTGTCATCAAAGTTGGAGCAATTCCCTTCAGCATAGTAGAACAAATGAAGAAAACCAATCTAAGCGTTACCATGTGGGACGCACTCTCGATCCCTTCCCAAAGAAACCTGTTGCGAGAAGCTCTGAACAGTTTTAGTACAACCAGCAGATCACCAAGCCATGGAGTGACAAATGCTACAAATTTGTGTCAACCGGAAGGGAAAATCATTCCTATGGCAAACAAACCACCGCCATTCTACATTTCCCTGATCATTGGCGACCACCTGGTACATAATTGCATGATCGATTCTGGTGCCAGTAGCTCTGTCATGCGAAACAAATTGTAGATGTACTAGGCATACAATATGTGCCAGTTACAAGAGGGGTTGTTCAACTGGATGGCACAGCTATTAAGACTGTTGGGGTTATCAAAGGACTTCAACTTACCATTCATGCATGCCCAAGTTTTCATTCACCCAAGACATATCGGTCATCGATCTCCCTCCCCTCTTTGCCATCTACCTATCACGGGATTTCACTGCCAAGATGGGTGGTTACCTATCAGCCGATTGGTCGCATATGATTCTCAGGACTCGATACGGAACCAAAGTAACTATAAGGGCAGAACCAATCTGCCATAATCATGTAGAACCCTACACTACTAGTCCCATAAATGGAAATTACACCATCGGCGATCCAGAAGAGGAAGATGCCGATCATGAACCAACCACCCTTGTTGAGGAAGTCCCTGATACTTTTCTAGATGAAGTATGTAGAGATCATCAATATGATCCCTACACTGATGTATTGGCAGAAGAAGAAGCTGGTTTGCTAGTTTTGGAAGAAACAGGATTAGGTACTTACTGTATCCATGAAGAAGATACGATCATACCACAACTTGTCAAAACACCAAGTGATTCTAAAGGACTGTGGCAATTGTTCTTCGATGGCTCAAGAAGTAAGAATGGATCTGGTGCTGGTGTTATGTTAATTTCTCCAAAGGGAGATAAGTACTTCTCATCTTTCCAGTTGTAGTTCAGTTGCACTAACAATGTTGCTGAATACGAGGCTCTTGTGCAAGGAATTCAGCTAGCCCAAAGGAAGGGAATCAAGGCCCTGACTATTTTTGGAGATAGTGAGTTAGTTTTTCATCAAGTTTCGACACGTAGTGCATCCAAAAATGATCTTTTACGATCATATAAGAATCGAGTCTGGGACCTGATTGAAGATTTTGAAGCTTTTGGAATCCATGCAATCCCTAGAAATCAAAATCAAGATGCAGATAGGCTTGCTACAATTGGTTCACAATACAACATACCAGTTGATATCATGAAAGAAGGGCAGCAATTTGTTAAAATGGTGGTTTGACCAGCAGTCCCTGATAATGTGAGTAGTTGGCAAGTGTTTGATAGTGACAAACAAATTGTCCTCTTCCTACAAGAAGAGGCGGAGTTTGCTACAAAGAATCAAGATAAGTTGCAGGAGTCATATGGTGAGAAAATTATTCAATTGAAAAGCAACAAGTTACCAAAAGGTTTAGTCACTTTGGAATCCATTTTCAATTCAGATGACCAAGCCACAAGACAAAGCCCTAACATGGTGGTCAAAGAAGAATATTTTGAGGAAGTTGAAGTATCAAATGAAAATTTTCTTAAGATCGGAAAAGTGTGTACTTCTGAAGAGAAAGAAAATTTCATCAAACTTTGTCAAGAGTATCATGACATCTTTGTATGGAGCTATAAAGATCTACGTGGTTTTGATCCAGGTATAGCACAACATACCATCGAACTGGATCCTAATGCTAAGCCAGTTTGTCAGAAACAAAGACCAATTAATCCCAAAATTGAGCCACTAATGAGAAAGGAGCTAACCAAGCTCATCGAGGCCTGTATAATTTTTCCCATCAAGCATTCCTCATGGGTAGCCAATTTGGTGCCCGTGAGGAAGAAGAATGGAGAGATCCGGTTATGTGTAGATTTCAGGGATTTGAATCGTGCATCATTAAAAGATCATTATCCTCTTCCATCGATGGAGCAGATCCTTCAAACGGTGGCAGGAGCTCAAAGATTTTCTTTGCTCGATGGATATTCAGGTTACAATCAAATCCTAGTCCAAGAATCCGACCAATTCAAAACGGCTTTCACTACCAAGTGGGGCACGTATGCCTACAATAAAATGCCATTCGGATTGTCCAATGCGGGGCTACTTTCCAAAGAGCCATGGACATGGCATTTAAGGGACTAATCAACAATATTATTTTAGTTTACCTTGATGATATAACTGTATACTCTAAGCATGCAGAAGATCACATCACACATCTAAGGAAAGTTTTCCAAAGGTGTAGGGAATTTGGGGTTTCACTTAACCCCAAGAAATGTATTTTCGTAGTGCACGAGGGAAAATTGTTGGGGCATATGGTTTCAGCAGAAGGATTATTAATCGATCTAGTCGGGATTCATTTAATTATGTCCTTATCTCTCCCAAGTCACAAGAAGGGCCTCCGTAGAGCTTTACGGGAACCATAAATTTCGTGCGGAGATTCATCCCTCAATTCGCGACATTGGCTAAACCACTGACAGCCATGCTAAAGAAAAACATGCCATTCTCATGGACAAAGGAAGGACGAGAAAGCTTTGAAGCTATCAAAACAGCCATTTCTCAAGCTCCCACACTTGTGAACCCCAGGTTTGACAAAGATTTTATCCTTTATGCTTTTGTAGGTCAAGAGAGCATTTCAGGGATCCTCACCCAACAAAACAACAACCTGATGGAGCAACCAATCACTTTCTTCAGTCAATCCCTCAAAGACTACGAGTTCAAATACTCATTCATTGAAAAGCAAGTCTTTGCGGTTATTCGAGCTTTGAAGAAATTCAAGCACATGTTGTCCAACAACAAGATTCATCTGATGGTGTCTCATCCAGGTGTCAAGGAGTTTTTTCTGAACAAAGAAATGAATGAAAAGTGTGCTGGATGGATCACGAAGGTAATGGAGTATGACGTGCATATCAAAGTCACTAAACTTGTCAGAGGTAAGGGTTTATGTCAGCAACTTGCTGCAGACATGGAATCAAAAGGTAATGAGGACGTGACACTCCTAAATACTGATGAGGATGTTGATCAAGCTGATTGGTTATCCAAAATGAAGAATTTCATCTTCTCAGGAGCATACCCAACAAACATGGATAAAAACCAAAGACGAACTTTCCGTCTTCAATCTATCCCATATGTTTTGGTAGATAGCGTTCTCTTTCGAAAAGATTTGAATGGCGTCCTCCTTCGGTGCATAGGACCGGAACAGGTAAGTAAGATACTAGAAGAATTTCATAATGGCCTATCTAGAGGACATTATTCCACACGAACAACAGCTACCAAGATCATGCGAGCCGGCTACTATTGGCCGGATTTATTCAAGGATGCCCATCTCTTGGGTAAGGAAATGTAAGGAATGTGCCTTTTTCACAGGTAAGAAGAATCTGGCAGCTCTTCTGCTGCATCCAATTCAAGTGGATCAACCCTTTGTTCAATGGGGGTTGGACTTCATCGGAATGATTAATCCTCCATCCAGTGATGGACATAAGTGGGTCCTTACCGCAACAGACTATTTTACTCGATGGACGAGGCAGTAGCATTAAAAGAGAGCAATGAAAAGGCGTTTTGGATTTTTGGAGGGTATAATGACGAGGTTCGGTGTTCCGTTTACAGTCATTTCAGACAACGCACTGGCTTTTCTTGGTATGAAATTGAGTGAATGGGCTATTAAAAATGGGGTATACCTCAAAACTTCATCTAATTACTATCCACAAGGAAACGGATTGGCTGAGTCTAGCAACAAAAACCTCATAAGGATTATTAAGCGCACGATGGAGACTAACAAGAGGACTTGGCATACACAACTTAAGACTACCTTATGGGCAGATCGGATCACACCTAAAAGGGCCATCGGAAATTCTCCTTTCATTCTTGTATATGGAAGAGAGGAAAAACTCCCACTCTCATTGGAGTTACCTTCTTTGGAGTTAGCTCATCAACTTGAAGTTATAGAGAGTGATCCTCTGACAATAAGGTTTGCTGAACTCATGGAGTTAGAGGAAGTACGAGACAAGGCTATGAAAACTTTGGAGCAGCATCAGGCTCAAGTTAAGAAATATTTTGACAAGAAGGTGTCTGACAGACATTTTCAAGAGGGAGATTTAGTTCTCAAATGGGATGAAGACAGGGCCAAACCAGGCAGGCATGCCAAGTTTGACGCTCTCTGGAGTGGGCCATACATCATCACAAGTTGCAAAGAGGCAAATTCATTTCATCTATCTAGGCTCAATGGAGAAGAACTTGCCCATTCACGTGAATGGGATACATCTCAAAGCTTGTTTTTGAGAAGCATTCCACCCCCTGTACAGTTAAATTAGGTGTTTTCCTCCAAGTGCTTATGCACATTGTTGTGTGTTGTTGTTTTGCTTTCCTTGTTGTTGTGTTTTGTGGTGTTCTGCACTTTGTTTCATCATTGGAAGGTGTCAAGGAGAAGAAGGTTCAAGGTTTCCATAAGAGTTTCAAAATCTACTTCATTCAAAATTTTGCAGTGTTCCATGGATGTCAAGCATTCAATAGATTCAGTATACTTCATGCTTAGCATTCCAGGGAGGTCTAGGATATCGGCAATGTTCAAGGAGATTTCGGGATGTGTCAAAGAAAATCATACTACTTTCAAGATTCCAACATAGACTCCATGCCCAATGGATGACTTAAGGCTACTGGAATCATGCTTAGCAGAAATCATCCCCGAGAGGTCGCCAAAAATGTTATCCAATTTTGCACACCTGGCAAGATTGGACAAGGGGGTCCTATCACGTTCAAAATGAAATAGTAGTCCCAGGAACCCACCTTCGGTTATTATCGAGATGCAATAATTAAAAAAATAATTCCTAAATTGCATATGAAGAGATCACCTAGCATCGAAAGGCACCCAGTTGATCTCGACTCAGTGAAGAGTTCAGGGTCAAGTTGTTAAAGAACCCGGTGTCAAATTGATAGTCATCTCGAAATCATCTCAGTAGAGACTCTCAGTTGTAAGAGCTCGACGATGGTCTTGTTAATGCAAAATATAGCTCGTTGAAAATTGACAAATGAAAGGAACTGTACAAGGATCTCGGTGGAGATCGATGCAAAAAGATCTGAAGGCCAAGTCAGGGAGAGTCAAAGTCAACATGATGCCAAGTTTAATCCATTAAGACAGTGCTTGACCAACCACTTGGGAGAATTATCTTGTTTGACCGAGATGATATGAAATTATGCAGATATGGGAGGTTCAACATCATTGAATCTTGGGTTTGTAATTACATAATGGTGTTCAGACCTTCCTCGGCCGAGCATTTGGTGCACAGGCAGTTGACATGTTGCAGTATAGTAGAAGCCTTTTTGAGCACTTCCAGCAAGCAAGTCATCCAACGATGTTTTTATCTGTTCAGCATCGAATGCATCCTCAAATTTGGGATTTTCCTTCAAGATATTTTTATGAAAATCGATTAAGTGACAGTAAGAGTGTTACCAGCAGACCTGAGGAAATTTATTACAAAGACTCTCTATCGAGATCTTACTTGTTTTACGATGTAACTCATGGAAGCGAATCTCATAGAGGTGGGACTGTTTCATATCAGAATATTCATGAGGCACAATTTGCTTTGCAATTATATGAGCATCTTCAACGAGTCACTAAGTTGTCAGGTATAAATGTTTCTGTCAGAATTATCACGCCTTACAAGCTACAGCTGAAATGTTTGCACTGAGAGTTTAATGTTATCCTCAAATCTGTTGAAGGAAAACTCGGCAGGAGGAAAATCATGGGAATCCGAGAAGCCTAATGCCAAGTGGGTTTTCATGGATGGCAAGCCAAAGAAGAAATCCCGGATGTGGGAAATAAGGCAAGCAATGCCAAGTGGAAATTTGATGATGGCGGGCCAGGCTGTTAATCCGTCGCTGAGGCTGTTCACTCTGCGTTGGAAAAATTGGATCAGATTGCCAAGTGGAAATGTAACCATGGAAAACCATGTTGTTTACTCCGCATAGGGGAGAAGTTGGATCAGATTGCCAAGTGGAAAAATTATGATGGCTATCCGTCATGAAAACCCCGCGCAGCTTGGAGTGGTCTCGAGTCTTCTTGCGAGTTACCAGGAGAATTAAAGTGGCAGTTGCAAATTGAGCGTTGAGTAATCTTCCGATCGATAAGGGAGGATGATGGCGAGATGGTTGAAGATGGGTCGACGTTGGAAACATATCGATTTCGGCTCACAAAAAGAAACGCCTTCTCATGGAATACCGTAATTGCGCTTCACGAACACACGAGGTTTCCGAATGCAACAAACAGATGCCTGACCTGATCATTTTACCTTTGCCAACATACTTCTCCTAGCTCCCATTCAGTTCACCTTTGCCAGCATACTTCTCTGAGCATTCGGTTGTCACAAGACAAGCTCCCATGCACAGTCAGCAGGCATGCGCAGTACAGTAAAAAGCCTTTTGAACGCGTTTAAACAAGCAGGTTGTCCAACTGTATTGTTATCTGTTCAGTGTCGAATGCATGCCTATCCTTATTCTGAACTCAGATCGAATGACAGCTGCATGAAACAAACATTCACTTGTTGTGTGTACGATGGATTGAGTCACGCCATTCAAGGCTTCATAAAATTTCCATGAACCAAGAGATGGAGTTTTATTACGTGTAGAATGAAACGATTCATATTTCTCAGCATTTCTTCTCCTAGAAACGAATTGAATGTGAAGGTCAACTCTGAAATACCTGGTCGGCCGTTTTGCATGCTACATCCTTGTTACTCGTAAATGGTCTCTTTGAGAAACTCTGTGGGTAGTAGGTAATATTTATACCCTTCCATTATGTACGTCCAATCAGATAATAAAAATATTCTTTTACCAGGTTCAGAGAAACTTGTTTTTAACAATGAACACTTATACTGTAATTTCAAGCTGTTTTTATCTAGCTTATTTCTATCAGCTTTGATTCACGACTAAGGAAGAATTCATATGGTTGTTACCTGTACATTTTTCCAAGGTCCTTTTGGTTGCCCCAGTTTGTTCAACGTATTTTTTGAAGGGCTTATTTTATGTGTTGCAAATTGTAACATAAAGGATCTTTTAGTTTCTGGAAAAATGAGTATATGGTTTAGCTCACAGCTACCTATGCCATACTAAGATCCCAATAGTGGCATAATTGTTAATTGGAGCCAAGATTACCGACTACACTTTGAAAAAATACCGAAGGGCTCTTTGGCCAAAAATCAGTCTCAAGGGTGTCTATCGACATGTTACGGGCATAAGCCTGGGTCATCATCATGGCAGCATTAGGTCTTTGTTGATAATGGCATTTTCTCATCGTTTGGAAGGTACAATTGTGCTTATTATGGCCAAGCTAAAACATTCTTACTGCAAGTGTTATATGATAAGGAAGAACCGTGAACATTGTGGTAAAACCATTCTTTTTAGAAATGTTGGGTTAAGCACGACATTCAAGTGAGTTTGAGCCAACCGGGTGCTCGGGTTGATATGCAAAACAAAGCCAGGTCGAATCAGTTGAAGAGCTCGTGGTGTTGTTTCATGGAGTTTGAACGTGGAATGCATGTGAATATGTGGTCCAAAACAAGAAGAAATAACTCTATCTGTCAAGACTAGAGCTATCACAGAGAAATCAATCGATTCAGTGTTGACAGGGCCACGTAACGTGATCCCTAACAATTTTCATAGCTCGAAAATCATTTCTAAATGGCGCAACATGCAGGAGTGAAATAATTTAAATTCATTGAATTGTTTAACCTCTGTGGGTACAACCAATGTATTATGGATCAAATCCACTAAGTATGATTTAGAGTCAAACTTTTCATATTGTGGAAATGTTGGTACCAAGTCGAGATAAAGAATAAGCTCGCGGGTGTTGAAGTTTAATGTATTTGTAGAGGCTTTCAATTTCGAGCTTAAAGCTTCATGTTCACGATGCATATAGGTGGCTTGGTAATTCAGAATGGCTCGATTTGGAGTTTGAAGCAAGACCGTAGCAGTGGCATTCGTGAGGCGAGTCTTAATTTGTGTCAGGCCAGGTTCACAGGATCTACATGCATTTTAGGAAAATGATAAGAATCGAGTTTGATAGCTCACCATTCGAAGGACTCAATGCAAAAGAGCCCGATTGCCAAGATGAGGAAAGAGTTAGTGTGGGGTTCAAAATCGATTGCAACACCAAGTTAGAGGATTCGAAGCTCACCGAGTTGAGATTTGTGCAGACTATTTCCACATGGACCCCCCTCCTCTTCAAGTCAAACGGGTCAACGGGGGGGTCCCAACATTATGTTAATTAAATTAATATTTTTATTTAAATATTTTAATAATAATATTTATTATTATTATTTAAATATTTTATTTAAATATTCTTTTAATTAATTGAGAAGACTAGGTCATCAGGTAATTAATGACCCATGATGGAACCTTCTCAGGTAGTTCAACTAACTGCAATAAATACATCATGGGCCTTCATTTTAGGAATGCAATTATGACCATTTCCTCTTCTTTCTCACATATTCTTCTATAAATGTAAGTTGGAAGCTCATTTCAAAGGGTTCCAACAGTTCAGACAAGTTGGACAGTTAGATATCTCAGGCAAGTGTATACTTTTCAAGAATCCTCTCTCTTCTGCAAGTTGTTCTTGTGTGTTGAGAGAACTTTCAAGCCTCCTCTTCAAGACTCGTGTGGAAACTATTGCCTCTTTCGAATGTATGATGCATTGTGCATGTTATCGAAGAAATAAAAGTGTGTGTTTTGTGACTAATCTTGGTCCTTTCATCCTTCTACGCTTCTTTGTGCCTTTCTCATACTTGCAGGTACATTGTGCAAGTTTAAGTTCTATTGTAGGTTCTTGGAGTTTTGTGCTTATCGAGTGGTGGAGTATTGCATGCAGTTGAGTTGTGGTGTTTGTTCACCCTTCTTGAGTTCATCCTTCTTCACTGGGAAACTGGTATATTTCTCGATCTGATAAATTTTAACAAAGGGAACGTGTGTCTCTTAGTCTATGGTATCCTGTACCCTCTCTAAGTTGTAGTAGGTGAAGTTGACCTGTGGTGCACACACCCTCTTCAAATTAACCCTTCCTGAGTCTGAAGACACCCTTTATTTTGTGCATCACCATCCCTAGTATAGTTTCATTTCTGTAAATCTCTTTCCCTAAAACCCCATGAAAATGTTAGCCTAGGACTAGATAATCATTTTTGTTACACTAGGAGTAGTACAACACTTAGTTTAGGAAGAGGAATCCGGCCTTCTCCGGAGGTTCACCTCGAGCCCAAGTCCCACAACTTGAGAGGTGATCCCATGTGTCCCAATCACACCGAACGTCCTATTCACATCCTGGCCATTCGGAGGGTGCAGTGATTTGGCGACAACACTACATAGAGAAGCAATAAACACAAAATTGTAGCAAAAAACCATAACTCACTAATCAAAAATCCAACATACAGAACCAAGAATACATAAATTAAACTCATAAGTATACATATTTCATTTAAATCTCTAATCTCTTGACATAAGAACATACATCGGATGTTGTAAATCTTTTCAATGGTTTTCATTACACCACCTTGACACAAAAGCTTGAGAGACCAAAACTCATATGTATTTCACAAAAGGAAATATGCGGTTCTATAGTCATTTCTTTCAACCTTTTCAAAATAGAAAAAACTAACCCCCGATATGAGGACAGGCCCCCATATTTATACAATTTTGGTGAATTCTTACAATTCAATTTTCCCCCAAACTGGTAAGAGAATATTTCCTTCTTTTTACAAAGAAAGATATTTTTTAAAGCGGGAGTGTAATTTTCCTAAACAAAAATATCCTATTTTCTCGTTAGCATTTTTGGGATCATTTCTCCACCTTTATTGCCGCATGTGCAAAATAATTAGTTGATCATCGCCAAGTGTGCTTATGTCCTTTCCATCTTGTCACAATTACCCATGTATCCCATTACCTCTATCTCGCATCTTCACGTCACTTCTTTTATTAATTTTATTTCTCCCTTTTTGGAAGTCATACCTTAGGAAAGGAATTAATTAGGATAAAATGTTTAATGTTCAACTCGTGCAAGACCTTTAATCGATTAATGGAACTCCCCTCCACCAGATTTTATTTTACTCTTCCTTTATTTAGTTCGTGTTGCACATCCAACCAAATCCTCGTAATTAATTTCACTTTGATGACTCAAATAGATTACTCTGGAATTTTATTCTATATAAATTCTTCACTCATAGACATGAATTTTCTTGCTTTCTGTGAAATTACTTGTGGAAATTTTTGTAAAAATAGCAACAATATTTTGTGCTCTCAAAGATGGTGATGTAGAATTTAAGAGGGAATTTTCAAGACTTTCCTTTTGAGACAGCTTCATTCTATCTTCAAACTTTCAAGTATGAATGAGAGTTTTATCATGATGTTTTTGTCATTCAAAGAAAATTAGGATTCTAAAGGACCAATGACTTGCAATGTTTTCAAAGTAATTTTGATGAGAAATATTGTTAAGATGATTTTCTTTTTATCATTTTTTGAAATTTTGTATTTTCACTTTTTCCAATGAGAGAATGATCAAGCTCTGATAAATTGAATAAATTATGGCTTCACTATATGCCAAATTTTGATTTCAATCATCGCTTGTTTTTCTTTAATATTGTTCACCAAGGAATTGATGGAAAAGGAGATTATGATTATCATTCCTATATCATCGACTCGAGAATCTTCGAGAGGATGTGTTATTAAAACTAGACAAACAGGAAAGAAGGGTGGTTTCTCTTGAAAAGGATTCTAAAATATCTTCTTCCAACCTTTTGGGGATGCCTTTTTCTTCATTGAATATTTTTACACCCTTTTCTCTCGCTAAATAAATGTCGAAGGGTCTCTCCGGTTCATGTTGGTGTTTCCAAATTGTATTCAAAAGACCAATAAATTTCTCCATGTCATCTACATCTGTTCAGACCGGTACTTATCCTGGCTTGAAAACACATTCATCTAGAGGGATTGATCTGTTGGGTTGGGTTTTTATTACAAAAGAAAAATGGAATTGATTAGTATTTTAGGGAATCCACAGAAAAGCATGGAGGAACTCTTGGATATGGGCATGTCTCATGACTTGGACAAAAGTATTCAGCATGTATACCAAGCTCAAAATCACATAGAATTTGAATTTAGGAAGAAATAATTACTATCTTGTATTCCCATATTCAAGTGACGAAATCATAGTCATCGATTAATCAAATGTTAGCCACAAAAATCTTTTGTAGTATGTATACAAAAACTTTAATATAGTTTCTAAAGGAAAGGGCCCTATAGAATCCCCTTTTTTGTGAATATAAATGATGCATAACATTGAAATATGTTTTATGCATGGTTTTTGATTTAACTACTTCACTATATAATCGGCTTGAATGATATTTTAATCTTTTTAGTTTTTGAAAATACAAAATTTGGAAACTACAAAATGAGAAAAATACGAGGAAGAAGAGAAGGATAGGGAACAATCCTATTTTAATCAAGTTGAATGATGTCAATTTCTTCATATTTTGTTTTCATTTCTCAATACGCATCATATTTACTAAACATTTGAATAAGTTACTCTTCATCCAATTCAGCATGAAACATGAATATCAACACCTATTCCTTTAGAACTTTATCAAACTTACTCATTGCACCTTTGTTCTTTTTCACCCTTTTTGACATTTTGGCCATCTTCTATTCTAAGTGAAATTTTTTGGACGGTTTCATAATTGAAAATTGAAGTAATTTAGCATCTGGTCCCCCATTAATGTGATAGAAAAAGATTGTATTAAGTTTTTGTACCCAAATCTCTATATGTGAACCAGTCTTGTATCAACACTATTTCTCCAAGTCCGTTGTCAATATCATCAATGTACTGGTCATTTTATCCTTTTCTAAGGTGATCTCTCCAAGACTCTAATTCAAAGTTTTAATCCTTAATTTGACAGATCATTCATAGGTATGTTTTGTTCCTTTTTCTTTAGAGGGGACAATCCCTTCTCTTTCCACCAACTAATCATCTAGTTGAGTTATTGCTTCAAGTTTGGGAAAGATTCCTTCCTAATAGTGTAATTCATCCTCACACTTTTCATTTTGATCTATTACATAATTTAACCATTTAGAAAATTGGTTGTAGCATCCCATAATGTCTTCTATGATCCTTCTTCCCTTTTTGTACAATTATTCCTTCCATCTTGCTACAAAATCAATTGTTTCTCTTGACCACACCTAACATTAGGCTTCCGTGTTATGGTAGCAGATATTTCTTTCCCTTCAATAAAATTTTGTATCCAATTTTTTACATAAGTTGACAAAACTTCAAATTTCTCCCTCAACTACTTCTTAGTCTCCTTATCCTTGTCAATTTTTTGAATAAGGCCTCTAAGGGCCATTGTAGCCTCATACTTTAGGTTTTTTGTAGCTGGTTTTCCCAATTGAGAATGTGTAAATTGGTAGTCAATCATTGTAACTTTAGTATTTAACTTAATTCCTTGTGGGGTATCAACTTCCAATTGTTTGTATCCCTTTGGATCAAAATGGGTTTTTGACAATATTTTATCTTATTTAGGAGCCCTTGTGGGTCTTGAAAACACAATATTTTCAATATCCATGGTCTCCACTTAAACCACATCCTTCAATTTTCTTGGGAGGAGTGTTCCCATCCACCTTGTTGTGGGGACATTTCCCCCTCTTGATACCTATAATGAAAGTTGTGGGGTGATTGAGTACACTACTATTTATGTGGAAGAAGCTTGAGGTACTTGTGGAACTGACACTTGTGTATGTGGGACTTCAGTTCCTATTGTTAGCTCCTTTTGCTCAATATGAAGAACACTTGTTCCTTCCTACTTTGATTTCTACTTTTCAACTTTAAGCTCCTTGGTTACCTTTATTATAGTGGTTGATTCTTAGGCCTTATCACTAGCTGGTGTATCATCCTTACCCTCAACAAATTCTAGAATAAGAATCGCCTCAGTGATTTCTTTCAATGTTTTCTCGTATAAAGGTTGCAATACCATACGCTTTTCTATTACTTTAATACTTACCTCTTCCTAAGGTTGCTTCCCTAAGAAAATAATCATCGCTCTTCTCTTGATGACTCACCTATAATTCTTTGATTAACTGGTTCTTCCTCAACCGTTAGTACTATAATCCCATTTTTACATCTTAGACTACTATACTTGTTTCATCATCCTAGAGTATTGGAGCTTCTAACAATCGAGTGTCCATTGAGGTAACATTTTCTTCTTTTACGGATACCAATCCTAGCAATAGATCAGTGAATACTAGTGCATGGGTCTCCTCTCTTTCATCAACATCTACTATCTTAACTGGTGTATATTTATTCCTTCTTGATTTATAGTGGAAATAGTAGCTCTTTGTCCTTCCCTTTGTGAAACCTATTGGATTACCTTAAGTCCTTGATCATGTTCTCCTGGAGTTTCCGAAACTAATTATTCATAGGATTATCATCAATCTCTTATTATGTGGCTAAACTTGGCACTAAATCTATATGACCTGGTGTTGCAATAGGGTTTTCGCACTTTGGATGATGAGATTGAATCACTTACCTTAATTTTGGCATTACTACCTCTAGTTTTAATGTTGTAATAAGAGTATTTTGAGCCTCATTTAAAGGGACTAGATCAGTGACCTCAAGTTCCTTGTTTCCTTTCTTATACTCTTTCATAGCTGGTATGCTCTTGGTTCCTAAGGTTTTTTACTATATGATATATAACCTTGGCCCATTTAGCTCTTTCAAAATACTTGGGATCATTTTTTCTTTCTCCTCGTAACTTTACACCCTGAGTTGTAGTTCAATATTTGGTAGGATTCCCTTAATTATTTTTCATGTATTTGATGATCCCAGAAAATTTACTACTGGAGTTCTAGGCTTTGATGCACCTACCCCTTTGACCTGCAATGGGATCTCCTCAGTAATGGGGTCATCCTTCATGGTTTTCATCAACATTTCTTCAACCTTCTAAGTCAAGACAAACATTGAAGTTATTTTTTTACTTATGGTTGCAGTCCATTCCTTTACGATCCCATTAGTTGGCATTTTTATGGGAGATAAGTTATTTTCCCTTACAATTGGTCTATTTAGTCATCTCTCTTCTTCAAATGAGGAAGATCTTAATCTAGGATTCTTTTGTCCCTATATTATTTCAATACCTTCTTATTCTCAGTAAAGAAAAATACAATATTTTTACTATTAACCATGTTAATGTTCATCTAATCGATGTGTTTTCCTATTATGTAGACTAGTTGAATTTGTCTCACTCTAGTTTATAGGTGTAATCGGTGTTGATGATAATTTCATTTCATAATAATATGGGATCACAATATATTTATCATCATGAAAACCTTAAAGCACAACTACATTTTTTAGTCAATAAATTTTTGTAGGTTCATTCTAAAATAATCTCTTAATCTAACCTCTTACTCATCTCTCCATTCCATAAAAAAATATTCATATTGAGCCTTATGTTCAAATGAGCTCCTCAGGATTAAACTCGCCCCCACTTAATATCATATTTTATTCTACGATAAAAAAATTCCATTTTTAGTTTTTCCATTTTGTCCTCCAAGAACCTAGCTTTTGTAACAATTGGGCAAGTGTATATTCCTATTGAGATGGGAAATTTGATGTTTGTCTTGTGCTTTCCTGCTATCAACTCATGCACCTCTACTAGTTTCCTCAAGTGTTCCAAGAGTGCCCACTTTACATCTAGGTATATGGAAATCATGAAAGGATGTCCTTGAAACCACTTACCCTTATGTCGTGAAGAACCTAAGTTAGATGAAGTAACATCCATATTCCATTATCACTTTCTTGGAAGTGAAGATATCCTATATTGTTCCCATTCTATCCTAAAGAGGCATTGATTTGTATAAAGAAGGTATCATTTATCTTTCTGAAATTTCCCCTCCAATTCTCCATATCTAACTAAGGGTAAACAACATACACCTTAAGAGTGTTGAAGTTTTTCAATCTTGGGATACTAGGGAGGTTTTTGTGACATGAAATATTGTAAACAAGGTATGACATCATATAGACATCCACACCTAGAAATAAAATGTTAATTTCAAACCTCCAATTCTACTCAATAAAGTTATGACGTCCTCAATTTCCACCACAAAGTGTGATCTAATTAACTTATTTGGGATTCTAGAATATGAACCTTTGTTCTTTAACAACCATTCAAGATTCATACTACTGACATATTATTCATGTTCAACATTCCAAAGGTTTTTTCGTTATTTTTGTCAATTATTACCACCTTATTAACCTTGGGAAACCCTAATATCAATTTAAATTCCTCATGTGTAAAGGTGAGGACCCTAGCACTACTTTCATCTAACACCTCCCTTTTATCTGGGTTATAAGTCTACACAAAAAACCATACTAATTTCTCGGAAAATGTATAGAGGGTGGGAAAATGGTATCTAAAGCAATATTACTAGTGTCAATAATTTCCATGTGATCACTTCTATCAGGGGCATGTAAAATTTGCAATAATTTGGTTAGGTCTACATTCCCTAGGTTAGTATTCATCACTTCATACAAATTACTTATGGTATATGAAGTGACATGGGTTCCAGCTTCCTTTATGTTTATTTTTCTTGAAAAACTATTTGTGATTCTCTATTCCTTGTAATATACGTCTTGCAAAAATAACCAAGCATGGGAGTGGAAATACGAACCACGAAACCCTTAAAAATATTTTTATGTGAAATAAAATTCAAGTTTTATAAGGGGGTTTACTCATTCTTTCGATTTTCTTCGACTCGTGTTACACATGCATGCTTAATTACTTTGATTATTTCAAAAACTAATATTTGTATTTAATTACCAATTTCTCGCAATCCAAATCCATAGTATTGGGGCTCTAGAATTATTTTTTCATACGTAGGTAAGAATGTGAAACTCTTTTAGAAAAAAATTGAACCTTTATTCCTTTGTCCGAGTTGTATTAATGGTGAAATCCATATATGCATCACATTCAATTTTAACCGTTGATCTTCTCCTTTTCTCTTTTGAATAATGATCGTCCATGTGTTTCCTTTTGTAGACCGAATGGGGATCGGGAATTATTTTTCATTTGTGCCATTAACTAAAAAATTAAAAATGCAAATTTTACCAATTTGCTTGATGTGGAGACCATTTATCATGAAGTCATGCATCCTTAGTCACTCCTCGGGGTTCTTAATGTAATTTTCATCTTCTACATGAAGTGAAAAATTTCAAAGTGCAATTGTTTATGAAATTCCCAAAGACCACCCCGCATTATTATCATGACATGTGTCCTCTTTGAGGAGTGGTGCCTTAAGTGCATTTTACATTTTTACATATGAGTCACATACTGTAAAAGTGTAGCTTTATAAAATATCCATGATCCTTGTTTATAATATTTCATGGAATATTCCTGTGTTAGGGCTTAGGAATAATTTTGTATTTTATATTTGCACAAAAATATGCAAGTAGACTTAAAATTCCACCGACACAAAGTGTCCCAAATAGTACCTCACTTTCAAAAAGCGGGGAAGGAAATAAATTTTTACATACAAATATAACACATAGATTTATGAAGGTAAAAACTTGTCTTAAAGGTAAGAGTATTTGTTATCAATTCATTTGATTTTAAAGTATACTTACTTTATATGAGATGGATCATTTTTGTTTCATAGATTGTGTAAACTTATTTTTATTAAGGGAAAATAGTTTTGAAGGGACTATACCCTGTATACAAAAGGGCTCAAAAGCCAGATAGCAAAGGTGAGAGAAACAACCCAGAGAAGGGAAAAATGGCCAACCTAAGAGGGCTCATCAGCCAGATATGACAATACATGTGAAGAAAGGATCCAAATGAACAATGATCCAAAAAGAAGCAGAAAAGATCAAAAAGCAACCAAAAGAGATTCAACATATAAAACTCCACCAAAAAGTAGCTCCAGAACCACCAGATAACAGCAACTTCGCAGCCAAAAAATAGCAACACAGCAACCCGTTACTTGATAGCCCTATCAATCTTGGTCTTGATAGCCTACAGTGACATGAAGAAGGCAATGGCAGTGGCCTGAGAGGAGTCTTTCATATCCACCTGAGCAATTGCAATATCCCTTTTCTCTTTGGGGCCCCAAATGTCTTCATTAATCCCACTTAAACTGCAGACACTATGAACATGTTGTTCAATGAAATTATAAATGCTTTTAAGGGCAGATAGTATGCAGTCATTGCAACTTTTTGCATTCCCCATTCTGCCATCCAAAGACTATAACTTCTTGAAGACTTCAGCAATAACCCCCTCTTCATCATCACTTTGAAGAATTCCTTTTCCCTTAGCTTTTTCCATATTTTTTATAGTCCCTTTGAGCTCTTGTATCTCCTTTTCTAACCTATCCACTCTGTCCATCAATTCCTCCTCCTTGGGTTCCTCCATTGGTTTGCTGATATGCAGGAGGTTCTCAGCAAGTTCCAGGTCTTTGTGGCTCCTTAGGACCCGTTGAGAAGAAGGGATTTTAGCTTTTATGCTCTTGCTTTTCTTGCTGGAAGCAGCAGCTTCAATCTTCCTTTTCAGCAGGGGGAGTGGAAGCGGTGTGAGCAGGTGGAGGTATGGAGGAAGAGGGTGGGGTAGGATTCATGGGGGCAGCTAGAACAGTGGCGATGGATCAGGAGGATAAGCCCTTGGTGCAAAGGGACAGCCCTAGAGTGGCTCTGAACTTCCCTAATTGATTTCTCCAGCGAGTTTATCAAATAGTGAGGGAAGCTGATGATGATATTTCTATGAAAGTGATTAAGAAATATCAAATGTTTTTGAGGTATAGTCACAAATCTTCCTTCAAGAGTTACATACCTAACAACCATCCTAGCAAGCTCAGCAAAAGGCTCAGGAATCGATGCCACCTTGATGCCAGCAGTCATAAATTCAAGATTCTCCCCATCGTCCAGGAACTTCTTGGTCTCCACCTCCCTGTCCACCTTCTTACTAAAGAATTTGGTGCCCTCCAGGCTGAGGCCCGTGATCTGGGCGATGAGCTCTTCCGTGATCTCAATCTCCATGTTACTATATTTGACAATCTGATTCTTCCATCCCTGGGTGAATCTAGATAGAAATGTCTTGGTCAAAACCTTGAATCCTTTCAATTAAATTAGACAGACCCCCGATTTGAAGGTAGTTCCAAAGCACCGTATCCTCTTTCCACACCGGATTGTGGGTCGGTTCAGTTTTGCAAGGCGGACCCCCCATGTTTCCACTGTTCCTTTTCCTATTCTCAATGGTAAAAATGCTATCACTATGCGGGACAGGCAGAGCTTTGATGTTGGTTTTTGAATCTTTCCTTTCCATGAAAGCAGGTTTAATTATTATACCATACTTGTAATTATTGCCCCGCTCCTCGGCTTTCCTCCTATGCCTAGAAATGATGACAGTCCATCTCGCACATATCACATCAATCATCCATATCTTATGTGATGTCATCATATTGTACTTGAGGATCCGCACATTAGCATCCATATTACAGCCGTTAGTGCTGATTTTCTCGCCATGTAGATCATTGATTATGGCTTTATTGATTTGAGTGGGCAGAACGTCCCCCCTAAGCCAAGTTTGAAAGGTATTAGTAACACCAAGGTTTTCCAAACTATCTGTGACCCTATTTCCTTCCCGATAGGTGTGGGTGATTTTAACATTTTCAAAGCCCTTGCATATATCAATAGCTTCCCCAATGAAATCTTTGATTGACTAGCTGGGGTGTTGATTTTTGTTTAATAGATTGATGATATTCAGAGAATCACCCTCAATTATAATATTTGGAATATTACAATCTCTGGTAAGTCTTATACCCCAAAGAGCCACCAGGGCTTCAGAGTAATGATTAGTCTACCTACCCATTCTCCCAGAAAAAGTAGCAACAAAATAGCCTCTTTGATCTCTGATGACTCCCCCTCCTCCAGAGTCCCCCGGATTTCCTTTTGAGGCCCCATCAAAATTTAACTTGTACCAATCAGTGGGAGGCTTAATCCATCGGACTGTGTTTCTATCTATACCATTGTTATTCTTATTGAAGGCAAGTGTCAATATTCCAATCAGTCAAGATGTATTCTTCCTTCTCAGGGTAAAGCCTATTTTTAGGAGGTTTAAATCTAGCAATATTATCTTGCACAGCAATGATAATTTCCTTGTAGACTTTGTTACATGCCTTTCTATTGTTTCTGAAAATGTTATCATTACGAGCCTTCCAAACTCTCCACATAGTGTGGGGTAAAATGAGTTGCCACAATCTTCCAAGGCTTAAAAGGAGAGTCCCATTGTTCCCAGGCCTGAAGACAGGTAAGGGGAAAAATCCATCTCTGATTAAACTTTGCAAAAACAAGCTACCAAATTTTGGAAGCATACTCACAATGGAGGAATAAATGCTTTATATCTATTCGGCATGATGAATCCCTTCTTGATGAGGTTGTCGTTAGTTAGGATCTTGCCATTAATGATTAGCCACCAAAATAAGTTCACTCTAGGGGTTAGCTCAGGCATCCATAGCTTGTGCCACTTAATTTCACTTTCAATAGATTGTGTAAACTTCACATAAGAATTAAATCACTAATATCATTTTTTTGTGGCCTTAATATGGGTTTTAGGATTAGGAAATCACATGAAGTAGAATTTGGTGAAACTGGGTGAGAATCAAGAGGATTCATTTTAATTTAAAACATAGGCTCCGAATGAGCACAAACATTGGATCTAACTCAAGGATGGGCACCCCCTGTTGGTGCTAAAAGAACCAAAATACTGCAATGAGATAGAAAATTTAATATCATTTTTTTGTGGCCTTAATATGGGTTTTAGGATCAGAAATCACGTGAAGTAGAATTTGGTGAAACTAGGTGAGAATCAAGAGGATTCATTTTAATTTAAAACATAGGCTCTGAATGAGCACTAACATTGGATCTAACTCGGGGATGGGCACCCCCTGTTGGTGCCACAAGAACCAAAATACCGCAATAGACAAAAAGGTGCATAATCCATTGAGTAAGGAGTCATGTGGAAAAAACACACATGGTCACTTGAAAAGATACACAACATTCCATGGGTAAACTGAAAACTAAATAAAATTGGACATTGTAGACCATATCATAAAATGGAAAAAAATAAGAACATAACAAAACAAAACACAACATTACAAAATTATACATTGTACAAATATCATATCCAATCATTTGGATCAATCCAAGAATTTTTTGAGATTCCTTCCATCGATAGGAAGCTCTAGAAAATTTCATTCCTAGTCCTTCAGAAATAAAGTTTCTTCTCCAATCCCAATGTAAATTGAATAGGGTCCAATCCACAAGGCATCAAATTTTCCATGTTTTCCCTTGTCTTCATGTCTACTATCCCATAACGGGACTAGGTCTCTAAATTTAAATTTCTTGGAGTGACCTTATTTTCAAATATTTTCTTAAGTTTCTCCCTGAACATGACTTGTATTTGTTGGTATTCTTTTCTTACCTCATCCAACTCCATGATTTTATTGATCATTTCTTGATATGGACTCACCACTTATCCATATTCAAATTGTTGCATGAACCGATAATCCGAGAGTTACAAGTACAAGGTTAAAAGAGCTTGAACCCCATACACTAATTTAAATTGGCTCTTGCTAGTAGACCTCTTGGTGGTAACTCTTTCTGCCCATACTGCAAACTTGATTTGTTCACCCCATTTATGCATGTTTGTCTCTAATGTTCGTCTAAGTATTTTAAGAAGTTTCTTACTATTTGATTATGTTTGGCCATTTCCTTGGGGATAGTAATTTGATGCATAAGCCAAAGTTATACCATATTCATGTTACATTGTTTCCAATGGTTTAGATTTGAAACTCATGGCATTGTCAAAAACTATCTTGGAGGGGACCCCAAATCTATAGATTATGTAATTGATAGTAAAATACATGACTACTTGATAAGTTTCTATTCAAGTAGGAATGGGTAAATCCCATTTGGTAAAATAATCAATAGATACCATTATCCATTTATGACCATCACTTAAAGAGTCTGATATCTCACTAATAAAATTCAATCCCCATTGTTTGAATGGAGCCTCCACCAATACATGCTACATAGGCAAGGCCCTAGAGGCTTTCAATCTTCTAGAAAAATGATAAGAACTTTCACATTTTCAGACCAACAAGGTTTCATCTTTTAATAGTGAAGGCCACCAATAACCTGCCCTTAAAATTTTGTGAGCAGTAAATCTCCCAACAAAATGACCTCCACACAATCCTCCATGAAATTCTGCAATTATTTTAGGTGCCTCTTCTTCTATGACACGTCTTATCAAAACTCCTCTGGGTTCTTTCGAGCCATTCCATGGTTAGTTAAAATATAATTTTGGTAAACCATCTTAAACTTCCTCTTTTGATTCTTGTCTAAGTGCATAGGACAATTCAAGTTTATCAAGTAATATACTATATCTTTATACCAATTTGAGGTGCTCACATTTTCATGATGATGTGGCCCATCTTCTTCAACATTGTGTATCTCAACCACCTGCAAATTGCTCTTTGCCATCAGCCTTTCTAAGACCAAAACCTTAATCACCTTTTGGTCCAATTTTCAAATCATACTCTTGGAGCTGATTTACCCACCTACACCTCTTGCTTGATATATCCATTTCTGATAGAATGTCTTTGACCATTATATGAGGCACATAGGATACAATTTTGGAACTTAAAATGTAGGTTCTAAAAATTTTGGTATCTTTTACTAAGGAAAAGGATTGTTTCTCCATAATGGATTATTTCAACTCAGATACATGAAATGCTTTTCTAAATAAGACAATACTTTTATCATACCCTTCTTCATCTATCTCGTAATAATACGAAGAAATTCTATTTTCTAAAGCAAAAGAAAACATTTGAAACTCCTTATAATCAGGATTGGTTAAGATGGGGGCAGTCTTGAGTGCCTCCTTTATTCCTTTAAATGCTTGAACATCCCCTTCTTCCCACTTGATGACCTGATCCTTTTTCAACATACTTGTAATGGGAATAGTGATCTTAGAAAATTTGGAGATGAACCTTCTTATAAAATTTATTTTTCCAAAGAAGGATTGGATACCCTTTTTAGACATAGGGATAGGAGCTTTGTCAATTTCCTCCACCCTTTCAGGATCTATCATGACTCCTTCTTGTGATATTATATGTCCCAACAGTTTTTCCTTTTTCCCCCAAAGTGACACTTATTTGGGTTGAATGAAATCCCATATTCTCTACATCTAATCAATATTATTTCAAGGTGCCCCGTGATGATCACTTCTCTTTTAAGAGAACATAGTTATATAATTTTGATAAAATTCTCTAAAATAATTAATGACACCAAAGAAGGCTACATCCATGGCTCTTTGAAAGGTTTCACTAACATTCATTAATCGAAGGGAATCCTAACATAAACATATGTTCCCCAAGGGGTAGTGAAAGTAGTTTTAAATTGTTCTAATTATTTCACCACTATCTCGGTTATAACCTGAGAAATTATCCAATGTAGAAAATAACTCAGATCATGTTACCTTTTATAACATATTATCCATATTAGGTAATGGGTAATTTTCCTTAATTGATGTCTTATTTAGATTTCCACAAAGCTTAATATCCCCATTTTTCTTACTTGATTGGTACTAAGTTGGCCACCCATGATTAATACCTAGTAGGTTGGATTATCCCACCATCTCACAACTTTGTCAATTCCTCTTGCATCATGGTTGCAAGAAGGGGGTCAATTCCTTTGTTTTTCCTAAAGGGTCTGCAGTGTGGGGCTCTAACGGTATCTCTTGTTGAAAATTTTCTTCTCTGTAAGCTTTCAATTCTTAATAAGACCATTTCAGAAATCAAGATATTTATTTAGCAACTTGGTATATTCTTTCTTTTCTTTCTCGTCCATGTTACTTCCCAACCAAACCTTCCTAGGGTTTTTAGAAGTTCCCAAATTACACTCTATAACATCTTTGGGTGCATGGATAAACTTATTCATAACTCATTCTGCACTATCAAAATTTGACTCCAAGCTGACAAGTCCTCTAAGAATAGTATTTTTCTTCAACTAAATTATATCTTTTCCAAAGAGGGTATCCTTTACTTCACATAATACCACCATAGGTTTGAGGTCGAGTAAGATGATTTGTGAACTCATCTTTAAAATTTAAAAACCTCTTAATCTAAGTGTCATCTTCAAAGACCTACCAATGCTTAATATTTTCAGAACTCAAGATCTGACTATCAATTCTAATTTATAAGTTCAAGAAGGGTATATTATCTCATTGTCAAAATGAGAGGCTAGGACATCTAATTTATCACCTAATTTATTCTAATCTCTCTCATGATAAAGGATATTAAAAGAATCAAACAATTTTATGATATCCCAAATTGCATGCTTATATTGTCTCAACCTCTAGTTTTTAGTTGCATATAATTTTCTAACTTGTTTTACAACTAATTCAAAATCTCCTTTGACAATGATATTCTTAATCCCATGCCTCCATGCAACTCTTAAACTGAGGAGCAATGCCTCATATTCAGCAATGTTGTTAGTACATTCAAATTTTAATTTGAAAGAAAAATTGAAAGAATCTATATTTGGAGAAGTCAAAAGCACCTTAGCTCCATGTCCATCATTAGATAATGCTCTATAAAAATTTCATGGTCCAGGGGATATTGAGGTCTTCAAGGTGTGCATTAATATCCATACAATTATCTTCAAAATCTGCATAGCCTATGAAGTTACCCAAATCTGTATCAACAAATAATACCTTGTAATAATAATTCATAAGATCTTCAATAAGATGGAGAATTTTCTCTTCTCTATGTAATTTAACTAGCTTCCCTTCCAAAGGTGGTTTAGAGGCAAAGGAAATTTCCATCTCAACACTACATCCTACACTAGCATCCACTTTTCTTGATAATAACATGTCCCATTTAGTTGGGTAGTCAACTATAACCATATTCATGGTTAAATATTTTCCAAGATAGGCAAAGCAAGTTGTACTACTAAACCTTTGACATATCCAACAACAGTACTTCTCTTGAATCCATGGAAAAACATTTCCCAAAAGTTGTTATTTTGATTTCTAATTCATTCATGACCTCTAAAGGCATGACATTACATGAGGCCCTTGAATCAAACATGCAATTATGGAGAATTCGTTCATTGAAAATCAAAGTAGTAAAGAAAGGATCTACATCCAGATATGATTCAACTAAGGAATTACCCAAATATACTTCTAGGGGTTCTTTTACATTCTCCTAGTATTTTTTATTTCAATTTCAGCTATGTTGGAAGGAACCACCACATTACTTACATTCCTTTCCTTGACAACTATATCCTCCTTCAACCCCAAATATTCAAATGCCCACTTTGTATTCTTGCGGATTCTAAGCAATTCCACAATTGGCATAGTGTTTTTTATCCGAATCAATATTTTGGCCATGTTGTATGTTTTATATTTTAGTAGTGCTATGTTAGGGGTGAGGGTGACTATTTTTTCTGATGGGATGTTGTCCCTTCGCTTGGGCAAAAACATAATTTATTTTCTTTAAAGAGATAAAAACACCTTTATCGTGCATAATTTTCTTGGGATCACCTTTGGGATATTGGTTAAGAGAGACATATTTGGTTTGGGAGCTACGGTGGGTCCCTTAACTTGTCCATTGCAAAGGTTATAGTCTTTTTCTTGGGAAACAATGAATTCATAAATAATTTCGTATGCTCTTTTGACGTAATTATTTTTTCATATTTTTTGGTCATTAATGCCCTTATATTCAAAGTAATGGTTAGGGAGTTCAAATTATTAATCCATATCTACATCAACATTAGATATAGGAAGAAAAGAGAATACATGACTAGTGCAGCCCAAAATTCTTCTACAATTTTGGCATATAGAAGATCATTGGAAGTAGATCCTTGTGTTGAATCATTTGGACACTCCATCATACATATATCACCAAAATTAGTTCCCTCATTAATATCATCATCTTCAACAAGTTTCTCATAAGGGGGTGTGGAAAAGACATTTATCACACCATTCAATGATGTGTTCCTCCTCTACCATTGATAATCTTGTTGTCAATGGGTCTAGGACTATTTTATTATCTCTGAAGGATTGTTTCTTACTTCTTGAACCCATAGGTCATTTTCCTTGGTCCTTAGCCCGGTGATATCCTTTGGGATGATTCCCAAATCTATTCTATCTTGGGGCCTAGTGTTGAGTTTGAGGATTTGAATCCAATCCTTTCTCTAGTTTGGCAAGCTTATATGAAATCCCTTCTCCGCCCGACAAGTTTTAACCACCTCTTCCAACTCTATAGCTTTACTTTCCTGAGGCTTTTCTAGATTAATTAACTTGACACCTTCCCTCTTTAGAGGTTTCTTGGCTACTTTAATAATGTTCTCAGTCTGGACAACCATAGAGAAATCATGCCTCAGAGTTATAGGATTTTTATCCCTTAGGTAAATAATTTTATTTCTTATCAAAGGCATCTGAGTATTTAATCAAGAAAGAATCATCACTAGGCCTTATATTAGTTGGAAATCTAGTCAAAGTTTTGTTGAACCTAGTATTAAAGTCTTGCACACACTCATTAGGATTTTTTTATATTTTAAAACTCTGATAAAATAAACATAGGGTTAGTCTTATCACCATAATGTAATCTGAATTCCTTCTTCATTTCTACCCAAGAATCAATTGAATTTACAAGTAGCAAGTTATACCATTCCCTGGCAAATTCTTCTAATGTATGTATGAATAATTTAACATAAACATCCTCATGCTCTACTTCATAGTCATCCATGACATTTTAGAAAAATCTAAGATGTTGATCCCCACTTATAGCATTATTCCCTTGAAACCTAGGAAACCTACTTATAATCTCATTTTGTACCTTGTTACGATAGCCCATTGTTCCATGGAACCTTATTGGTCTATAGGTAGTGAATATAAAAGGATCCTTGGTAGGGGTTGTTCCATATTTTTAGTGGATGGGTTTCAAAATAACTCATAAAATGATGGGGAAATGGAGATATTTGAGGTAAAAGAGTATTATCCACAAAATGGAAATCTCTTGAGGACTCAATTTCACAAAATACTTTTTTCTCACGAGTCAAGAGATAAGAAATATGAGGAATTCCTTTTTATTTTTGGATATTGAACCTTATTGAAAAGAGGAATGTAAATATGCTTGAGTACTTGTTGAATCAAAGTTGTTAGATGTGCTAGATTATTCTTCCACCAAAGGTGGATCAAATTCATAAGGTTGAACAACCTTTTTCCCGACTTTTGATCACCCACTGGTTTCCAAATTTGTTCCCTTCTTATCTGTGTACTTTCCATTGGGCAAGTAACGCCCTAGTGGGATCATATTTGAAAATGGATCTTTGTCCTTAGAGCTTTGCAAAGGGGAGAGTTAATCACCAGAGTTTATAAAAATAATTTCACTAGTATAACCCATATTTTCTTTGAAAGATGGAATCATCACTAAGGCCTTGCACCCTAGATATGTAGATTAAATCAAAATGTTCTTGAAATGATTTATCCACAACCTTGATGGAAACAACTTTCATACTTTATGGGTTTATCAACAACTTTGGTTATAAACTTCTATTATACTTACATAAGTACAGGTTGTATGGAAAATCCATTTATGATTGGAAAATTATGGATAATAATTAGAAAAATTGTCTATATTCATATAATATTAGAAAATATGTGTAAATATGTGTACTTTGAACCTTCCCTAGATTAAATAATTCCCTAAAAATGGTGTTATACACGTGTTGGTCCTTATTTCTACACCCCTTAATGGCCTAGCAACATTCTCTCTGGGAAGTGGGATGCTTGGGTAGAGATAGACTAGGTGGTATATGTTGTTTGTAGCCAGGGAGGGGTCTAACACTTTCCTTGGGATTAATATTTGAGGTGATTGAGGGGAATGTACAGAGGGGATGGCCCTATCCTGCTACTTTTGGTCCTTCCTTAAACTATGGTGAGAGAACCCATAGGGTAACCTTGAATGTAGAGGGGGAGATAAATTATTTGTTCCTCTTGATTTGTTAAATGATGGGTCAATCTAGAGATAAGCATGTCCATGAATACAACACTCACTCTTACAAGTCATCAAAAATATGTTACATATTATTAATGTACTAGAAACATGTTACTATAGACAACAAATTTCAGTTTCTCTTACATTTTCTTGATTGGATAATTAAGGCTATAAGGTTCCTTCAATTATATTTAGAGACAAGACAACAAAGTAATAAATGGAAGTTAGTATGATGGGGATTTATTCATTATATTAGGATTAACTTCATAAAGAGGGGGATTATATGATGATAAATTCCTTATAACAAATCATTTAACACTTACTTGAGACAGAATGCTATTCGAGAAATTAAATAACGCCTATTTAAGTAGTGAGAGTTTCTTCAAAGGAATATTTTCATTCATTAATATTCAATAGATGCAAATATTCAACACAATATCTAAAATACTTGATAAAAAAGCTCGTGTAAGCATTCTAATAAAACATTTACTACTTCTACTCACATATGCCCAAGATCCACTCGAAGGATAATAAAAAAACACTCAATTAAATTTTTATAGTAAGTTTTTATAATAATTCCCAATATTGCGAGTAAATCCTTACATCACAACTTTGACTTCTTGACCAAAATAAAACCACTAAGGACTGATCTAGTGTACTACACAGAGAAGTAATAAACACAAAATTGTAGCAGTAAAACCATAACTCACTAATAAAAAAATATAAGATATAGAACCCCGAACACAAAAATTAGACTCATAAGTAGACATATTTCATTCAAATCTCCAATATTTTGACAAATGAACATAAATCGATGATCTAAAAAAATTCAATGGTTGTACATTGCAACCATGTGACATAAGAGCTTGAGAGACAAAAACCTATATGTATTTCACAAAAGGAAATATGTAGTATTACAGTGATATCTTTCAACCTTTTCAAAATAGAAAAAACTAACCCCCGATATGAGTACAAACACCCATATTTATACAAATTTGGTGAATTCTTACAATTCAAATTTCCCTCTAAACCGGTGAGATAATATTTCCTCTTTTTACAAAGAAAGAGATTTATTTAAAGTGAGAGTGTACTTTTTCTAACCAAAAATATCCTATATTTTGTTAGCATTTTTGGGATTATTTATGTGCCTTAGTTTCCACATGTGAAAAATAGTTAGGTTATATCGTCAGTGTTCTTCTATCCTTTCCATCTTATCGCAATTACCCATGTATCATGTCACCTCTGTCTACTTCTTGACATCACTTCTTTTATTAATTTGATTTTTCTCTTTTTGGAAGTCATACCTTAAGAAAGGAATTAATTATGAGAAAATGTTTAATGTTCAACTCATGTAAGACCTTTAATCACATTAATGGAATTCCCCTTCACCAAATTTTATTTTTCTCTTCTTATTCAGATTCAAGTATGTTGCACATCTAACCAAATCATGTAATTAATTTCACTTTGATGCATCGCATAGATTTCTCTGTGATTTTCTTCTTTATAAATTCTTCATTCTTATCCATGAATTTGCATGCTTTTGGAAAAATTACATGTGGGATTTTATGTAAAAATAGCAACAATACTTTGTGCTCAAAATATGGATGATGTAGAATTTAGAGAGAATTTTCAAGACTTTCCTTCGAGACAATTCATTCTACCTTCAAACTTCAAGTCCGGTGAGATTTTTATCCCGATGTTTTTCTCAGCCAAAGAACATTAGGATTCTCAAGAACCAATGATTTCCAATGTTTTCAAAGTAACTTTGATGAGAAAGCTTACTAAGATGACTTAGTTTGTCTCAATTTTCCAAGTTTTGTTTTGTTACTTTTTCCAATCGTAGGATGATCAAACTCCCAAGAAATTGAAAACATTTTGGATTCATTATACTAAGCAATCGTTGATTTCAACACTCCTTTATTTTTTCAATATTTTTCACCAAATAATTGACAGAAAAGGAGATTTTGGATATCATTCCTATACCATCCGACTCGGAATCTTCAAAGGATGTGTTATCAACTTCAAGAAAACTATCTAAACTTGAGAGAAGGGTAATTGCTCATGAAAAGGATTCTAAAATATATTCTTCTAAACCTTCTTTGGGGATGCCTTTTCATTCATTGAATATTATTATGCCCTTTTCTCTTCGCTGAATAAATGCCAAAGGTTCTCTCCTATTTTTGTTGGTGAATCTAATTTCTATTGTCAAAAACTAGTCAATTTCTTTAGGCCATCTACACCTACTAGTTCTGAACTTATCCCGGCTTGAAAACACATTCATCTTAATGGCTTGATCTATTGGGGTGAGTTTCTTCTTACACAATAAAAATGGAACTTATTACTATTTTATGGAATACACAAACAATCATGGAGGAACTCCTGGATATGGGCATGTCTGATGACTTTTCCAAAAGTATTCATCATGTATACCAATCACAAAGTCATATAGCTTTTGAATTAAGGAAGAAATAATTACTATATTTTATTCCTATATTTAGTGAGGAAATCATAATCATTGATTAATCAAATGTTAGCCACAAAACTCTTTTGTAATATGTATACAAAATTTTGAATATAGTTTCCAAAGGGTAGGGGCCCCTATAGAATCCCCATTTTGTTTTTTACGAATACAAATGATACATAAATTTGCAATGTGTTTCATGCATGTTTTTTTATTTCACTATTTCACTATCTAATCCCCTTGAACTGATATTTTAATATTTTTAGTTTTGGAAAATACAAAATTGGGAAAATATAAAATCAGAAAAATCTAAGGAAGAAGAGAAGGTCAGGGAACAAGCCTATTTTTGATCAAGCTCAATTATGTCGGTTTCTACTACTTATATTGTCCTTTCTTTGTATGCATCATATTTACTAAACATTTGAATAAGGTAATCTTCATCTAGTCCAACCCGAAACATGAATATCAAGTTGTTCCTTTAGAAGTTTATCAAACTTACTCTACATATCTAGGGTGCAAGGCCTTAGTGATGATTCCATCTTTCAAAGAAAATATGGGTTATACTAGTGAAATTATTTTTATAAACTCTGGTGATTAACTCTCCCTTTGCAATATCATCGATGCACTCCGTCATTTTATACTTTCTCTAGGGTAATCTCTCCAAGGATCTAATTCGAGTTTTAATCCTTGATTTGATGGATAATTAATGAGTATGTTGTGTTCCTTTTTCCTTAGAGGGGACAATCCCTTATCTTTTCACCAACTTATCATCTAGTTGAGTTATTGCTTCAAGTTTGGGAAATATTCCTTCCCAATATTAAAATTCATCCTCTCACTTTTCGGTTTGATCTTTTACACCATTTAAACATTCAAATAAATTGGTTGTAGAATCCCATAGTGTCTTTTATGATCTTGCTTCCCTTTTTAGACAATTCTTCCTTTTATCTTGCTACAACATCAATTATTTCTCTTGACCTATCAGCTCATATTAGGGCTTCCTAGTGTTATGGCGGTGTTGTCACCCTAAAAATAGCTCCTTTTTCAAAGAAAAATTTCCAAAATTTTGAGTCAGTGTCCTTTGGAAGGGTTCTGGTAAAGAGAGAAGTTCAAGAAGTTAGAAAATTTCATTCTTTGGAGTCATTTTTAGTGTTTTGCGGCTAAGTCGGATATTTTTGTCCCATGTGTCCCAAGTGCCATTAGGCCTCTAGTTCACCAATTTTCCACTTTCTCTGCACTACTTTACTTGCGGCTAAGTCAGACATTTTCATCCCGCATGTCCCAAGTACACTCGGGCCTCTTGTTCACCGATTCTCCACTTTTCCCGCATTACTTTGCTCATCATTTTTTGGGTTTGCATGTCCTTCATGTCCTCACATCCCATAGATTGTCTGCTCTCTCCGGACCCACTTTTTCCACAGCACCAAATTGGATTTGCATGTCCCACATGTCCCAGTGTCCCATGGACTATTTGTGCTCTCTGGACCCACATTTTCCACATTACTCTTGGATCGGGCATTTCATCTTTGCGCGTCCCTCGTGTCCCAATGTCCCATGGACCGTCTAGGCCAATTTTTCCACTTTTTCCACTTTTTAAATTTTTGAGTCAGTGTGAGGGCCATTTATTGCACATTCATGATTTTATCTCTCCATTCATTTCAACTCATGGCTATTTAAAGAGGTAACTGTTCATTCATTTTCACACTTGCTCACTCATTCCCTCCCGCTCACATTTGTGCAAATCAAGCCATTGCCCACATTTGTGCTTCTGTATTTTCTCTTGTAGGTAATATTCCATTGAAGGTTATCTTCCCTTTAACTCTATGATGATGAAGATGTAGTATCAAGGGCACGAGCACCTCTCCTCATTAGAAACCTTTGTGCCTGACATTGGTGATAGTGAAGCTCAACATCTGGACCTTGATGATTTTTGGGCAAACTTGGATGTGATAACCCTACTCCCATCACTCAAATGATCAAAAATAGTGGGATTGCATTTGTAGGTGGTTTTCCTATCTTTGTCCAGTGTGTTGATACCATGCTCACTTGTAAGGCTTGTTTTAATCCAGAATCCAAAGAAGTTGTTGATATACATGGTGAAGTAATTGCATGACTGGATTCTGAAGCTATTTGTGTTTCCCTATGCATCCCAATAGTGGAAGGGGCCAATACTCTCACCCTTTCTCAAGCACAAGCACTATTTGACCAGGATAGTGAGAGATATAAGGCTAGGGTAGCTAAATCATGGTTGAAGAACCCTAAAAAGGGAGCATCCAGACTTTCGAAATCATTGTTCAGGGTTGATTTCAATGAATATCTTTTAGACATCATCACCCTTCTTTCCAGAATCATGGGAATGCCCTCTACAAATGAGTTTCACTTTTGGATGTGTCCTTTTATCAACATCATCTGTGATGGGAAGCAGAGTTTGAATTGGAGTGAGATTATTTGTGAAAACCTAACAGAGCAGCTGGTAAATGTTCATAGAACCCGAACATTCCACATGTCATCCTATCTTATGTACACCATTGTTGCATCCAAGAAATGGCTTGGTCTCACTTTCATTGAAGATAAGAAAGATGCCCCCATATATGAATATTGCCCTCAGTTAACCCTCAAAGTTAGCAATCATAATTTCAGGAGGGTTAATGACACATTCACCATGTATATTGTGAGGCTCTTGGAAGGAAATATTGCTTGGAGGTTTTCTGAGGAAGCAAATATTTTGATATCTGACTATGGAAGCTTCTACACTCAATTCAAAAAATTCTCATATATCAAACTGGCTGGTTTCAAAGGTCCACCTCTAAAGCTTCCTATGTTTTGTAATGATAAAATGGATCTTGTTGAGATTTTCGACAATTGGATAAACTCCACCAAACCTGTAGAGATAAGAAGATTATTGGCATTCATTTTCCTATCTCCCTAGGAAATTATACATGCAGACAGCCCTGGATGCCCAGAACATTGATAGAACCATTGTTCCTCTCACTATCCATCACTTCAAATCCATAACTTGTTTTGATATCAAAGGATACATTGATAAGAATTTCAGGATGGTCTTTCATCACCTTCCTGACACTGAAGATTATTGGGCTGATTGCATAGATGATTTTGAGGCCAGGAGAAGGTACTTTGGTAGATTCTCCTTTAACAAATCATAGACTTCAACGTCTATAAAGTACCTGATGGGCTCAAGGATGATGATGAGGACTTGCAATCTATTGAGTATGAGAGGTCTATTAAACACACTCCTCTGAAACCATTGATTGGTTTGTAAAAGAGAGAGATGATTTGAAGGAAGTAATCAATCCTGTTATTGTGAGAACCAAACTCTAGTTTGATAGGAAGATGCAAGACTTCAGGATGAATAAAGCCAAGTCTTCTTCACAAGAAACTTCTTCTCCTAGGTGGGAAGAACCTATGCCCAATATTGAGGTTCCTAAACAATCTACTCCATCCTCCTCAACAAAGGTATACCTGAAGAAAGGTAAGGCCATCAAACAAGAACCAGTTGAAGAAGAAGTTCTTTTGGAGTAGCCAAACATCCCTGTGGGGCCAAAGGATATTGTTGTTTTGAGTGAGGATGATAGTGAAGAGATGAAAGAAGAAGAAGAAACCCCTGTCATTGTTTTGAGATAGAAAATGAAGGTCAAAGGACTAAACCTCTAGATTTGATAGATTCATCTTCTAAGGATCTTTCTGAAATTGTGCCAACTTCCCCACTGGAGAGACATCAGTAGTGTAGACATTGAGTGCAATGAGTTCACTTGCACTCGGATCTATTGTTCCTTCTCCATCCTCCTCATCCTTTTCTTGGGTTCAACCTTTTATTGATAATAAGAAAAGGAAGGCTTCTTCTCAAGTTGGAGTTCCCAATTTTGATGTTGTGGCCACCTTGCTTAGTACTACTCCTCCTCCTCTAGAAAAGAAAGCAAATACCACCTCAAGGCTAGTGTTAGATTCACAGGGTCAGTAGTTCTTGGAGATTATAGAGCCTAAGGTGGATAAGGAGGAGAAATATCTTTTGGTTTCTGACCTGGAGCTTATAAGAATTCCACTTGGGGAGTCTACACCTAAAAGTGAGGTTCATAACCTCAGAGAAACTATGACTAGAGTCATTGAATGAGTGGAGAAGGGTAAACAAACTATGGAGCAATTGGAAGAACATAACCAAGTTCTTTCAAATTTTATAAAATCCCTATTGGAAAAGATAAGGTCTTGGATCCAACTCCACTAACTTCTCTTCCACCTCCCATAGTTCTCAACAAAGATGAAGTCCAGACCATCAAAGATATTCACAAATATACTACCTATGGAAAGGCCATTGAAGCTCTGGTTGATGATATGACAATGGTTGGATTGAACTTCATTGAAGATGCCTTTAAGTCATATGAGAAGGTATCCAAGTTACAGACTAAAATTCACCACAACAATCAGTGGCTTAGGAAAAGAGCTAAAGCTCTGGTGTGAATGTATTCAAGATCTCTGTTCAATGAGCCAGAAAGATGAGAAGATTTTATTGGCAAGCAAAGTGTTTGATGAAGCCAAGAGCAATCTATCAAAATCCTAGGTTTTCAGTATTGATTGGAAGATCAAGGTTTTGGAAGAAGCAGTGGGAGAACTGAAAAATATGTGGTAGAAAGGGGAGGCTTTCAAGACTTGTGTTTTGTCATCCTTCCAAGATATTCATTTTTAGATCTAGAATGAAGCCTCAGGTGATCAGTTTTCCATTCAAGAGATCAAGGCTCAGTTCAACACCTTCATCAAGGAAGATCTGTTCAAAGAAGATTTAATGTCTAAAGAGAAGATGAAGGATGTATTCTCTCTCTAATTAGCTATCACCAAGGCAAACAAAGAGTTTTGGAAAACACAAAGTTTGAGAAGGATATGGAGAAGTGTCTTGGCATGTGGAATCATGCCACTTCTAACACCACCATACCCAAGTGCATGGAGATAGCTGAGGCATTAAAGAAATTTAGACATCGGATTCTCAAGACGGTTAGCCCTTCTAAGCCTCCATCGAATGTTTCTACTCCTGGGTCCTAGGACACTTCTTTTATTTTCTATGGGAAAGTACACCCATGATGTAATTCTTGATTTAAATACATTCTATTAATGTATTTGTTAAGAAGTCCTTAATCTTTAGTTTAAAAGAAGGTGTAACCGAATATAACTGTCTTGTAAGCTATTTAATGGGCTCTTCATGCCATTGTAAGGGGTTGGACCCTGATACTCTTGGAATGTAATAGATTTGAAAGTATTCAATACAAAAAAAAATTCTTATCTCTTATTCCCATCTACTATCCTTTCTTCTCCTATCTAAAATTTATGAATCATCAATCTTTCATATTAAGAAACTTTGCGTTCTCATAATATGATTTCTAGAACTTTGTGTCTATGGAATAATATCATATATTTCCAATGTGAATGATTCTATTATTTATCTCTTTTGCTAAAAGTACACATAAGGTTATAATCTGCTATCTATATTACCTGAAAGTACCGTTGTGTTCTTCCCTTTCAGTTTTTCTTGCTCTTCTATTTCTATGTATTGATAATCTTTATTGGCATAAAACATTTCAAAGTATCATGATTCCTCATTAATATGAAAGTTTTATATTTGTATATAATATTTTCTGCTCACTTTCAATAAGGGAACCTCTCCCATAAAGAGGAGGGACTTGTTGTCCCTTGAGTGTTGATTCGATCCGAAAACGTGTGTTGTATTTTTTTCACTTTTAAAAGTTTCCAAAGATCATGATTTTCTTAACCAATTTTAAGTATTTTAAACTCCACAAATTGATAAAATTATGATTATTATGCATCCATAGAAGTGAAAAAAACTTGGGTAGCAAATAAATAATCAAAAAACTAAAAACACTTAGATAACAAACAAGATTGTTTACGGGGTTCGAAAATTCCTACGTCCCCGGGTTCGGATTGAACCGATCCATTAATAATATTGAAATGTAAGTACAATAACTTTTACAAACAACCAATAATGAATCAAAACCTACAAATGAGCTGATCAATGTCCCAAGAACTCTGAAAAATAGCATAAATTGTCCCAAGAACGATCCGTCGCTCCTATAGTGTTTTCACAATGTGATCTCCCTGCAACTATGTTATAAAAAAACCTACAAATGTAGATTTAAAAACATTCTATGAAAAAAAATCATATATCTGAGATCATCTCTGAATTCTAACACTTTTCATGTTGACACCAAGTCACTTTTCGGACTGTAGTGCATTGAAATTCATATTTTCCAACTAGCTATCTTGTAGATCCTGTTAAAAAATGTATTCAAAGCTTCCAAAAACAGGTTAAAAATTAAAAAAACATCAAATCTTACATCGTTGGAATTTTCTCAGAATTCCCTACATTTCACCTTTTACTCCGAGTTCCCATTCTGTGCAAGACCTTCAAAAATGGTGTTTTTCTCGAGAACTACCTCCTTATCCTCCTTTACACGCACTGACACCTCCATCACATAGAGTACAAAGCTCTATTTATATAGGTGATCTTGTTTCTATCCCATCTAAAATGGGTGGTGATTTGGTCGGAGTTAAGGGTTCAAAACCCAGTGGTGCTTTATTCTTTTGGCAAAGGTGTGGGATAAGGTTTTAGGCTTATTAAAGCCTTTTCCACACATGAATAGTGGTCAAAGGACCACTTGAGGCTTAACCGCCCCACTTCCCACTCCTCTCCACGTGGATTTCCATGCATGGCATTTACACCCCCTACAACCACTTCATCTCCTTTTCTTTCACGTGGACTTAGCAAAAGTTGGTGGTTATGTATGGTTTAATACTAATGTTTAACATTAATATATGGAGGTTTGACATATATGTGTGGCATTTGAAAATTGATTTAAAATTTGACCCACATGAAATATGACGAGTAAGACCATGGTAGCATTTTTATCATTTTTCCACTGGCCCAATGTTGACTGAGCCACTTGGCCAATTGTGCATGCATCCACGTCACCATGGACCTGTTGACTAATGTTGACCTTCCGGTTGACCAAATTTTGACTGGACATATATTGAGCTCAGAGTGTCCGTTTTTCACGTTCTTATAGTCAAGTCAAGCTCGTTGAAGGGTCTACTACACTGGCATGGTTTAGGGAAGTTTAGGGAACATTTAACAATGAAATTGATCCCCGATCAATTACTAAAGTGCTAATTAAAAACCAATAGGGAGTAGATATTTCTTTCCCTTCAAAATAAGGTTGTATCCACTTTTGCACATACATTGACAAAAATTCAACTTTCTCCCTCAACTTTGACTATGTTATGGGGACATTTCCTCCTCTTTATACCTATGATGTAGGCTGTAGCGTTCTTGATTACACTACTATTTATGTGTGTTGGACCCCGAAAATGCTAACTAAAGTGGCACAGGAGTTTTAGATGTGCAAATATTATGTAAGAAGGCACGAGTAAAATTAGGGAAGACAAAGATGTGAAGGCTCACACCCAGGCCAAACATATTCGATACTTAGCTGCATTTTGATAGAATTAGGAGATGAATGGTTGGATTAGTGGTCAAAAATGTTTTTAAGATAAGGTAAAGCATATAAACTTGGAGTTACAAGCATAGTCTATATTGGGAAAGATCTCATGTGGAGGAAGATAAAGTGACATACACATTTTGGGTTAATAATAGGATTATAACTAGAGTTATTAATAGATAATTTATTATTAGCGAAGCTTGCATGCTTATGTAGTTGACTTGTAATGCATGAATGCTTATTTGTCACATGTAATATATTTTAAGGATGCATATCCTGTGAAGGGAAATTCCCCACCCCTATATATATGTATTTATTTACACAGTTAGAGGGTCACCCTATTTTTATAAGGTTATGTTGTTGATCTACTTATGCACGTGATCTTATGGAGTTATTACTGATGTATTTAGATTCATTGTTTTAAGGTGATTAATACAATGGATATTGGTTGTTCACACCTCTTTGTGGCCGGATCTTGCATGGTAAATCTAATCTTGATTCTTGTTTAGTTCATTCTTTCATATGGTTGTGATCTAAATCTTTAATACTTTATCCTTGAATGGTTATTATGGATCTGGAATGTATGTTCTTTCATGATAACTCCTTGAAAAAGCTACCATAAAGAGGTACACCTGTACCCTTGCATTCTTCCGTGAGATCTCAAATCCATCTAAGTGATGTGCCAGTGTGCCTTGGGATGTGAAAGATAAAATAAGACTACATTTTGGTTCCGTTTTTGAGACCTCTTTTCAATTTTTTGTAAGGATGTTGCATGATAAAGACATATTGGTTGACCTTAACCAGCATTAAGAGTTGGGTTAAGGATTTAGAAGAATATTTTTCTCCCAGATTTAACATTGGACCTAATTTTGATGCTCACGTGTGGGTTGAGGAACATCTATATCATGAGATTTATGAGATGTTCTTCTCTTATTTTCCTATAGAGTTGTATGAGTGGTGGTAACATATGCATCAACGAGGAATTCAAGATATAGAACAATTGTTTGGACACAAGAAGATTACCAGATTTGCATGATGTTGATTTGACTTGGACATGTGTTGTAGATCTTTGGTGGAGTGGTGTTTTTAATAGTTATACTTGGAGTATGTTGTTTTGACTTATTCCTATCTAGAGGTTGTTAAGTTCCAGTTCTTGTGTGAACCCATAGGATTTTATTTATACATTATTCCTTTAGCAATTAAGATCTTTATCATGACTTTGGATTTGGAAGAATGACCTATGGCTAGTTAAACCCCACCATGCATGGGGGAAAGAGAAGGTGTGGTGAAAGATGGCAAACCTAGCAGTGGAAAGATAGAGAAACAAAATTTGGATTAAGTATAATAAGGCATGGGAGAGGGAAATGGATAAGAAATGTGATATTGAGAAGTTTTGGAGTTACAGAGAGGATGATGGCTTGTGAAGGATTTTAGGCTCGCATGGAAGACATGGAGCCCAAGAATCACCCTTTCCCCCACTTAGGTAAGTGCATTAGAGAATCCCCTCTAGCTTCTGATGAGAGCACATCTGAAGAAGAAATATTAAGGACCACGGGAACGATCCCACCTAGAGACCTTTCCCTTGTGCTTGGTGTTTCAGATCCTAAAATAGTTATTGATATGCAAGCTAGTGTTAGTGATAGAGCACTAACAAGTAGATTTCAATTTCCTTTGAGAAAAATATTTAATTAGATAGCACATTCATCTATGGTGGTGCATACATAATCTTTGTTATTTGGGGATCTAATTGGAGGAAGATTTCTTTGGTGTGTCATTAGGACAAACGTATGGTGTGCGTGGAATGTTTGTAATAAGTTTGGAAGTAGCTCCACTTTGTAGACTATGGGAGTTAAATTTAGTACAAATATTGCAACATAAGGTAACACAATCTCTTTTTTGGTTCCCACTATAGGGGGAGGATTAGGAGGATCAGGTGGTTCTGGAGGTGGAGGGAATACTAGAGGTAATATAGGTTCTAGATCTGGTGGGAAAGGTCCACACCAACCCCATTGAATTTATTATGAGATGTCTCTTCACCTACTAGAGTATAGAGGTATTTAAGATATAGCTGAGCATGTACACATATGTGAATTACTATGGCATGCTAATGGAATCACATCTCTTGAGAGTAAGGGAAGTCAGTTTGTTACTACTTTGCAAGGGCGTGTGCATAGTTGGTATAAGAAGTATGATCCAAACCAGATTTTTGTAGACTACAATTCGTTGCGTAATGCTTTCTTGGCGAGTTTCATATAGCTGAGTTTGAATAGAAGGGCTTCAACACACTAACGAACATTAAGCAAGGCATGGTTGAGAGTGTCAAGGAGTATGATGCCCATTTTAAAACTTTGTTATCAAAGTTATCTTATGATATTCACCCTATCTAGCATGCTCAATGGTTTGTTGGTGGACTGATCACACCTTTTAGAAGGGCACTCTCTCATAAGACTTATATAGATCTACGTGAGGATTTGGAGGTAGCTCTACGAGCTAAGGTAGTTAAGAGCATAGACACTAGATTTAGCCCATTCTTTTGCAAGCACATTACATATATGGAAAAATAGTTGGAGAAAATATCATCCAATTTAGCTCATGAGACACACAATGGTATTTGGAATATGGATTGTGAGATGGAAGGACATACCAAGGATAGTTGACCTCATAAATCGGTGTATATCATGTTGTTGGATTGTGATATCTATCACTTAGATCACGATTCAAGTAGGTTCCCATTATTACAATGATCGGGAAGAACGGGTCTTATTACTTGTAATATTTTCAATCCCCACACTCATGATACAAAGAATTTTAGGTTGATTGATCATATTCATGAGGCTATTGAGACTAGTGTACATCAGACTAGTATTACAAATAATTCTAAGGAACAAGGTGAACATCATAATCATAATCACAATGAAGGGTGTTCGATGGAGGTGGTAGAGATAGAGGTTACCATGGAGGATTCATAGGTAGAGGTCGCGAGAATTGGAAGAGATTAATTCCCACGTGGGACCTATTTTACATGCAAATCCCCTGATCATTATAGGTGTGAATTCCCTCAAAACATTATTTTCTCATGGTGCGGAAAGAATCACAAGTTTGAGGAATGCCCATAATTTTATGATCATATGAGAAAGCATCATAAGAAGAATAAGGGCATGGTAATCGTTAGGGTATAATGCACTATGGAAGATCAGTGGATGCCAAAGGTAACACTTGATCCTAAGATGTTTCCTATGTTAGTCACTACACACGCCGAGGTAGAGCACGTCGGGGAAGTTCCGGAGTAGAAGCTTGTTATTTCAAAACAGGAGGTGATGAATGCAAACTATCCAGATCCTTCCCATTAGAAAGAGGTATATCAGAAACTATGGAGGTTATTAGAAACATGCATGGTGAGATATAATTCTTAAAGGAGTAGTTATGGAATCTAGAGAATTTGAAGGTGATTGAGCTACCTCGAAATATGTTGATGACTTAAAGGAGGTTTGTAAGTTGTTGTGCAGAAAATAGCATTCCTTTTTAGGGAATGGCTAAGAGAGAAGGTACCATGCATTAGATATGAGCATGAAAGATAGATATTGCATGTAAAATTACCTCCTCATAGTCTTGAATATGATAAAGAGATCACTTTGAATACATTTGTTGATGGGTGGCTATTGAGTAACATATTGATTGATACAGGTGCAGAAGTAAATGTACTCACTTTGGATGTGTGGAATCAGATGGGGAGACCACCATTACAGCCATCTTTGAATGTGTTGTAGATGGAAAATAGGACTAGAGCCACACCCATTGGAGTACTAAAATATGCCAATATTACTATAAAATGGGCCAAGTTTATTGGGGACTTTGAGGTCTTAGCGCTTATAGAAGAAACTAGTTTTCCAAAGATTGATCGAGCACCCTTGGTGTTATGCGAATAATGTTGACCTACACTTTAATAAAGGTTATATCATTTTTGAGAATAAGGAAAAGTGCATCATTATTTCTTTAACATATGGGAAATCTATACCTTATGTGGAGCCATTAAGCAACGAGGGTCTTAATATAATTTATGCGTGCACCATTAGAGATCCTGAAGCTACTAATCCATCTAAAGAAGGTATTATTCGATGGGACGATGCTTAGTCTATGAGTAATACAACTAGTGTTATCTGTGATAACTGGGCGCATAGGACATATGAAATTATTGGGAAATAGATCAAGAATACAATTACTCGTGTGATCGGTTCATACATTATTCGCCATTTGAGTCATAACTAGGTACCTTGGTACATTAGTGAGGGAAACCCTAACATATTTTTGCATGCCATGGAAGCTTGGTGGACAAGATAGGGTGGCGAAAGAAATATTTTTATTTATACCCTATGTGGAATAGCCAAGTGTTAGTGGACTACACATAGAGATAACCTTTTGGAGTAGTGAGAAGTGATAATTTTTTTCTCTACTAGGTTTCAGGAGTAATGTACCTTCATAGATATGTGAATTTCATGGGAAGGATTATACTTCGCATCATGTTCAAAAGTGTGAGAGACTATGGATGGAGGGGCAAGAGGCCTTACCACAATCACTCTAGGTACATAAGATCTATGCCACTCTAAGTAGTTGTGCATGTGCATGGTATGTTCATGTAGACCTAACAAGAGAACCAATTAATTGGCAGGAGATGACTTCAGGTATGATTGAAAACTTTGAATATTTTTCTACTAAACCTTTAGTGAATGAATAATTATAGATTATAAAGTACCTTACAATGGGGGATAGTACAAAGGATAAATAAATCTTGTTAGATATGTTTAGAGAGTTAGACTTGGAGGCACACTTTGATGAAGAGGAGACAAATGAAGGAGTGCACTTGGGCACACATGGCTGGAAAAGAGAAGGGTAAGATGGTCTACATGATTGATGATGAACAAGTAGATAATTGGATTTTGATCACACTATGGGTATGTGTGAGTTCTTAGATAGTGCAGATGAAAAGGTGTGAGCCTATCATGAGCCTATGAAAATGAAGAAGGTCAAAATTTGGGACAGATGTAGAACCTAAAGAGGCCATTATTAATGACTATTGGTTTGAACAAGAGGTGTCAAAGATAATTGAGTTGTTGTACGACTTCCAAGACTTATTTCCTATAGGCTATCATGACTTGAAGCAATTACATCCCTTGTTAGGAAAGATGAGGATCCAATTAAAGGAAGGTGCTCCCTAGTTAGGAAGAGGCCTTACAAGATGAATCCTAATTTGTGTGTCAAAGTTAAGGAAGAGATTGATAAGATGTTGAAATATGGGATCATTGATCCCATTGAGGAATCATAATGGGTTAGCCCCATGGTGATAAGTATAAAGAAATATAATAGGATAAGTAATTGTGTGTACTACAGAGAGTTGAATGTTGCTTGTGTCATAGATCCTTTTCCCACACCTTTTACAGAGGAGATCTTGGAAGGCATTGTAGGGCACAAAATCTACTCTTTCACTGATGGATTCTCTAGTTATCATCAGGTATGGATTGCTAAATAAGACCAAGAAAAGACAACTTTCACCACAAAGTGGGGAATTTTTCATGTACAATTATGCCTTTTAGGTTGAAGAATGTGCCTGCAGTATTTTCATGCACTATTGTGCAAGCATTTGAGGACTTCATACATTTTTTTATAGTTTTATTTATATTATTGGACTATATATGGGTTGGTCAAATATCACTATGACAACTTGAGACTCATGTTTGAGAGATGTAGGAAGCTAAGCATCTCTTTGAACATTAAGAAGTGCATCTTTGCTACACCCTTCGAAATTTTTTGGGACATATTATTTATAAATAAGGCTTATTAGAAGATCATGCTAAGGTATGTGTTATATTGGGCTTAGAGGATCCTACCAATCGGAGAAAGGTTCACGGGTTCTTAGGACATATAGGGTATTATAGGAATTTCATCAAGGGTTATGTTAATATTTCCACACCCTTTGAGGAAATGTTGAAGAGTAAAGGAAAGTTCTATTGCAATGAGGCACATAGATAGAATTTGAGACATTGAAGGAGAGACTTACTTTTACATCCATTTTTGTTCTTTCCTTCTTATGATAAGTCATTTCATGTACATGTTGATGCCTCTGGCATGGCCATTAGTGTAGTGTTAGGACAGCCTCGTGATGGGAATATTGATCATCCTATCTATTTTGCGAAAGTAAGTTGACACCACTAAACAGAATTATAGAACTACAAAGTGCGAAGCCTTGTCTATGATTTACACATTGCATAAGTATAGACAATATTTACTAGAACTCCTTTTATATTTTATACAGATCACATGGCACTTAAGTACTTAGTTAATAAGCCCATTTTACAAGGGTGCATCTACAGTGTGGGTTCTTTTGTTTCAGGAGTTTGACTTTATAGTTGTGGTCAAACTAATGAAGAGAAATTTAGGACCTGATCATTTGTCGAGAATTAACTCAGGCGAGGACATGCAGAGCATTAAGGGCACAATTCCATATGCATAGTTGTTCAGATTGAACCACACACCCTTTGACTTATAATATATTGTTGTGTTTTTCCATACCGGTTTGCACCGAGGAATAAAGAGCTTAGATAAGAAACAACTTGGCATACACGTTGTGCCCTATATGTCGATCAGTGAGGATTTATACAAGCTAGGCCAAGATGATATTTTATGTCAGTGTGTATTTGAGCATGAGCATGAAGCTATTATGGAGGAAGCTCATAGAAGGATTGCATGAGGACATTATGTAGGTAATGCTACCAAGCGCAATATTTTACTAATTGGCCTTTGGTGGGAAACAATATATAAGGATTGTAAATATTATTCCATGGCATTTGATCACCATCAGCACCTTGGAAGCTTGTACATAGAGATGAAATGCATTTGTGGCCTATAGTAAGTGCAAAACCTTTTGAAAAAAGGACAATTTACTTTATGGGTCCTACTTTCCCACCGACATGAAGGACTAGGTCGCACTATATAATCACATGTATAGACCATCCGACAAGGTGGGTAGAAGAAGTGCCTATAAAGGATTCCATGGAAGCTACAAGAATAAGGTTCTTGTGGAAGAACATAATCGGTAGGTATGGATGTCTATTGAGCTTGACAAGTGATAAGGGAAATCATTTCCTTAATGTGTTTCACCTTATTCTTGGAGCGTTTCTTTGAATATTGACGAAATAGATAAGGGTAAATGGGTTAGGAGGAATACCTGTTAAAGTTGGTTGAAGGTTGTTGCACACATATGACTTCTTGATCCATAGTTGATCATGAGATATTCCTTTTGGCTAGGAGGAACTACCTGAAATAGAAAAACAAGACCACCAAATAGAAGTTATACAATATATGCAGTGGAATGCCTAGCGTATGCTAGACCTAGGAAGTGTGATACTCCCTAGATGGCTATCAATCCACTGTTTGAAACAATTCAATGTTCACAATAAATGAAATCCTACTGTAGTTAAAATGATTTAGTTATCTCATTCGACTACAATAAGTAAATTCATTCACAACATGATAAGCTATGATTGAATCTTAAGGGCAAGGTATTTTTCAGTGCTTGAGTGCAGTCGAGTCCGGTTTTAGGTTGTTTTGGCTATTTGGTGGGGATTTTAGGCTCTGTTCTTGGTCTGAGGGTAAAACACGAGAGACCGACATCACTGTAAGACCGATCTCGGTTTAATTGAAACCGCGATGGTTATGGGTAACATCGGTATGGTTGGGGTAGAGAAAACTTATTAGAATCTTGGTGTGAGGACAGATCTGAGGCTAAATTGAAATGGAGAGGGAAATGGTAAGGTCTATGGAGATCTTAGGTGTGCTCGAGATATCTTTAATAGTTGGGTATGGGTAGTATAATGCTGTAAGTGAAGGAATGATCTAGTTTGTATGAAGGCAAATGATGGGTGAATGGTAATGCAAGTGGAAACTAATAATGAAGCAATAGAGTCTACTAAAATGACAGTAGATGAATGTTGGTTAACAAAATACTTACTCTTATAGGGGGCTTGATGGCTGGAAGGCAATGGAAGTTGATCATATGGATGGAGTTTGGTGTGGGGATGACGCTTCCTAGGATGCTCTTGTGAATGCAAATGGATCCGTGATAGCTTCACGATGTTGGCTATGGATGCTTTATGATGTGTGTATGAACGTTGGTTCTACTTGTATGCAGCTCTAGTTTCATCCCTTGCTCTCAAATGTGCCAACCTCAAAATAAGATTTTTTTGGGGAATAAATGGTAACCAATGATGGTTCCAAGCTGAAGTGGCGGTTTAGGGTGATTGGTGTTGTTTAGGGAAGGATTTCCTAGGTTTACTAAATCGGGCGAGATCCACTTGATTTCTAGATCTTGATCATTTTCCCCGTGGATTAGAATGGAATCTTACTTTCTAACGGGTGGGAATGTCGTTAGAGGTAATGTAGGCTTTGATTTTTAGGGTTTAGGTAGGTCTTAGTTAGTTATGGCAACATACTAAGAATAGGTCTAGGGTGAGGTGGGTAGGTGAGGTGGCTAGATGAGGTGTATAGGTGAGGTTATGGTGTGAGAATTATCTCAATTAGGATGTTTAAATATTAAATATCATGTGATCATGGGTTAATTTAAGTAAACTAATTAAATTAATATTAGGGTGGGGTAAAAGGGGCCATGGTTAGGTGAGTGTGTTCAAGGTGATTATTTGACGAGGGACCAAGGGGAGTGTGACCTAATTTTGGTGTCTACATTTTGCCCCTTTTTATTATGTAGCTTTTATTGGTAAGCGACGCTGATAAAAATAAGATGTGGTTTCCCCATGTGTGGGTGAAGGTGATCCCCCTCAAACTAGGAACTGATGAGGTAGAAGGTAGAATCGGTGAGTGGTTTGATAAAAGGTTAATGTGATGAAGAAGAAGGTGGACAAGAGGGTTAGGGGGTAAAGGTCTAATCAGGTAATCTAGGTAATGGGTCAGGGTCAAAGGTAGTAATAGCTAAATACATGCACATGTATAAACTGTAGCATGATACCAGTGAAGAGTAGGAAAACACTACTTTTTCTAAGGTCAACAAGTTTATCCAAATAAGGTTGAGGTGATTCCAGTATCCAAGGTATAGTATCTAGTCAAGAAACACATCACAGTCGGTGTAAGAATGTTTAGGTATGTTCCGGTACATTAAAGGTTGGGTCGATAATAAATCAAGGAAAAAGGAAAGGTGGGGTCATTAGGTCAACAACACGAGTAACAATGTCGCAAGGTATAGTGAGCACATGAGTTCACGAGTCACTAGCAATGTTCCAGTCCAAGTAGCTAGGTCACGCCATGGGTAGGGCTGAGGTATGGGTAAAATAACAAGTCGCCAAATAGTAAAGGAGTTAGGTGGAAATGATGAGGTCAAGAGGGTAAAGTGAAGTGTCTAAGTTAGGCTAGCAAATTAGGTCTAATGGTTAGTAATGAGACTAAGCAAGGTAACCAATGACAGTCCTAATGAATTGGTGTCAGTCATTATGGACCGACAATAGTAGGCTAGGGCATAAGACCGATGTCGGTCATGGTGAAACCATCCATGGTAAAATGAGGGCACATAACCAATTTCATTTGAGGTCAAACCGTCACGCCCAAGTCGGGTAGGCTATAAAAAGAAAAAGTGCCACATTTTTAAAATCATTTGTCATTTACCCAATTGGAGAAAATGACAAGAGAGGAAGAATGAGGTGGAAAGTGACCAAATGACATGGAGAGCTGAGTTGGTGAGCCACAGAGTGAGTGATCGTCGGTCATTAGGCAATTCTGCATGGGCATGGTGATTGGATTGGGTGATTGTTTTGATTTGATTGAGCCAATGGGTGATTGGTGATGACAAAGGCAAGTGAGAGATTGGGTGGACCTATATGCGGTGGCCCGAGGTGCCACCATGCATATGGTAGCTTGATGAGGTAAGAACCTATTCGATTGTTTGATTGTTTGTGAGTAGGTGGAGGGTAGGAATCGGGTAGGAGGGAAAATGGGGTTTGTTTTGGGGAAACTTTTAAAATTTGAATGTGGGGGTTTAAGGAGAAAAGGAGAACAAGGGAGGGTAGATTTAGGGCAACGATGAGTGGGAATAGGTATTGGGTAGGTTTAGGTGGGGAAAATGGGTAGAAAGGAGGAGTGTGGGAGAAAAAGGGCGGGGGCATCCTGGGTTTATCGTCACGATAGTTCTGACGTCATTGTTCTCTTAGCCGTGTCAATGGGTAAGGACTGTATCGGTCATAGATACATGTGACCGGTGTCGGTTACTATTGGATGTGGTTGGTTGATCTTGATGATGTCGGTTAGCGAGGCTAAAGAGGAAAGCCTTCAAGAGCTAAAATGAAGTGGTTACGGATAGATAGGTGGGGGGAGGGGGAGTTAGGTAAGGGGGAAATTTATGGGTATGGGTAGGTGGGTGAATAAGGAAAATCAAAGGAGGGAGGTAAAATGAAAATAGGTGAGGGTCTAAAGCATTAGTAGATAGGTGGTGTTGATTTATGGCATAGATATAGGGAAAGGTTGAGTTAGTTAGGGTAAGTGGTATAGTGGGGGTGGTAAGGTTGCATGTATATATGGTCAAGTTTGAATGATATGATTGGTTGTATGTAGGCGGGGACCAGTGCGCAGATGAGGGATAAAGTACCACCCTTGCTCATGGAGATATGGGGAGAGATGACCCGCAAGGAGTGGACCATGTTACGATGTGGGTCTAATTGGTGTACGATGCTGCTGAGGCACGTAGTCCGGGAGGTGAGTTTGATGGTTGCCCTCATTGATAGATGGGACTCGGCGACCAATACATTCCATTTGTCGATGGGTGAGATCAAGATCACCCTAGAGGATGTTTACATGATATTATAACTACGATATGAGGTATACAGTGTACTCGATCTCCTCAGAGGCATTCAAGGAGTTACTATTACTAGTTTTGTGAGAGGGGTTGGCCTTGTTAGGATTACATAGTGCCAGAATGACCTACGGGGTGATGTACCAAGCCTACCTCAAGGAGATGAGGCTGGTAGTGATTTTGATGGAGGCAGTATGTTGTTTTGCACTTCCAGATGTAGAGGGTGGGAGATTCCCATGGTCACTGATGGGGGTCCTACATGACATGGTGGAGAGCAGGACTCGATTTGCATGGGGGCTTACATTCTTGGTATAGCTATATAGGGAGTTGTGGGCATATGGGTGACTATGGCATTTTAGCCTATGTTATACATTCTTGTTACATTGTTGGGCCTATGAGCACATTATGTGTGTGCCCATTTGGTATGCCCTAGGCTGATGCATTTGAGCCTGGTTTTGTTCGAGTGGGCTACAGGTGATGGGTGTCAATTATGGGAGAGTGTTGAGTGGCTAGAGTGACACATGATGTAGCCTATTACAGTGATTATTGGAGGGGTTGTCTGGTGTGGACATTATTTGGAGGCCATATGTAGGCTATCCTTCATATAGGAAGATGGCAGCGGAGATGGATGGACTACATATTTACTAGTGGATAGAGGGCAGCAATGGTGGGGAGCATGAGATGATACCCGTAGACTAGGTCGACAACAAAGTTTGGGTTACCACGGGATATACCCCTACCCTTCCCTTAGTATAGGAGAGATGATGTGGAGAGGCCTATGTCTCCACCACAACCTATAGTGCTGACCAAGTAGGAGGAGAAGTTGGTTGATCGACATATTGATGATAATCTTGGGGTGACAGACGGGTACCGAAAGTGGTGGGCTGCATAGCTACTGAGTAAATGTACAGTTTGAGGCCGGGGTAGCCATATTTGACTATTATCACATTAGAGAGAGATGGCCTATATGGGAAGATGGCTACCCTAGTGACCTAGTTAGGCATAATATAGGGACATTTGACAAGGGCGAGGCACGGTTGCGACTCTGCGAGGAACAAGTGGCTGCTTATTAGGCACAAGGAGTATAGGGACCAACATTCATGCCGGGGGAGAGGGAGAGGGTGGAGATGGAGACAGGTGCAGCTAGCCACCCTACGGCGTAGGTGATAGGTTTGAGGGGCGATTGGCCATGGCCCATGGGCGAAGTTCTGATTTTGTAGGGCTAGTTGGCCATTATACGAGCACGAATAGTAGCTCTTGAGCATGAGTATAGGCACATGCTCTGGGGCCGATGACACCACCACGAGGATAGGGCGGGGTCCCATTATTCAGAAGGAGCAGAGCGGGGCAAGGTCGAGAGCGATGGCACCACCATAGATAGTACTGCTGCTAGATTGATAGACATCATGGGTGAGGTGAGATACTACTAGGATCATTTGATGGCAGTGGGTATATATGTCTTATCATATTCCGAGTATAGAGCATAGCAAGCCTCAACTGAGAGGAATAGATCTCGCAGGCTAGTGAGCCCAGGGGCGATTCAAGGTGAGGCCACTAGTATACGGAGGCCAACTCTAAAGGTAGGACCATCACGGGCCGACCAAGGTGAGGCGGAGGAGGAGGTCGATCAGAGACATTGGGCTAGAGGAGTGGGGGAGGAGATAGATGAGACAGTTTGGACATCAGATGGGGAGATGATTGAGCTCCATGCATGATTATTTTATTGTTGATATCATATTTTTGACATATATATATATATATATATATATATATATATATCGGTCTATGTGTTGAAGATAGTGAGGATGTACATGATAGGTTTTGATAAATTGTTATATACAACTTTGGCCCGTGTGTCGAAGATATTTGAGAGTCATGTATATGGATACACATGTTTAGATGATTGATTTATAGAGATGATGGTGATTATGGTCATTATGTGTATATGGTTGTGTTTAACTTGCTATTTTGATTTGTATATGTGATGGAAACCAAGTAGTGTAGGTATGATAGAGCTAGGTCATAGGCATGGATTGAGTCAGGTCATAGGTATGGATTGAGTCAAGTTGTGGATTTAGGCATGGATGGAGTAAGATCGTAGGCATGGATTGAGTCAGATTTATAGTTTAGGCATGGTTGAATTAGGATTGGTTGATTGTGTAATTCATTAATTTGTTCAATTAATGATGATATGGGTCACATTAATATGTTTTGTAGTAAAATGCATGATAACAGATAAATAAATGGTAGATATAATGAATGTATGAGTGATGATGATAAAGATGTGAATTAATTATTGTTTTTTTGGTTTAATTTCCAATTTATTGATATAAAAAGGAAACTAACTAGGGTAGAATGTGACTAGGAAAGGGAAGATGGGAATTGGTTAGGGTAGAGAGTGGTTGAGCTAACTTCCAAGGGCCCCATGCCCTCAAGCATTGCCTACATAGTCTGGTGAAGAAGGACCTCAGGCCGATGTAGTTATCCCATAAGCTAGCGAAAGATGTGAGGAGGTATGAGAATGGGTTGGTAGGTTATAGGCATGATTGAATCTAGGTATTTTAGGTATGGTTGAACTATGGGCACAATGGTATGGGTGATTTTAAGTTGATTATGGTGAAAGAAGAAAATTTCCCAGAGGTAAACATCGAGGTCAAGTCCTGTATAGGATGATCAATACGTAATGAAGAAGGTGAAAGATAAGAGGAGGCCAGAGAGCCACCTGATTTGTGAGGATCATAACTGGTGGGTCATACCCTAGATAGGCTAGTGAATGTAAGACCCTAAAGACATTGCATGATTGATTATTCTAAAGGTGAAGAATAGTCACATGATCACCAAATGTCACAGTTCCAGCAGGTCCCTTGAGGTGGTAGGAAATGAAGGTGAAAAATGGTTAGGAAATATGGTATGAGGTAGCATGCCTTTTTGGCAAGAGATCCAGGATCACAATGAGCAAGTCCATGATGAAATTTTTTTATGTTTTGACTTTTATTTGAGATAGAATAATTGATGCGGGAAGTATGTATGGATGAGTAAATTAACTACTTGAGTTATTCACGAAGCTGATCGATGTGGGAAGCTTTGGATTATCTTTTTTTTTTTCTTTTTTTTTTTTTTTTTGAATTAGGCTTTACATAACCTGTCCTGTCCTTGAGGAGCAGTCTATTTATAGCAGCGATGTAGATAGAAAGATGTCCTTTTGAGGAGTCATCTTTTTAATGGAAGTTTGACTCAAGGATTTGAATCCCGTGTGAGGCTTTTAAGTCATGGACTAGACTAAGGTGAAGAATCAGATTCTTGTTAAGAAAGCAAGGTGAAATGACCATGGGATCTCATCCGAAAGTAAACAAAAGTATCCATGAGAATCATGCCATGTGCAAAGTCGTGGTACACATATTTAAGAGAGGGTAAAAGAGTGACAGGTATGCACATGATTCTTGTTTAATCATTGGGGATGGCATAGTGAAAGGAGGGAAGTGAATAATGCTCAAGGGATGAGCATGAACATAGGTGAAAAGTGAGGTAGGACTAAAAGTCAATAGTAGAATGGTCAAAGATGCAAGGCATTAAGTGGTTTAGGTTTAGGTTAAGCGTGGAGTGAAGATAAATGATATGCACCTGATCCATAGGTATGAGTCACGATGTATGGTCCAAGCCAATTAGGAGAAAAATTTCCTCGTTTACATTTTTCTACTTTGGTGACATGTTTATTTTCCTTTAGGATGAGATCACCAACTTGGAAGGTTCTTTCATGAACATGTTTGTCATAGGCATGATTAATACATTTTTGGTAAACTTGAAGATGGTCAAGAGCATTAAGATGACGTTTGTCTAATAACTCAAGTTGTGCTAAACAAATTCTAGAAAAAGTCATCATCATTGAGCATATCATGGAGGGAAATATAAAGTGATGGAATCTAGACTTCGAGAGGTAGGCCATCCTCTATACCGTAGACCAAAGAAAAAGGAGTGGTATCAGTGGAAGTGTGAATACTAGTATGGTACACCCATAGGGCTAAAGGAATGTGTGTATGGTAGTCCTTCCCAATGATCGTTAACCACTTTCATGAGAATCTTGTTCGAGGTTTTATTAGTGGATTTGGCTTGGCCATTGGTTTGTGGGTAATAAGGTGATGAGAAACTGGCCAATACCGAAGGGGTCGCAAAGTTTCCACAAGGTTTTATTTTTGAACTATTTTCTATTGTTAGTGATGAGGCAATGAGAAATACCAAAGTGAAAAATGATGTGATGACTAATGAACTCACATATTTTCTCGACTTTCATGGAGATGAGAGGTATGGCTTCAACCCATTTGGTGTAGTATTCGGTAGTGGTGATGATCCATTGATGTCATTGGGAAGAATGGGAATTGATTTCTCTGATAAGATCCAAACCTCATTGAGAGAAGGACCAAAGGTCACGGGTGACCTGTAAGGCATGACTGGGTGTATGATGAAGATTAGCATGTTGTTGGCATTTTACACAATGCTTAACATAGTCGCAACAATCATGGTTAAGGGTTGGCCAGTAATAGCTTAGGTGAAGAATACTCTTGGCCACAGCAAGGCCACTAAAGTGACCTCCACATATGCCATCATGAACTTCCTTAATGGTATAAGGAATTTCAAAACTCATCAGGCACCGTAAGAGAATACCATCAAAGTCATGCTTAGAGAGGAGGCCACCCATGATGGTGTAACGAGAGACCCTTTTAAGAAATGCACGTTGTCCATTACGAGTGAGGTCAGGAGGCAAGATAGAAAGGGAAAGATAGTCTAAGTATTGTTTATACCAAAGGTCACTCGGGTTGGGAGTGATAGTCCCGATAGAGTAAACTTCGAGGTAAATAAGAGGGTGATTGGAGTCTTTGTACAATGACAAAGATTTTAGAATTGGTGGGCAAAGCGGGTATTTGAGAAGCCAAGCAGGCCATGGTATCTACAAATTTGTTGGTAGAATGTGGGATGGTTTGAAGGGCATAACGATCAAAGGTGGTCAAAAGTATGTCCACATGTTGCTTATACTTTTGAAGTATCTCATTATGACATTGGTATATACCATTGACTTGGTTTATGACCAATTGAGAATCACCAAAGATGTTGATGGACTTGACATCTAAGGCATAAGCAGCTTGGAGACCCAATATGAGTGCTTCATATTCAGTAATATTGTTTGTACAATAAAAATTGAGTTTGAAAGACAAAGGCATAGGTTCACCATCAAGCAGAATGAGAATAACACCAGCCCCACCCCCATGGTGACACTTGGAACCATCGAAGAAGAGTGTCATTTGGTAAGTGGGTTCACCTAGGGAAAGGGTAGCAATTGACTCATCTAGAAAGTCAAAGTTAGAGGGTTGATCCCGAATATGAGTGTTGGCCAATTGGTCGAAATAGCTTGGCCCTTGATGGACTTTTGATGGATGAGTTTGAGGTTGATGTCAGCCTCTGAAGCATAAGCCAACATGTGGTACGTTAATTTTGGTAAGGTTTGGCATACATGAAGTGTAAGGGGTTGGTATTGTTCATGACATAGGTTTTTGGTTGAGTAGGTAATGGAAAAGTTTGGTGGCAATGAAAACTAAGGCTAAGAAAAAAATTTGGCATGTGTGTGTCAGGTTTGTAGTCTAGAAGAGTATGGCTTATGTAATAAACTATCTCGCTCCCTATGTTGTTCATCACAATGAGCAAGCATGGCCCCCAAGGAGTGATCGGTAGCAGAGATGTATAGGTAGAAGGGTTGGTGATCTTTAAGTGGAATGAGTACGGGTGGTTGGAGAAGGTATTGTTTTAAGGCCTTAAAATATTTATGGCAATCATCATCCCATTTAAAGGAGACATCCTTTTTAAGAAGATGATGAAATGGTTGAAACCGATCGGATAGTTACGAAATGAAATGGTGAATAGACGTAACTTACCTTGTAAGCTACTGAGAGTTTCCTCGATTAGTGGGTAGAGGCATTTCAAGAATGGCCTTGACTTTAGTAGGGTCAACCTCTATACCATGTAAGGAGATGATAAATCCCAAGAGCTTTCCCGAGAGAACCGTGAAGACACACTTCTTGGGCTGAAGGTGAACACAATACTTAATGAGGTGATCAAAGATGGTTTTTAGGATGGCGAGGTGCTCGGAGTGGCATTTAGATTTGGCAAGGAGATTATCCACATAATCTTCCAATATACGGTGCATGATGTCATGGAAGATGTAAGTCATAGCCCGTTGATATGTGGCACTAGCATTTTTAAGGCCAAAAGGCATGACTCGATAGCAGAAGGTTCCCAAGTGGTGATGAATGTAGTTTTCTGTTGATCCTCTAAGGCAAGAAATATTTGGTTATAACCTAAGAATCCATCCATAAGTGATAACATCTCGTGACTAGTAGTAAGGTAAACCACCCGGTCAATACCGGGTAGAAGAAATTCATCTTTTGGGCAAGCTAAGTTGAGGTCACGGAAATCATGCAAATGTAAAGTCCCCCTGTCACCTTAGTGATAGGGACAGATGTTAGAAATCCATCGAGGATAATTAATGGGTAAGATGAAGGAAACGAAAGCGAGAGATGGAGCTCCTCTTTGACCGAGAAGCAATGCGAGGGTGAATTTTCCTCGGCTTTTTTTTTTACGGGTTTGGCACCATGAATAGTTACGATATTGTGGACTACTATGGTGGGGTCAATACCGGGCATGTCATCATAAGACCAAGGAAAAGCATGGTTATGATTTTTGAGAAAAGAAGTGATGGCTTCTTGTTCATCGATATCTAAAGATTGACTGATCTTTAGAATGTGTGATTCATCCTGAGTATGGATGTTGATTTCGATAATCGATTCATTCAACATGGTTTGCGTCTCAGATGGTAACGACTGATGAATATACGAGTCTTCCACACCAATGTAGGAGAGTATAGATTCATCATCTTGACATTAAACGATGTTAATAGGTGTATCGTCATCAATCATTTCAGCATACAGGGACGGGAAGAGAAGAGGGATGTTCACCCTCATGTTGATAAGTCGAGGCCCCAAGGAAATGGTGTTTATGAAAAAACAAAGTTAGGAGGAATGGATTCTACATTCATCAACTATGTCGGTGAGGGTGGTGATGGTGGTGAAGAAGGGGTAGTAGGTGAAGGAAGTGGAGAAGGGTTGATGTCCTTAATGAGTTCAATGTGGACCTTTTTGGTAGGTGGTTTAACAAAGATGATACCACTACAAATCGTTATGTTTGTGAGTAGTACATGGAATAACAGTGTGGACCTTGCTCATAAAATCCAAACCAAAACCCTTACACACACACGGTGTAGGAAGGTGTGGGAGAAATGGCAGCGATTGGTGAGTGACTTGAGGTTGGTAGAAAAGGGGTAGGTTTGCGATGGCGGTTCGGTATATGAGTGGAAGTATTAAGTCCCCCATAGGTGAGATTGGTGTGAAGATGGGGAGGATCAGAAAGGAGACACTATCTTATGTAGTGATCATAGTGAGGGTGTTGGTGAAGGCTTCCATACTCTTGTGGAGTGAGGAATGTGTTGACATTATGTAGGTGATACTCCTCGAAAGTGAGGTGTTGAAAAATGCCTTCCAAGGGATTAGTGGTCGATATATGGGTAGCTGGAATAGACAATGTGTTAGAGGTTGGATCAGAGGTGGAGCCACCCTATTGGGAGGCGGACGGGTCAAATGTTGAGGTTGTGGCCACGGTAGGAATGGAGGATATAGGTGCGGCTGAGGTAACTTGAGTAGCACTTTGGTGAGTGGAGGTGTAGATGGAGAAGAAGTGGTCATGGAGGTAGATGCCTTAATGGGTATAAGCATGTCATTGGGTTGTTAAAGCATGTTACAAGTTTTGAAAGATCATGGGTCAGCCGGAATGGTATAGGTGCGTCCTTCATGCTCAAACTTTACACAACGGTGTAAAGTGGAAGGAACACAACCCATGACACGAATCTAGGGTCCACCAAGCAACATGTTATATTGAAATTCCCCTCTAAGAAATAAAATAACTCGAACAAGATCGGGGCCCATATAAACATGGAGGATGACGGTGCAAGTGTAGAAGTGATAGCATCATTAGATGATGACATGATGGGATTTTTATGCATGTAATTTTTGGGTACGCGCATTTGATCAAATGAAATGGAGGATATGATGTTAATGCTAGCACCCCCATCGATCATAACACATCGTACATGTATATTATTGATGTGGACAGAGATGAAAAGGGATAGATCTTGGTCATCGGTTTGGTGTGGTGTGATTTCTTCATCTAAGAAGTTGAGGGCGGCTACTTGGTGAGTATGTGGAGGTGTAGAAGAAGGTGGTAATTTAGTAAGAGAGGCTACATGATGAGGTGTAACAATGGAAGCCACGGGTGTAGGGTCATTGGGTAAAACCTTAATAGACTAAAGAACCTCCATGAGAGCTTGGCGATAGGATTCAGAGGTTTGGATGAGGTCATATAGGGACATTTTGAGGGAGGATTAGTGTAATTGTTTGAGCATGGCGCGATGTGTTAGCCCATTAGAAATAGGATATGTGGGGCCGCGGATAGTGACTTTAGGTGTGGGTGCAAATGGTATGTTGGCCATAGGGGTGGTTGGTGGGTTGGTTGCCTTTTCCTTTCCTTTGTCCTTCTGAGCACGGGTAGCAACATGGATCATGTTGATTTGAGGTGGGAGGTATGTGAAGTAGGTGATCCGTGAAAGGTGTAATGACAAGAAGGGTAGAAGCTAAGAGGTGGGAAGGAACCTTGTGAAATGAGCTGGGCACACTTACATTTAGGTGGAGGTCTTGGTCGATGAGTAGTCAATGAAGAAAGAACTATGGATATGGGTCTTTGGTGAAATGGGGTCCTCGTCGAAGGTCATCATTGTCAAAGTTTTCTTCAGGAAGACACAACTAGATAAGGGCGGTTTTCAAATCCTTATAGCTCTCTACATCATGTCCTGGCACATGATGGTAGGTGAAAATTTTGGTTTTGTCAAACCCTTTTGGTTTGGGCTTGAGTGGGTCATAAGGTCTAAGAGGTGATAATGTGATGACAAAATTTTCAAGGAGGTTAGTTAGTATTTTGGCATAGGATCCTGCTAGTGAATCACAATGGGAGGTAAATGTGGGTTTGGGTGCAGGTGTGGCTGATTGTATAGGAATATTCCTTGCAAGAGGGGGAGTGGGTTGAGCTATGGTCTTAGGTGTTGGTATGGTCTTAGGTGTTGGTCGTGTCTACTTGGGTAGGGGTGTGGTGGATGAACCGCAATAGAATATGTGGTTTGTTTAACTACCTTATTAGAGGGTAGCGTATTTTTACCTTTAGGTTGCACCTTCTTGGGTAAAGGTGATACAGTGTATGAGATGTAGAGGGAAAAGTGGATGGTGAAAGAGGATGGGTTACCCATGGGGATAACAGAGGTCTTTGTGAAGGTAGATGGTGCGGGTCGTAGGAGGTGTAAGGGAAAGGGAATGAAGTGTTGTGAGTAGTGAATGAGAATTTATTGATGGTATTGGAGATATGGGTGGTAAAAATTTTGCAGTGTGGGTGGAAGTTGTGTCGGTGCTTAGGTATATTAGAGGTCTGCGAGGGAGGAATGGGCTGCTACATTTTTAGTTTACCAGGGGTGGAGGTTTCTTAGCCAAGGTTGAGGGGTGAGGTCCTAAGACGGACAAAAGGGGTGAAGGTGATGAAGGTTTGATTAATGAGGTTGGGGTATGAGATCTAGGGGATTGGTTCTTCTATTTGGGGGCCATGTTAAGTTTGGTGTTGGCTTTGGAGGATGTAGCTAAATCTAATTTGATGGGTGGATGAGTAAGACTAGCCGTTGGGATGACCCTTATAGTAGTAATAGGTTTAGGCAAGCAAGATGATGTAGGTGTGGGTTTGGATGTAGATGCATGTTAGACTATGGGTAGATGTGTGAGTTGATCCATGATTGGTATCATGGGAGAATTTTTTTGATAGTTGTGGTTGTGTTTGGTTCACCAGGCTGAAATACTTTTGGATAAATAGTGGAGGTGCTAGCGAGTGACATCTGCATTTGTGTTGAGACAGAAGTACATGACCCCCCAAAGTAAGGCTCTATCAACATAATCCAAGCGATAAGCTAAGCATGAGAATTACACCATTGTAGGTGAGGTCGATGTGGATCTAATGGCGATTCCCGTAACAAAAAATTAGAAATAGGAAATCACTAGCTTCAGCCTCTGTGGGTAAGAGAGCCAAAAGTAAGTCGGCAGGATTTTGAGTGGTTGATGGAGAATGGTCACCTAGAGGTAGTGGCATTTCTACCAGATCCTCGATAGGTGGAGGAGATTATGGGTGCTCCTCTGACGGGTGGAGGAGATGAACAAGCATCTCCCGTGGGTCGCAGAGGTACTACTGGTGACGGTTCTCTACGTGGAGAAGCCAAAGGTGAAGTGGTCTTGATGTTAAGGGCTCCTTCACATGTGAGGAGGAGACAAATGGTTTTCCTTTGTGGGTGGAGGAATAGGTGAAGTGGGTTCATGTGTAGCTAGAGGAATTTGAGCTAGGATTTCCTCTATGGAAGGAATATGGGGTAATTGGGAAGCAATTGGTGTGACACAAAAAAATAGCATGGACTTCATGGGTATGGCCATCATTAGTTGAGGTCACTCCATTTTGATCAGAAGAAGGGTCATGATTAGGAAATGGTTTCTTGAAGATGTGCAGGTTTTGGTTGGTAGGTGCGTTTGGATTATCCAAGACTAACTCGCCATTCTCGAGCATTTCCTAAACAATGTTCTTGAAAGTGATGCAATTTCCATCACTATGACCTTTTACCCAATGATATTTGCGAGAATTCATGCATTTGTACCACGTGGGTTGGGGAGATCGGGATCAAAACTAGTGTGCGCGGTTTACGGGAGGAAGGGTGATGGCCCCAAATTTAATGAGCTTTTCTAAAACAAAAGAATAGGGCACCCCAATTGGTGTATATTTCCATTGTTCTCGTCTGAATTAAAAATTCTAGATAGGAGAAAGATTAGATGAGGGCTTAGCTTGATTTGATGGATGAGCTAAGCCGGCCTTGAGTACCACTGTGTTAGCAGTTCCCTTGGCTTTTGAATAATTATTTTGTGGTTTCAAGAAGAACAGTATCATTTGACTTGAATTCCACATTTTTATTTAGTAGTTAGATATTCTTTTCTTCGATGGCCCGAATCTCTAGCTTTCGTGTCATGGTGAATGCCTCATCAAAGGTTTAGAAAGTCTGCACCTATAGGGTTGGCAAAATATGTCTAGCACAAGCCCGCATGAAGAGCTCTATGAGTTCGGTTTGTGGTAATTAGAATGTGAGTTGATTGATCAAGCTACGCCAACGAGCGACAAAATATGCGATAGATTCATCATCATACTTGACACATAGAGTAGAGGTCAATCATGGTAACCTTCTTAACAACATTGATGGAGAAGTGATCCAAGAAGGCTTGGGCTACCTGATTAAATGAGAAGATAGAATGTCTAGGTAACCAACTATACTAGTCTAATACGGGCCTGATTAGAGACATGCGAAAGGTTCTTAGTAGAAAAGTGTCATCATTTGTGATCAGATAACACCCATGTTTGAAATACTGCAAATGTTGTTGTGGGTCCTCTTTGCTATTGAAACAGTTAAATTTAGGAATTTCCCAATGCATAGGATATGGACGAATAGGAATGGATGGGTGTATGGGCTCATTACAAATCTCATCATAGGTGAGAGTGTTGTGGGAGCTAGAAACTAATGCCTCTAGTGTCTGCATCTGCCCATCATTAACTTGATTAGGTCATTTGTAGGTGGTGATGGATGGGTACCTCCTGTAGCATAAGAGAGTTGGTGTTTGGCATATGACGAGGTGGCATTCCATTATATGGCAATGCCACATAGTTAGGTTGAGAATGAGGGAGTGAGATAAGGGTTATGTACCTAGAATGAATGAAAGATGAAATGAGAGGCTGCTGATAGTACGTATATGGAGGTGGAAGGGTTGAGGTGACTGTAGTAGCGATGGGGGCTAAGGACTGTGGAATAGAAAGGAAAATGTTTTGAAAAGGGGTAGGGGTCATAGACACTGAGGGTGGTTGTGTTGTTATGGGTATATGTGAGACATTAGGCATGAATGAGGTTATGTTCTGGGTGGTGGATGTAGGTATAGTGGATGTTGTGGGTGCAATAGATGTGGTAGACATGATAGTCATAGCAGGTATAGGGCCTAGCTACAAAATGGCAGGGGGCAAGGCGGGTGCGGGTAGTGCGGAGTTAGAAGGGGCTGATGTAGAAGTAGGAACAAATTTCGGGGATAGATATGCACATGTCATATATCAACTGACCCGAGGCATCTCAAGTGGACGAGTGGGAAAGATAGAACTGTAAGGAGATAGGGTTTTGGTTAAGGATTTGTGCAAACTCCTCATCACCTATGGCGATAGCGATAGGTTGGATAGGCTCCATAGGTGATAGAATGGAAGGTGGTGAAGGACTAGGTGGGAGTGGTTGACAACTAGCATGGAATATGAGGGCGTTTGATTGGTGACGAGTCAGCACCATGTGAACAAGTGCTAATCTGGTAGGACTACTTTATGTAAATGACATAGAAATAGGGAAAATAGGTAGTGGTAGGTGGATTTGGGTAAATATGTCACTGGAAAATCAAACAGTTAACCAATGCCGGTTAGGGTAAACTGATGTCGATCGAGGTAACCACGGTTGGTCAAAGGTAATCTGTAGTTGGTCACTTGTGGAAAAATAACAATTTCCCAACATAAGGCAAAAGGCTAATAATCTGCCAGTAGATAAGCTATAGAGGATTTTATCATAACGAGAAGATGATGAGAGTTACTGAGAGACTTTGAACAGAAAAGAGTATGAAACAGGTTTCCTTTTGGGTTTTTAACCAAAATAATAGTAAACCAATTCCATTTGCGTAAAACTAATGACGGTCGAGAGGGTAACCGATGACGGTCAACTGACCGAAAATGGTTACTTGTGAAAATTGAAACAGAGATGAAGAAAAGGTGGTTGTGATTTAAAATCAAATGTGGAATCAAACCTAGAATTCTAAGAATGATGAAAATAGGGTCTAGGCACACTCAGATGAAGTTGGAATACACCAACTATGATGAGGAGCATGCAAGGAAAAATAAAAAGATGAAGAACGTGTCCTCTCACCTCAAAACACAAGCCAAGCAGAAACACTAAGAAAAATATGATCCTAAGAGTGCTTTTTCTATTATGTTTGTTCAACTTATGCTATTAAGGACTGACTCATGAACTTTAGAATAGAATTTTTGGTGAGGAAGGCTTCCTACGAAGAAAGATATCTAAAGGGAGAGGTTTCAGGTATGTTATGGTGGGGGCGGGCCGTCCTTTGAGATAATGACTAGGCAAAGTATAACGAAATGGGGAGTACCGCCAATCGGACTGTGTGATCAATGACAAATGTTCCCAGAAATATGTCATTTAAGAATGTATGTATTATCAATTTTGTGATGTTTGGTAAGACCGAGAGAGAGATAAAAAGAAAGAAAGTGCTTTCTACAATTTGTTTGTCAACCATTAGCTGGAATGACTTCCGGTGTATAGGTTTCCCTCATTTAATGTGAGCTAATGCAGAAAAATAAAATGAAATGCAGTTGATTTTAAGCCCAAATTGAAATATTGAATTTGATGACACAAAAAGATGAACAGGAGAGAGTATGATCTTTCACTAATGTAGTACAAATGAAAGAGAAGAAGAGTTCTTTTTATAGCACCAAAACATGATTACTTTGAGACAATAGAAAGAAGAGAAGATTCTAGGGGAGAAATTTAATGTGAGAACCTTTCAGAAAGGAAAAAACATGTAACTTTTCACCTAGGAATGAAGAAATGCAAGGAACCCCGAATGTGTCCCACCGGGCATGCCAAAATGTTTCATCTAATTCTTGGAGTGTTTCTTTGAATATTGACAAAACAAATAAGGGTAAAGGGTTAGGAGGAATATCTGTTAAAGCTAGTTGAAGGTTGTTACACGTGTATGACTTCTTGATCCACAAATGATCGTGAGATATTCCTTTTGGCTAAGAGGAACTACCTGAAAATAGACAACAAGAAAACCAAATAGAAGTTAAATAGTATATGCGGTGGACAGCCTAGCATATGCTAGATTTGGGAAGTGTGATACTCCTCGAGACGATTGTCAATCCACTATTTAAAACAATTCAATGTTCATAATAAATGAAATCCTACTATAGTTAAAATGATTCGGTATCTCATTCGACTAAAATAAGCAAATTCATTCACAACAGGCTAAGTTATGATTGAATCAAGGGCAAGGTATTTGTTAGGGTACTTGATATAGGTCGTGTCCGGTTTTTGTCTGTTTTGGGTATTTGGTGGGGATTTTAGGCTCTGTTCTTATTCTGAGGGTAAAACATAGAGACCAACGTCGGTCTAGTATGACCAATCTCGATTTAAGTGAAACTAGTGAGGGTTATGGGTAATCGACGTCGGTATGGTTGAGGTAGAGGAAACTTATTAGAATCTTAGTGTGAGGACAGATCTGAGGCTAAATGGAAATGGAGAGGGCAATGATAAGGTCTATGGAGATCTTAGGTCTTCTCATAGATCTTTAACAGATCATGTATGGGCATTTTAATGGTGTGGGTGAAGGAATGATCAAGTTTGTATGAAGGAAAATGATGGGTGAATGGGAATGCAAGTAGAAATTGATAACAGAAGTAAAAGAGTCTAATAAAATGACAGTAGATGAATTTTGGTTAACAAAATATTTACTGTTATAGGGGCTTGATGGCTAGATGGAAATGGCATTTGATTAGATGGATGGATTTTGGTGTGGTGATGGCGCTTCCCAGGATGCTCTCGTGAATGCAAATGGATCTTTGATTTCTTAAATCTGATACTGGTTGTGGATGCTCTGATGTGTGTACGAATATTGGTTCTTCTTACATGCAGCTCTAGTTTCGTCGCTTGCTCTCGAGAATTTGCCAACCTCTCAAAATAAGGTTATTTTGGGAATAAATTATAACCGACTACGATTACGAAATGCTGACCAAGGTGGTTTAGTGTGACTGGCATCGGTTAGGGTGGGACTTCCTATGTTTACTAAACTGGGTAGATCCACTTGATTTCTTGGATCTTGTTCATTTTTCCCCGCGGATTAGAATGGAAGCTTCCTTTCTAACAAAGGGAATATGGTTAGAGGGAATGTAGGCTTTGATTTTTAGGGTTTAGGTAGGTCTTAGTTAGTTATGGCAACATACTAAGAATAGATCTAGGGTGAGGTGGATAGGTGAGGTGGCTAGGTGAGGTTTATAGGTGAGGTGGTGGTGTGAGAATTATCTCAATTAGGATATTTAAATATTAAATATCATGAGATCATGGGTTAATTTAATTAAATTAATTAAATTAATATTAGTGTGGGGTGAAAGGGGCCATGGTTAGGTGAGTTTGTTCAAGGTGATTATTTGATGAGAGACCAAGGGAAGTGTGACCCAATTTTGGTTTCTACATAATGAGACTATTAGGATATTAGTGGAAGAATTTATGGTGGTACACCATAAAACAACTCCTATCACCCAAAAGCCAATAGGATTGTTGAGGATTTCAACAAGATACTGGGACATACATTGACAAATATTTTTGATGTTGGGAGAAAGGATTGGGATGATAAATTCTTTGTTGTACTTTGGGCATACATGAAAAATTAAAAAATATTAAATAAGGCCACACCCCTTCAGTTGGTGTTTGGCACAGAAGTTGTTTTAACAGTGGAATTTATGCTACCTTCCTTGCATATTGTGTGTGCGAGATGGACTAGATGATGAGAAATTACTTGAAGAGTACATTGATAAATTGATGCGATTAGATGAGAGCCACGTTATAGCATGTTGGAGTCGGAAGACAAAAAATTTCCACACGTATTTCATGACATGATATGAACATTAAGAATACACAGTTCAAGGTTGGATAGATGGTTCTTCTTTATGATTCCAAGTTTATGTACCACCCTGGAAAGTTCCAAGTGCATTGGTTGGGGCATATGTTGTAACTTATATACTTGATTCGGATGCTTACGATTCTGACAGAATGGATTACACTCTGTTTCCGAGTTACTTTAATAGGAGTAGGTTGAAGCCCTACTCTAAATAATTTTTCTTGGTGTTTATAATAAGGCAGCCTTGCCATTTAGATTAGATTTTTTTAAAATGCATTTCATTTACATGTGTTTCCTTTCATTGTCGTTATGCTTTTTCAATTTAGTTCAATATTCTTTTGTAGTAAGCGTGTTTACGCACCGAAGAGTTGATCACTATCCAAGTGATTTCATGTGTAAAGGACTATGCATAATTTTAGTGTGGAGTGGATCATAGTACAGAGATGAGAATTGTTAGTACCCTCTTGATACAGGTTGGCTTGGTTGAAGGCTTCTTCTAGAATGTTGACGCGAAAGTAAATAAGACATGATAAGTGTTGGGTATAAGGTGTTCTGAAGAAAGTTGAGATGATTGAATACAATGCAGGAGAGTGATCATGTAGTGTAGGAAGAGGTAGGAAGTGGCATGTGAAACTACTTGGGATATGGCACAGAGGTTTTATACTTCATTGTAGGGAGGTGTGCGGATGAATGTTGTGGCCAAGAATTAGTATAGCCCATCGAAGGTTACGACTGCAACGCACGAAGTGAAGTTGTGAAATTTTTCAAAAATGGAAAAGGTACTTTGTTGAAAGTGACTTAAAAAGCGTTGGTTGGAAGTACAAATTGGACCATTGTGGGTCATGGAAAAGTATAAATAAGAGGTTAGGGTAGTCATTTGGCTACCTTGCCTTCAAAGAAAACTTGTGATTCAAGTGCGAAGAGCTTAAGAGTGACACAGATTTTGTGCGAACTAGAAGTTCTTGAGAGTTGTGTGTGAGTCCTTGTAAAGAAGTGAGTTGGAGCTAGAAATGGAGCACATAGAAGGTTTATGTGCATTATAAGTGGTCAAAAGTTTGCAGGGCTTGGGTAGAAGGAATTTGGAAGACATAACACCCAGGGCACATAGTTACAGCGAGATGGCACCCAAACCAAGGAAATTGATAATAAAGAGGGATGAGGTTGTGGTAAAGTAACCCTTGGAAGAGATATAATCTGAAATGTAGTACGCTTCTGGTGTTTTGATGGTGGAAATTTGGAAATAAAAGTTCACTCGATGCAAAATTAGTGAGTTTAACCACCACACTGAGGAGAACGAGAAGAATATGAAGGTAGGCATAGAGAAATTCCTCCCAAGTATAGATGAGGCTGGAAATCCCCTAATTGATGACTCCATGAAGTGAAAATTGAAGAAAACTAGTGTATTGCCATTGTGGGAGCTTCCTTTCTTTGTTAAACCCGCACACCTATTTTAGTGGTTGATGTTGCGGGTTCATAAAGATTTTTTTCCGGAAGAAGGATACATCTCACCACTCAATTAATTAAGTGTGTCACAGGATTGAGAATCACATGGGAGGACATGGCCCTAGATTTATGTGCTACAACAAAAATTTAAGAACTTGCTAAGAAATTAAGCTACAAGAAGGGAGGTAGGGCACAAACCATTGCGTACTTAGACAATCCAGCACTTAGGGTTGCATCCTGACTTATGAGCTACAAATTGGGTGCTTATGAGTGCTAAAAAGACATAAATAAGAATTTCTTGTACCTAGCTTACATAATTTCGAAGAAATCACATTACAATTTGGCCCAATTCATGGCGAATGGAATTATTGAGGAGGAGAAGTAGCGAGAATGAAGGAGTGAATATTACATGGGGGTCTATTCTACTTTTGATCATGTTTTAATAACTTGGGTTACGGATGACCTAATGACAACATGTGGGTTTACCCACCAATGAACACATCCCCATAGTGTAGTTTGCAAAGTTTACATGTGATGCTAGCATTACAAACATGTACAAGACCAGAGTTAATAAGTGGTATGATAGACTTTGAGAATCCTTTGAGAATGAATGACACATTCCGCGTGAGATTCCAAAAGTATTCGAAGATCAAGTGAAGATTTCAATAATTCAACATTTCGGTCTTACTTAGTTTTACATTTTTAAGGGTGAGATGGGTCCATGGTGTAAACTTCCATTTACATTCTCAAAAAAATAATTGAAGTGCTCCATTAATAGGATCAAGGATGCGCAAAAGTTGACATATGATGCGAGACAACCTAGATTCAAATTTACATACATTATACGCCACCTATATAAATGAATCCAGTCCCATGTATGTGGAGGTGTTTTAACCATACCTGTTGGATTTACATCCACAAGTAAATGTTACAATTAAAGGAATGACAAGTAAGGTGTTCATGTAATTATGGCTGAAGACCCAAGGAGGAGTCGAAGTGGAGGTTATAGACTCCACTTTTCCACATCCTAGGGGAGCATCAATGTCACCTATCTAGAAGTCACGGGAGGAATATGCACATGAAGAAGAGGAATTTGATGAAGAATAGGGAGGCTTGATACCTTTCTTAAGATAATGTACTACTCTCGTAGGAGCAGTGGAGGCAATTGAACCTCTCAAATGGGCAATGTTGAATAAGAAAAAGATAAATGGAGTAGAAGGATAAGCTAGTGTGAGAGAAAGTAATAGAGCAGGGGCTCGTGAGAATTAAAAGGATCCAAAGTGACGAAAGAGGAGACAAAGAAGAGCCTACTAAAGGATAGTATACCACTGCAAACAAAGGAGAAAGGGGAGAAAGGGACTTGTGATAAATTTTTCATCAATGAGGACAAAGGATTAGGGACAGGGACTAGCACCCCAACACTGAAGAAGTAATGATAAAAAATGAAGGCGCAAAGGAAATGGTGGACCCCAAGGTCAGTGCACATGGACTTCATGGATGAACCCATGAAATTATTATGCACGTGCTTCCAAAGTATAGTTCCTATAATAAAATTATATGGTTGGGATCTTCTGGACCAAGATGGAGGAGTATCTAGAATGAAGAAAATTCTAAGTTTTAACTTGCATTCACACTCAGAGGAGCCTGAATTTGAAGTCGGTGAACATGCAATCGAAATAATCATACCGCAGAAGTAAGCCAAGAAAGAGGTACAAGGCCATAGACACAAACCACTTAATAGACAAGAAAGCATATAATGCCTTGCATAATATTTCTTATGAGGTGACAAGGAGACATCTGGATGTTAGTGATATGGTTTGTACTTTGGTCTCAGATAAGAAGGAGAAAGAGTGTGAAGTAGACAGGTTGAAGATAGGCCTAAAGGGGGAGCAGAAAAGAACTAAGGAAGCATATGATAGATTTGGCGCGCTTGTAAATAAAATTCTTGGATAGTGTCCTTCCTTAGTGAGCTAGACTATAACAGATTATGGAGATGAGATGGAATATTTAGAGGATTTGGTAGGGATGCTCCTGGTTAATATCAAAAGCGTAGGGCCTACGGAGGAAGAAATTGTAAAAGAAAAGGAGAATAATAAGGTTATGGTGGAAGTCGGGATTACGAGTTGGAGGAATTTCTCACCTAGCTCAAGGAAGAAAGTATAAAGGAATACGTTAGCTTCACTAGATGAAAAAATAGCAAGCCCTTTGTAGTAATTCGGTTGGTGGATGAGGAAGAAACTTTGAAGACTATACAGGAGAAGACACCAACCAACAAACTTGAGCATACTTAGTTGATCGAAGAGACTACAACACAAAATAAAATATCAAGGTGAATTACGAGCATCCGGAATGAAAAATTGGTGATTTCCATAGTTCTATACTATAACATATGGACAATATTAATGGCGATTTCACAAAGTTGTAGGTGTTGATAAAGGAGGTGAAAGGCGGAGTTCAAGGAGATTACTCCTAACCAAGTACCAAGGATTGTAGAGGCTATGTTGGGGAAGGCTTTGAAGGATTTGGAGGAATGGAATAAATTAGTAGTTGGGGTAAATGTAGAGTTCCTAGAAATCTTCTAGGCACCTTATCCCATTTCGGTATGTAGCTCATTTTTGAAATTTTGGAATTTTGTTCTTCTTCTGAAAGTTTTGTACTTGGTGAATGAAGAATTGTCGGGGGCAAAAATCCAACTAGTGTGGGATAATGTTGGACCCATGAAATATGTTAAGTGAGGTGACACAATGGTTTTGGATGTGTAGAGATTAGGTGCCAAGGCATGCACAAAAGTAGAGCAGATACATGTGTGAAGGCTCACGCCTGGGCCAAACACATTCGAGACTTAGCCACATTTTGATAGAATTGGGAGATGAATGGTTGGAGTAGCAGCCAAGAAATGTTTTGAAGATAAGGTCAAGCATATAGACTTGGAGTTACAAGAAAAGTCTATTTTGGGAAATATCTCATGCGAAGGAAGATAAAGTGACATGCACAATTTTGGGTTAATAATAGGATTAGAACTAGATTTATTAATAGATAATCTATTATTAGCAAATCTTGCATGCTTTTGTAGTTGACTTGTAATGCACGCATAGATATTTGTGGCATGTGGGATATTTTTAGGATGCATAGGTAGTGAAGGGAAAGTCCCCACCCCTATATGTGTGTGTGTGTGTGTGTTTCTTTTCATGGTTAAAGGATCACTATTTTTATAAGGTTATGTTGTTGATTTACTTATGCGCATGATCTTATGGAGTTACTATTGATGTATTCAACTTCTGTGTTTTATGGTGATTAATACAATGGATATTTTTGGTTGGATATTGGTTGTTGACACCTCTATGACTGGATCTTGCATGGTAAATCTAATCTTGATTCTTGTTTAGTTCATTCTTGCATATGGTTGTGATCTAAATATTTTATGCTTTATCCTTGAATGGTTATTATGGATCTGGAATGTATGTTCTTTCATGCTAACTCCTTGAAAAATCTTCCATAAAATAGGGACCTGGTACCCTTGCACACTTTGGTTGAGTTCTCAAATATATCTAAGTGATGTGTCAACATGCCTTGGGCTGTGAATGGTAAAATAATACTACAATGTTGAATAAGCTTGAGGTACTTGTGGAGCTGGAACTTGTGTATGTGGGGCTTCAATTCCTATTATTATCTCCTTTTATTTAATATGAAGAACATGTGTTCCTTCCTTCTATGCTTTCTACTTTTAAACCTCAAGATCCTTGGTTACCTTTATTGAATTGGTTGATACTTGGGCCTTATCACTAGGGGGTGTCTCATCCTTGTCCTCAACCACTTCTAGACTAGTAACTACCTCAATGATTTATTTCAATGTTTCCTTTGAAGGGATTGCAATACCATATGGTTTTTCTATTACCGTGATACTTTCCTCTTCCCGAGCTTGTTTCCTGTGAAAATAATCATCTCTCTTGATGACTCACCTGTAATTATTTGATTAATTAGTTCTTCCTCAAATGTTAGTACTATAATCTCATTTTCTACATCTTGGATTGTTATACTTGTTTCATCATCATGGAGTTTTGGAGCTTCTAGAAATCAGGTGTCCATTGAGGTAAAAATTCTTCTTTTAGTGATATTAATCCTAACAAATAAATAAATTAATACTATTACATGGGTCTCCTCTCTTTCATCGACATCTATTATCTCAACTAGTGTATTTATTCCTTCTTGAGTTGTAGTGGAAATAGTAGCTTCTTGCCCTTCCCTTTGTGAAACTGATTGGATTACCTTAATTCCTTGTTCATGTTCTCTTGAGTTTCCAAGAAATGATTTTCCATAGGAGTATCATCAATCTCTTTTTTTGTTGCTAAACTTGGCACTAAATCTACAGGACCTGATGTTGTAATAGGGGTTTCTTGCACTATGGATGATGAGATGGGATCACTTACCTCAAGCTCGACATTTCTACCTCTTATGTCAATATTGTGATAAGAGTATTTTAAGCTTCATTTAAAGGGACCGGATCAATGATCTTAAGTTCCTTATTTCATTTATTATGTTCTTTCATCACTGGGATGCTCATGGTCCCTGAGGTTTTTTTATCTCTTTCTAGAGGATATATAACCTTGGATTTTTTAGCTCTCTCAAAATACTTGAGATCAGTTTTTATTTCTCCTCGAACTTTGTACCCTTATTTTTGGATCGATATTTGGTAGAACTTTCCTCATTATTTTTCCTATACTTGATGACACTAGAAAAGTTACTACCAATGTTTTGGGATTTGATGCACCTACCCCTTTAACTTATAGTGGTATTTCCAAGGTAATTAAGGCATCCTTCATGGTTTTCATCAGCATTTCTTCATCCTTCTATCTCACGAAAGACATGGAAGTTCCTATTTTACTTTTGGCTATATTCCATTCATATATGATCCTATTTGTTGGCCTTTTTATGGGATATGAGGTGGTTTCCTTGTAATGGGTCTATTTGGTTAGATCCCTCCTTCAAAGGAGGGATATATTCTTCTAGGATTCTTGTGTCCTGTATTCTTTCAATACCTTAGTATTTTGTAAAGACAGATCCAATCCTTTTACTTTTAACCATGTTAATGTTCTTCTCATCACATGTGTTGTCCTAGTATGTAGACTAGTTGACTCTGTCTCACTCTAGTTTAGTGGTGCAATTGGTTGTGATGCTAATTTCATTTCATAATAATACGGGCTCACTATCTATTTGTCATCATCCAAACCTTGAGGCACAATTGTAATTTTATAGCCAACAATTTATCATTGGTTCATTCTCAAATAATATCTTAATCTAACCTCTTTCTCATCTTTGTGGTCCATCAAAAATCTTCATAGTGGGCCTCATGTTCATATGAGATCCCTAGGATTGAACTCACCACCCACCTAATATCATATTTTGGTCTAGGCTGAAACTTGTCCATTTTTAGTCTATCCATCTCATCCTCCAAGAGCCTAGATTTTGCAACAATTGGGCAAGTGTATCTTCCTATTGATATGGGAAATTTGATGTTTGTTTTATGCTTTCCTGTTATTAACTTATGCACTTCTGATAGTTTCCTTGAGAGTTCCAAGAGTGCCCACTTTTCATCTAGGTATCTAGGTAGCATGAAAGGATGTCCCTCAAAACCACTTACCCTTATATAAGTGAAGAACCTAAATTGGATGAAGTAACATCCATATTCCTTTATTGATTTCTTGGAAGTTGCAGATATCTTTTATTGTTCCCATTCTAGCCTGAAGAGGCATATGATTGGTGCAAAGAAGGAATCATTTATCTTTCTGAAATTCCCCTTCAATTTCTAAATTTAACTAGAGGGTAAACATCATACACCCTATGAGTGTTGAAGTTCTTCATCCTTGGGATACCAGGGGAGGTTTTTGTGACATGCAATATTGTAAACAAGATATGACATCATATAGAATTCACAATTGAAAGTAATACCTTCTCTGATTTTTACATCCATCTCAATGAGTTGATCATGGATAGATGTAGCTATGAAGGTTGCGCAACAAATTTTCTCATTGTTATCCAGAATAATCTGAATATAACTATACATCCACTCCTAGAAATCATATTTTGATTTCAAACTTGTAATTATGCTCAGTAAAGTTATGTTTTCTTCAATTTCGACACAAAGTGTGATCTAATTAACTTCTTTGGGAGCCTAGAAGAGTAACCTCTATTCTTTAACAACCATTAAGTATTCATAATCTTGGCATATTCATCATGTTCGAATTCCAAAGGTTTATGCCTGATGTTTGTCAATTTTTACTGCCTTCTTAACCTGGGGAAACCCTAATATCAATTGAAATGCCTCATGTGTCAAGGAGAGGAACCTAGCACTACTTCCATATTATACCTCCCTTTTCTCTAGCTTATAATGTTTACCACAAATCCATACTAATTATGCGTAATTTATAAAGGGTGGGAAAATAGCAACTAAAGAAATAAAAATAGATCCAATTGATGTCATGTGATCACTTTGTTGTCAGGGGCATGCAATCTTTGCAAAAATTCATTTAGGTCTATGATCCCTAGATTAGTTTATGTCACTTCATCGAAATTAATTATGATATATGGAGTGACATGGATTCTAGCTTCCTTTATCCTTATTTTTTTACAAACTATTTGTGGTTCTCTATTTCTTGTATTATAAGGCTTGTAGAAATAATAAGGCATGGGAGGAGAAATAAAAACCACATAAAACCCTTAAAATATTATTATGTCAACGAAAATTCAAGTAATGACACGCTTTTTAAGGGTACTTACTCATTCTTTTGATTTTCTTTAGTACTCAAGTTACACGAGAATGCTTAATTACTTTGATTCTTTCAAACATTGATCTTTTTATTCAATTCCCACTTTCTCGCTATCCAAATCCATATTCTTAGGGCTCTATATTGATTATTTCATACACAAGTAAGAATGTGAAACTCTTTTAGAAAATTTTTATCCTTTATTCCTTTGTTCGAGCATCATTAATGGTGGAAGCCATAAATGCATCATATTCAATTTTAACCATTAATCTTCACCTTTTCTCTTTTGAAAAATGATTGTCCATGTGTTTCCTTTTTCAGATAATAGGGCTCAAAGAGTGTTTTGCATTTGTGCCTTTAACAGGAAAATTACAAAAATGCAATGTTGACCAATGTGCCCGATGTCGAGCCTATTTATCATGAATACATGTGTCCTTAGTCACTCCTCGAGGTTTCTGAATGTAATTATCATCTTATACATGAAGTACAAAACTACAAAGTGAAATTTCTTATGAAATTCCTGGAACTGCCCTGCATTATTATGATGACATGTTTCCTCTTTGGGGCATGGGGTCTTGAGTGCATTTTACATTTTTACATATGAGTCACATACTGTAAAATTTTAGCTTTGTAAAATATCCCGATCCTTGTTTATTATATTCTCATGTCGTGGCTCAGAACAATTTTGTATTTTGCATTTGCACAAAAATATGCAAGTAGACTTAAAAATTCCATTGACCCTAAGTTTCCCAAAGAGTACCTCAATTTCAGGTGGCGGGGAAGGAATTACATTTTGTAAATACAAATATAACACAAGCTTTATGAAGGTAAAAACTTGTCTTAAATATACGAGTATCTATTGTCAATTCGTTTGAGTCTAAAGTCTACTTACTTTATTCCATATGGATTGTTGTTGTTTCATGGATCGTGTAAACTTTGCATAAGAATTCAATCAATAATATCATAGTTGTGTGGCCTTAATATGATTTTTAGGATTAGGAACTCATGTGAAGTAGAATTTGGTGATCCTGGTGAGAATCAAGAGAAGTCATTTTAATTTAAAATGTAGGCTTAGAATGTGCACCAACACGCTTATCATTACTATCTTCTCTAGGAACTTTTGTCCCTCTATTATTTTGGTCCATGTCTAATTATAAACTATTTTCTGAGTTTCTTTTCTACCCAATTCTATTATCTACCATTTTTTTCTTTGGTTTAAAAATTGTTAAGAGGGTGAAATATTCATCTCGATGGTTGTCCCCCGATTTGGGGTATGTGAGATGGAATAATGCGAGAATAAACCAAATGAGAGGACCTAAAGCTAGCATGTAATGTGAATAAAGTATCCTATAAGGGTAATCGGGTATGTGCATGGAAAAACCATGGACTATGTAAAACAATGGTAATAAATCTAGCAATAAGTTTTAATGACAATAAATCATGGCATAATGTAATATAAATAATTTAAAAACACAATAATATATCAAGAGGATAACATAGTAGCTAGGTTAAAACATGGGACACCACTCAAGATATCATAATACATTTAATTCCTTCAAGGACATAAAATAAAACAAGAAATCATAGGGCATAGCCCACAAAAAAAGGAAAACAAGTCATAATCATAGAAAACAAGACACAAGAAAATAGTATAAGAAGATAACCATGGTTGGAAGTAAGCCTGCAAGACAAATTCTACACATGAAGTACTCATTAGCATATTAGGATAATAATAGTATGTCACAATGTATATATTTAAAATAGAAATGAAAGTAGTAAATATTACAATTATAGCACTTGAATGTGGAAAGGTAGGGAAGGTAGATACCCCTAGGAGCCTCAAAGGGACTAGTAGAGAATAATGTCAAGCATCATGCATTGTGTGATAACCTATATATAGCTTGCATTCACCTCAAACTACCATGTGAGCACATATGTGTATATGTAAAAGGATAAAACATACTATGAATCAGGCTAACATGATAGGTAAAATACAACATGGAATAGTATAAGAAAGAAAAGATACATACAACTAAGATATATGCTAAGGTTTTGTATTTTTCCAAATATCTAAAATGTTTTTGTATTATTATAATATGATATCCTATGACTATGGAAGATAAGAAAGGTTTTCCCTAGTGTGTATGTGTGCAAAGTGAGGTTCATGTATGTAATTCTACCCTCAATAGTCATGTTTGGACCTAGAATAAGAGTGTATCATAAGGTGGCAACGAGGAATTAAATTCCTCCCAAGTGTAACTCTCATAGTGATATATCTAATGGGGATATAGGGTGAGGTCCTATTATCTGGTAATGTAAAAGAGGAAGGCATGTGAAAAATATCCAAGGACATGGTGTCATGTGAAAGGTCATGATTCATGGCATGCGGAGTAGGACTATGTTGTGCATGTGGAGAATAAGACCATAAAGTGAGCCTATATATACCATGTGTAAGTGTATTCTATGTGGGTACCTAGTCCTATGAGGTGGGAAATGGGACAAATAAAGACATTGTGGTCAAGAAGTAGAAATCACACATGGAGGAGATCTAGGTATAGATGTAGAACTAGCACTATGAGTGATAGAATTTCTAGATGCCCGAGTAGTGCATGTAAAATACATGGGACCTTCATGTTTTCATGCAAAATTTCTAGCATGAAATATTTAAAATTTTGGTCATGACAACCAAGCCCGCACTTTGAATTCCCTTTCCCGGTTAATGTAAACCTTTCCTCTTACCATCATTTCAATTGTTTCACCCTCATTATGGTCAAAATTAACCTGATAACATGATATTAGAATTTTTTTCATGTGTGTGTAAGTTTACCTAGCATGTTTTCTGAAGCTATTGAGATATAAGAAATAACAAAGTGGTCCCAGAGGCTCAAAAAAGGGTTATTTTTTGCCTTTTTCCACTATTGACCACCCTCTGGAAGCATTTAGGGAAAATAAAAATCATCCAACAGTTTTATGGGAGAGAATTTAAGTTTTATAAGTTAATTTAGGAATATCTTGTGGATAAAAAAATTGGGAACAAGTAATGCAAAACTAGGTATTTTGGGAAGGTATTGGGAAATGCATGTTCTAAAAAATCTAGCCACCTTGTTGGAAATGTTTTGAGAGCCTTGTGAAGCTTTGGAATCTCATCTCCCAAGAATTGGAAATATAACATATCCTTCTTCATGGTGAAATTGTGAAGGAAAGACTCTAGGAAAATTAAAATGTGTTAAAATTATTTGGCAAAGGTGCAGCTCAAGAGTCCTCTTACAAAGTGAAACTTTCTCAAAAGGTTTCAAACATTACAAGAAGATTTGGAAGCCTAAAAAAATCTCAAATTAATTGATTTTTAATTCTCTTCATGATCCATATAATAGCTCTTAGTTTGTGGTGGTTGCAAACTCTTCTTGTCACTCAGCTCACTTGCGCATAACTTGAGTCCAAATTGATGGAATTGGTAAAAATTGTTGAATATTTAATTTTCAAGGCTTATATATTGTATTATTTTATTCATTGACATGTTTTCATGAATGTTCATATATTTTTTCGCAAACATTCATTAATTTTTGACTTTGGGGCGAAGGAAACATCCCGAGAGGCAAGTTTCGAGTGCAAATCATGCTCAGATGCAACCTTGGGTGCTTGGGAGGAGAATTTGTGTCCCCATAGGTGGAATTTTCAGGTGAAATTTCACCCAAAATTATTTCCCCACTCTTATTGGTCCATTTCATAACATCAAAACATAAGGTGGAAGCCAAAAAGTGCATGTATAGACATGAATAAGAGTTTTAAGTTATGGTGGGTCCCATTTTCTCTCTCCTTGGGCTTGGGTGGGATATTTGTGTCCCCTTTTACCATTTGGTTATTTCACTCGAAAATATCACCATTCTATTATTGGCCCATTTCCCCCATGTGCATGCAAGTTATATAAGCTAAAAACATGAAAAAGGTATGTTGTGAGGGATGTGCATAATTCCATTTCCCATGCTCACCACAACTCATGACATTCAAACACAAAAAAAAACATAAAATTACTTCCTTATAATCCATTAAAGAATATTTTGAAGCTTTTTTATAACATTTAGACACAAAAACTCCTCTCATTCCCTAAACACCCAAACCTAGTTTTGCTCATAACTCATGTTTGAACTTCATTTGCCACCAAATTTTAACCATGGATTCCTTATGAGAATGAATTTAAGAACAATGTTTACATTACCCAATTAATTTACTAATTTATTTTTTTAATTTTCCATCCAAAAATCACCTTTTCTCATATCTACAAAAACCTGGTGATTGGAATCTCTCAAAAATTAAAGCAAAGCCTTGAAATGAAAAATGGAAATTTTTGCAAATTATTCCATTCCGATCCAAATCCTGGAAGAAAATTTTATATTTTTAGTAATTATCTACCACATATATTACTAAAAATATTAATTCTGAAGAAAATATGGTTTTAAGTACCTCAATTCATTATTTAAAGTGTAAAACACTCAAAATTGGTAAAACTGGTAAGATGATCACCTATGTTATTCTTCTTCATTCCTTTATTATTCAATCCTTCACAAATTTTAAATCTTTAATTTGTAAATAAATCCCCTCCTTCCCAAATGTTGTGAGCATAAGGTGTTTCAAAGTGAAAATGTCAATTTTGGAAGTATCTAAAACCTTCCACTTGCCACTAAGTAGTGACCATATCTCCGAAGCTATCCTCAAGTGAATGGTAAGGACAAATTCATTCTTTCAAAGGGGTGGAATATTAATTTGACTCAAGTGGAAGGGAAGTCCTCTCAGTTCCCATTTTTGGTCATCAATGTTCTTGGGGTGACATAATCATGGATCATGGTTGCATTGTGCAGAAAATTTCTTCAAGTTCTCATCATGTGAAATTGGTCAAGGCAAGGCAGTGTCTCATGGATTGTAAGGATTGGTTCAAGTGAATGAGGGCATTCTTCATTGGTCTCAGTGGTCCATTCATCAAGTGTTTCTCACTTCTTCTCTTAGTGTACCTGATGGGCTACAATGGTTGATCATTCAAGATAAGGTTTCTTCTAGTGCAAAAGAGTTCAAGGATAAATATTTCATCACCCCATTGGAGAATCATTGTAAGGTCACTAGGATCAAGAGTAGATTTTTTTACGATCAAAGCTTCATCTCTCTCTCTTCTCTCCTCTCTACATTCTCTTTTTCTCTCTATAGAATTCTATTTCTTCATTACGAAGAAATTTTGTAAAAAGTGACTTAATTCACTTATAGTTTTTTATTCATTGAGGATTGCACTTTAAGTTGAAAATTCACATGATGAATGTGAATATTCTCCTTGTAATTCCCTCTCTATTCCAAAGGGTTAGCAATTATTTATTGAATGTATGTTGTTAAGAGTTACCACTACTGCATCAAACAATAAAAGTTACATTTTCTTCTAGCTTCTTTTTCAAAGGTGTTCCTCTACTCTCTCTACTTCCCAATTTTGTGATCATTATGATATTTTACAACCAAGAAGGAACTTTGTGTCCTTGATTGATAAATTTTATAACTTTTTGTCTCTTGTTTATCGGTCTCGCTAATGGCTTACATTATTGTGTTATTCTAATTAAATGTGGACCTACTCTAGTTAATTCTTATGAAACTCTATTAGTGCATATTTACAAGATAGACTCCCCTCTCTCCTTATTTATCCTACTCCACTATGTCTTCCTTCACCGAAATTTCCTCCCTTATACTTCATACAAACACTTTGCCATAGGTTCATAAGAGTGTTCCTATGTGATCCTCAACCTAATGGCCACCTGCATATTTAGGTTAGTTTACATTTAATAATGGGAGCCTCCTCATACATAAGAATGAGGGATTAGCCTCATGACCATTGGAAAAAACCCACAATTTTCCCACGTGACAAATTATTTCCCAACACTTCATCAATGGGTGTAGAATTAGGTTCACTAGGAGTAGTAGAAACTAAAGAGGTGGGGGTGATATAAGACATAGATAAAGGATTCCATGGTTGGATACCTCTAATAGTGAAAACATCATGCTCATGTATGAAATTAATACATAAATGAACTACGGATGGAATGAATTTAGCATCCTTAAGCTAAGAATTCCTAAGACCATGTCATGATGCATAACCTTAGATCTAATAGAGAAAGGAATAGAGATAGTAATACTCCCAACATTTATTGGGAGAACCACATTCCCATAAGAAGTAGGTTATCTACATGTCATATGAGATATTGGAAAACCACTAAATCATATGAAAGGTAGTGAACATGCATTACGTTTGAAATTAGGATGCACCATAACATTGTTATCAACATGAATACCAATATAAGCATCAATGTGAATTTTGTGTGATGAAAAAATCATGAAAATGTACATCAAGTAAAAGTAATAACATATGCGGGAATATCAATAACACCAACAAGAAACCCAAGAGGATGATCATAAGAAGATGGAGGTGGAACCACATGATAAGCATGATTAGAAGAAGACTCAAGAACCACTTTTTTATGTTTGGGTAATTGATCATTAAAAACTTGATTTTTCCATTTCATTTGTAGATTTATAAATATTTGAGTTCATTAATATCAATCAGTTCCTAAATCAAATTTCTAAGCTTAAAGCATCAATCAATCAAATTTCCATTACATATATGATAATCATAGTGTGTTTTTCATCTAAATGCATACCATGAGGATGATTAGGATCCCTAGCTATGATATGAAATAAATAGATCTTATGCAAAAAACTCAAAAATTAGGTTCACCAAATGATCTAACAAAATTAAATCTTAATTATAGGACTAGTATCAATCAAGTATGTCGAAACATAAAATATACCAAAATTCAATGATGAGTAGGTATAACTAATAAGATTTACTTAGATGATATCTAAATGTCTAGATTGGATATGAATTTTAATAGTGGTGGAACAGTCTCGAAATCTGGATTGTACATGTTTTTTCTGAAAAATAATGATTTGAAAGTTATTCTCGGATAGCACTTGCCTAAAAGGGGATAAGATCGCATGGGCGGTAGTGTCTAAATTGGGAACTAGTGTCCTAGTGATGGGTAAATATTTGGTTTTTTCAGTATATAGTAATTTCACCTTCAATTTTCAATGTGTCATATCCACTTTTCTATAAGGTTTTCTTATCGCACATGTACCTACAAAACAAACCCTAACTACCTACACAAAACTCAAAAACACATTAGAATAAATAAAATATATAAAGTATTAAGTTAGAATGGCCTTAGTGGTCACCCCAATATGATTTTCACCAAGCACTACACTAAATTTTAGACTCAATGTCCTTATGGTGTGTGTGTGGTGATAGTAATCATTTCCCTTGAAGCTAGGTTTTCCTTGTGCAGGTTATGCCAAGTTAGCGAGCTACTCCTTTTCCCCAAAGATAATGTGTGTCATCAAATTCATATTTTCCCATTCCTATGGAGTGAATGATGCATCCCAAATGCAGTCCTTAAGTTTTTCATTTTTCCCAAGTATTAGATAGAGAATAGTAACCTCATGCCCCTTAGAATAGTTAGTAGGTTGTGTATGTATATGATTCCTTTGCTTGAATTTCAACATTAACAACACTAGAAGCCAACCCAAAGTGATCAAAATAAGTTCAAAAATAATAAACAATTAATGGGTCATTTTAAAATATAATAACACAAATGAAAGGATAGGAGTGCCCATAGGGGACACTAACATTGGTCCTTATTGTTCCCTAATAGTTGTTTATGTCTAAAAAGCTCCAAAGATAAATAAGTAAATGCTCAACTAAGTAAAACATTATCCGATGTTTAAAAATAAAGGGATAATTCGATAAAAATAGAGGAAAAAAGCATGGAAAGATAAATCAATGTTAATGTAAAGAAAAAAAAGTGTTATCAATGTCTAGCTTTCTTTCTTAGGAATCGTGCATAAAATGACATGCTAGAGGCATATTGTTATAGTAATAAGTACATAATTTTATGTCTACAACTAATTTTGGGTTTCAGGAAACATATTACATATTGCATGACTTTTTTCTCTCATTATCCAATGTTCTGAAATCTGAAACCCTATAAAACTATAGTGCATCAAGTTTCTAGGTTCGGGAGAACTTAACATTCATTATGTTTTCATGCAAGAACAATTCTTGAAACCCCAAAAATATAGGAAATTCACAACTTGAGTAAAAATTGGATTTTCAAGGGGAAATTGATAATTTCAAATACTCCAAAAGATTAAAACAAATTGGTAGGTTATCCAAAATTATCATGGAATTAAAATTTTAGGATAAAATGTTCTCAACTCGATCAAAACTAATTCTATCTTGGCACAACAAACTCATTCAATTCAAACAGCTTGACCTCAACTTGAATCCCAACTTTTTGACCAATTTTATACACAAAATTATGTGCTTATTGTTATTACATTATGCCTCTAGTATTTCATTATATCCATGATTCTTAAGTGAGAAAATTAGTCATTAGTGATACCTCTCATACTCATTCTATTGATTTTAATTGATTTTGATCATTACATTGTCTTATACTTTCTAGATTTATGCCTTTTAGTCATGTCACGGGGATCCCTATCTTTTTCCATGGTCTAGTTTATGTTCCTTGTCCTAAGGATAGTAACACCTAGTAAGGACACTAGGGCATGGGCACTAATGTCCCTTCCCGGTGCTCTTGTCCACTCTTTCTTATATTTCAAATTATCACTTGACACCTGATTTTGGATATTTTCTAATTATTATTTCATGTTTGGGGTTGGCCTTTGGTGTCACTAAGTGTTGAAATTCAAAAAAATGAATCATATATATACATAACCTACTAACTATTCTAAGGGGCAATTGGGTCACTATTTTCTATCTACTACTTGGCTAAAAAGGAAAATTTGAGGACTACATCTTGGTTGCATTATTCATTGCATAAAATGGAAAATTCTAAATTCCATGACACACATTATCTTGGGGACAAAGTAGTTGTATCCCATTATCTTGGTGCAGCTTGCACAAGGGTAACCTACCTTCAAGGGAAAAAAATTTATCACACACACATCAAAACTACATTGAGTCTGAAATTTAGTGTAATTCTTGGTGACAATCACATTAGGGTGACTGTCAAGGTTATTCGACTCAAACATATACATCTTTTATTTTATCTAATTTATTCTTGATACTTGTGCAAGTTTTTAGGGTTTTTTTTTGCATGTACATGAGTGATAGAGAACCCTAAAGTAAAGTATATATGACACAAAGGAAAGTGAAGGAAACACTATCGAGACACTAAAATAATCATATTTAGACCCTTCACTAGGACATTAGTACCCGGATCATACATTAGCATTAAGGGTGCTCCTATCCATACTCGAAACTAATGTCTAACACACATTTAGATCATTGTCTCCAAAACAAAGCATGTGCAATCCATATTGAGCATGTTTCGCCATCATTAGCCCATATTCAACGCATACATCCGATATCATTTAAGTCACTCTCATCCTTTTTTGTTTGTACTTTCTCATCATTATATGTTCGTATTTTGTATTTCCAATATATTTTATTGATCACTAGTTCTCTAATTAAGATTTATTTTTTATTAAATCATTTAGTGAACCCAACCCTCTCATCAAACATCATAACCATAACCCTAGTGACCTTAGGGTTTCTTTCTTTGGTTTTGGATTTCAATATCTTTCATTCATCATTCCAACTCTCAGGGATCATTATCAATATCTATCTAGCTTTCCCACATCTCCTAGCTATCATAACTCTCATGTATCTTCGTTTATCACACAAGATCTTGAGTTTATTATTCATTCCCAAGTAATTATTGACATTGATCCCCCATCATATATTTAGGTTTGCATTCATAATGTGCTTGTTAAGTGTGCTTTAGTTGATAATGGATCTAGTCTTAATATATGTAACATATATTTTCTCCATCAAATAGGGATTTTTGTTGCTGATTTAACTCCCTTTACTATATATATTTTTGGTTTTGATAATATACCTCAACAAGTGTTGGGAAAAATCACTCTACCAATTACAATAAGACCTTACACTCTTAATGTTCTACATCACGTTATGCCTAATAATTAACCATATGGACCCAAAAAAAACCAATTCATCATAACAACCAGGATTAGAAGAAAAATAAGTAGAAATAGGAAAAAAATGTTGAGTTACATAACTTTCACTTTCTGCATAAGCGGTAGTTGTGTAACCACCCTCTCTGAAACAATGATTGTGTAACCATTGGTCTACGTTATCTTTGGAGGTCGTGTCACTAGATAAAATAAAATAAATAAACCCATGAACAGTCATAGATTTTGAATGTATGGGTTGTGTCTCTTCCTTGTGTGTCTTTTCCTATTGTCCATTGCATGGGAGGACATAGGGAGAAATTTATAAATGTAAGAGGAGCGTGTGGAATTGAGCAATAATTTATGATAGAAGTGAAGAAGAAACCATTGGTTTTGGAATTGATTTGTAGAAGAAAGGTGTATGAGTAGAGAGGATAAAAGTAACCTTTTGTATTCCTTAATCTTCTTATAATATGTAATCTCTTTATTTGGCTAATATAATATTGGGAAGAAAGAGAAATTTCCCTTCCCGAATGGTTTTTCCCTCAATCTGGGGATTTCCAAGATAAAAATATTGTGTGTGTTTTGAATTTTTTATCTTTCATTACTTTGAAAGTAGTTCTAAGTACTAGATTTCATTTATTAACATTAAACATATAATCATTTTCGAGTAAATTGGAAGTAGGAATAGTTGTTGTGTGGTTTTGTAAGTTTATAAAGTATAATTTTACATATCATTTTGGTATCATAGCATATTATAATTTCCAAAGGACTATGGTATTCGTTCTTGTGTGATTTGTATGATAATGACAAGGTTAAAAGGTGAAGATTAGATACCTTGCAATCCAAAGATAGCTACGAAAAGGTGAAAACAAAGGATTATATAACAAATGGAAGAAGAGAACTTGGTTTGTAGAATTGAGATATGCTAGAAATCACTATGGATATGGTGTTTCAACACCAAAGGTAACTCTCATGTCAAAAATGACGAAAAGCTTGATTAAGCAAGACCCCATATACTCAAAGTGATTTGAGATTTGGTCGAGAATTTTGGCATAGGAAAGAGCCACGATGAGGAAGATGTGGAAGAGTGGGAAGAGGAAACTCTAGTTGAAAAGGGAAAGGTAAAATCTTATCATGCTCCTTTTAAATTTGAAACTAAAGTTGAGATTAAAATATTTAAAGGAAAAGTAGATGTGGAATTACTAGATAAATGGTTAAAGTAATTAGAGGTATATTTTAGTGTGCATAATATCACCGAGGCACAAAATATTACCTTTACACATCTTAAGATGGAAGGACATGCTTTGGTTTGGTGGGAAACCCATCTAGCCACTTGTGAAAAGAAGAAGTGTCCTATTGTAAGTTCTTGGGAGGATTTTAAAGAATTGCTAAGGGAAAAATTTTATCCTATTGGCCATAAGACTAACCAAATGATTAAATGGTAGTATTTTAGACAAACCAGTGGTCAAAGTGTGCAAGATTACACTACGAAATTTTGGAGGCAAGCCATGTTGCTCAATATGGACTTGGAGGATGAGGATATTCTTACCAAGTATTTGGGAGGACTTCACACTCACCTACAAATAAATTTCATCTCCACGAAACCCAAGGATCTCAATGAAGCATGTGTACAAGCATACTACATAAATGATGAGAAAAAGCAAGGAGAAGTGGAGTAAAGGACAAAGTAATCAACAAATCAACCAAAAAAGAGAAGGGAAAAACAAGTCACACAGTAAATGGAAAGGTAAAAATACTGCTACCACCTTGAATACTTGTAAATATCCTAAGAATTTTTGCAATAATTATGATATCAATGGTCATATTGATGCTACATGTTGGAAGTTACATCCAGAATTGCATCCAAAGAACTCGAACCAAGGATTCCAAGAAGTCCATGATAGTTGTAAAGACAGATGGGGAGGTGGAAATATAGTATTATTATTATATAGATGAGCAGCTAGGATGCATAGCCACCAACATGGACATCCATGAACAAGAGGAAGAAATGAGTAAGTTATTTCAAATAAAAATCGAGATTAAGATGATCGAGAGGTAAATTCTTTATTTGATGTTAGTTCTCAATCTAATTTTATTTTTGATGTGGTTGTAAAGAATCTTGGTCTTGAAACTTATGAGAATCCACATCCTTATCCTTTGGGATGGGTGAAGAAGGGTGTATAAATTCAGGTAACACAAAGATGTAAGTTCAATTTTGGGATCAATTCTCAATATATAGATGTATTAGAAGCTTATGTAATTCCACTTGATGTATTTGATGTTGTTTTTTTGGAGTCCTTACTTATATATCAAGGATGCTATATTCATGAGAAGGGAGAACCGATATAGATGGGTCAAGGATGGAGTTAGTTACAACATTTGGGCACACCAACGTAAGCCAAAACTTTCCATGGTAAGTGTTAACCAAGAAAAGAGACTAATTTAGGAAAATCATAATCAGTTTTGTTTACTTTTATTGAAAGATAAACAATATGGGGTAGAAATTTCATATATTTATAACCAAGGGATGAAGGATTTTGATAGCATAATTTAGTATTTTTAGGAATTGTTCCAAACTCCCAGTGGGCTACCACCAAAACAAGAAGTAGAACATGAGATTCAGCTACTTTCGAGTCCCCTCAACCAAATATCGAGTTGTATAGGCAATCATTGTTGGAGAGTACAGAGCTAAAGAAACAAATCCATGAGATATAAGACAAAGGGGTAATAGGCCTAATAACTTCACCATGTGATTTTCCTATTGTGATGGTGCCAAAGAAGGATGGTTCTTGGAGAACGTGCATCAACTATCGTGCTTTGAACAAGATTACATTTAAGAATAAATATCCAATCCCATACATAGATGATCTCTTGGACCAAATTCAACATACAAGGTTCTTCACAAAGTTGGATCTCAATTCTGGTTATCACCAAGTCAGGATGAAGGAGGATATATGGAAGACTTCCTTCTAAACAAAACATGGTTTGTATGAGTGTTTAGTACATCCATTTGGTTTATATAACACACGTGTTCCATTTATGAGATCGATGAATGATTTATTGTGGGAATTCATAGATATATGTTTCATTTTATATTTGGATGATATTCTGATTTTTAGTGCCACATGGGAGGAACATATAACACATTTGTAACAAGTCTTATAAGTTCTCAAGGAGAAACAGTTGTTATGCAACATGAAGAAGTGTGAATTTTCCAAACAGTCACTTATCTATCTTGGAAAAACGGTTGGAGGATGAGAGCTATGAGTGGATCTAAAGAAGGTGGAAGCCATTACTAATTGGCCAACACCAAAAAGAGCCACAGAGACTAATATTTTTGTGGGAGAAGTAAAATACATGAGGAAGTTCATTCAAGGATTCTCCACTATTGTATCACCTCTACACACAGGTGGCCGCAAATATTAAGATTTTTGAATGGGGTAAGGAACAAGATCAGGCTTTTGAGTTATTAAAATACAAAATTATTCATGCTCCAATAATTTCTCTTCATAATTTACATCATCCCTTTGAAGTAGAGACAAATGCCAATGATTATGTTATGGGAGTAGTGTTGCTATAGGGAGGTAAGCTAGTATGCTATCATTCTAAAACTTTCACTTCAGAAGTTAAGGGATATTCAATATATGATAAAGAGATGTATGCACTAGTTCAAGAAATAAATAAATAGAAACATTATTTTTTGGGTAAATAAATTATTGTGCACACTGTGACCATAAACCTCTCCGTGATTTATAAGCACAATCAATTGCAGCGAGCGAGGCACTACAAGTGGATGGGGTTCCTTCAACATTTCCATTTGGTGATCAAATACAAGAAAGGTAGTACAAATTTGGTGGCAAACATGTTGTCTAGGCCACCCACATAGGAGAAAATATCTAGTTTGGCCACTATCTCTCATTTTTATCCCTTCACGAAGGAAGCTTATGGAGAGGAGTATGCTCAAGACAAAGATTTGGGGTGACATATCAGTAGTTGCAGTCCAAAGGGGATGAAAAGAAAGGTATTGATGATTGTTATCTCAAATATGGGCTACTCTACCAATGGGGGAAGCTTTGTGTGCTAAAATAAGAAATGATTTTATTTATGAGGGAAGTACATAACTCGAAAGTATCGGGATATTTTGGTATTTGCAATACCATGGCCCACTTGCAAAGGTATGTATATTGGCACATGTAGGAAGAAGTATCTAAATTTATAAGAGGATGTAAAAAGAATTGTACAAGCAAGCCCAAAATCAAAAGGAGGGCTTGTATATGCCTTTACTAGTCCCTACTCAATCTTGGGAGGATATCTCTATGGAATTTGTAAGAGGACTACCTATGTCTAAACATGGCTATAATTACTGTATTTTTTGTAGATAGATTTAGAAAAATGTGTGTTCTTATGGAATATAAAAATACAATAAAAGGATGTGAGGCAGTTGAAATTTTCTTTGCTAATGTATGCATGCATTTTGGTTTTCCAAAGTCTATTGTTTCTAACAGATATTATAGGTTCTTGGGAAGTTCTGGACTACTTTTTGGGATAATATGGACACCAAGTTATAGAGAAGCATGACCTTCCATCCCCAAATGGATGGGAAAATATAGGTGGTGAACAAGACTTTAGTACAACTAATTAGAGGGTATAATAGTAAATATCCATGGACTTGGGATGAGTCCATAGCCTACATGCAGCATTCCTACAACAAGGCAGTACATACATACACTATGCAGTCACCTTTTGAAACATGCTTGGGATATCTAGTAACCAATCCACTCAACATTATAGTTAGAAAACATGAAGAAGGAGAGATACATGATTCAGAAGTGACTAGAGCAACGAAGATCGTTGAGAGGATCCGAAAAATTCATCTTAAGGTAAAAGAACAATTGTATAATTCTCAAGAAAAGTACAAGAATAGACATGACCAACGAGAACACAAACTTCATATTGGAGATAAGGTTTGGATGTACTTGAGAAAGGAAACATTACAAGGTTAAACAAGGAAACACAACCCATTACGGTATGGACCCTTCACTATACTGGGGTAGGTTGGAGAAAATGATTTTATACTTGATTTTCCACACTTCATACAAATATACTCAGTGGTAAACTGTGATAAATTGCACCTATATTATCCATCTATGCTTGATGAGGAAGAATAATGTCAGTTTCTACCTTCCATAGAGGAGTACATTTTGGATTCCTGAGGTGAGTTAGAGGAGGATGTAAAGCTACAACAGAATATCAGGGAAACAAAGAGAGGTCCACACGAATCTTGGTAGGTTGGTCTCAAGGGGAAGACACCAAGGTAGGCCTAGTAGAACTCAAAGGAGAAAGTGAGGGAATTTCTTCATCATCTACTTCCCCACTAAGCTTTTGTGGGACCAAAATCCTCCTAAGTATGGGAGGTGTGATCAATAGGGATTAAGAAAAACACCACTTCATCATAACAACTAGGATTAGAAAGAAAATAAGAAGAAATAAGAGAAGAAGGTTAAGTTACAAAACCGACACTTTTTGCAGAGAAGTGGTTACATAACCACCCCGTAGTTGTGTAACCACCACAGTGGTTGCGTAACCATTTGTCTACGTATATTAGTTTTCATGTCACTAGATAAAAAATAAAGTAAACCCACGAACGTTTGGGTTGTGCCTCTTGCTTGATGTCTCTTCCTATTCTCTAGTGCATGGGAGGACATAGGGTGAAGGCTATAAATACAAGAAGACCACATGGAATTGAGAAATAATTTATGAAATAAGTGAGCAAAAACCATTTGTGGTGGAATTGATTTGTAGAAGCGAGCAGAGAAAGCAAGTAGAGAGGATGGAAGTAACATTTTTGTTTTCCTTCAGCTTCTTGTAATATATAATCTCTTTATTTGGCCAATATAATATTAGGAAGAAAGAGCAATAGCCCTTCCCGATCATCTCTTGCCTCAATATGGGGATTTTCAGGATAAAAATATTGTGTTTATTTTGAATTTTTCATCTTTCATTGCTGTAAAGTAGTTCTAAGAACTATATTTCATTCACTAACATTAAAGATTTGACATTTTCAAGTAAATTCGAAGTAGGAACATTAGTTGTGTGGTTTTAAGTTTCCAAAGTAGAAGTTTACAGATCAAATAATCTTAATTATAATATCCTTCTAGATCTTCCTTGCTTACATACTATGCATCCAATCCCTTCTACTTATGACATAGCACACAAGGCCCTTGTAACACCTTCCATGGATAAAGATACAATAGATTCTACACCTCATGTTATTAACTTTGTGATATCCATCTCATACATGATAATGAAGACATTTATTTAAATAAATTTAAATATTTATTAGAGGATTGAGATCAAATGAATATAGTAATAATAAATAAGATCTATCATGCAAAGTACAAGAAAGTGTGTAATATAGGATATGAGAGTGGATTAGATTGTATCAATATATCTGGACTAATTCTCGGATGAAAGATGACTAGAAAAATTTGGATCTAATATGTGCAAGCTCTATCTAAGAAATTAGAATCTAGAAGCTCGTCGATGGGAGAACCAAGATGTGGATAGGACCACTTAGGCACGGTGTCTGAACTAGGTGCTAGTGTCCATGCAGTAACTCTACTTTTGATATTTTCAAGGTCTGGACTGAGCTACTTCCTTTCTCTATTTTTCACATCAACTCTATTGTAAGACATGTTCCTACAAATAAACCCTAGCTTCCTATATAAGGCTCAATCAAACATTAGATGGAATAAATAATGTAAATGCTTGAGTCAGACTGACCTTAGCGGTAACCCCAATGTGATTTTCACTGAGTGTTGCACTATATTTTAGACTCTACGTAGTTTTTATAAGTGTGTGATTTGAATTTTGTTCCTTGAAGTTAGGTTTCCTTGTGTCATTCGCACCAAAGTAGCAGGCTATAACTAATTTTCCCCCAAGCTAAATGTGTGTGATGGAATTTAGAATAAACCCTCCTATGCATTGAATAATGCAACCTAAAAATGTAATCCTTGAGTATTTCTCTTGTAGATAGAAAGTGATAGACTAATTTTCCCAACCCTTAACAATAATGAATAGGTTGTATGTATATATGACTTCCTTGAATTTTGACACATAGTGACACTAAAGGCTAACCCAAGGAATTACAAAATACCCAATGTTAAGTGTTAAACGTTAATTTATAAAACCAAAGAGAATGGATAAAAGTTCACAAATGAGACACTAGTGCCTATTAGGAAATGAAAGGGATTGAATAACTAAAAAATTATAAATCCACAATATAAATACCAAAGATGATAGATTATGAAGTGTAGTTAAATTAAACAAAGATTAAGATGTTTTATATCACATATTACATAACATGAACAAAAAGTAAATACAAAAATTTAAATGACACAGGAACACCATATTTAAGTGGGAAAACCATGAAAGGTAAAAACCCCACTGAAAAATCACTTATCTTTATTGAGAATATACTTTTACCCCAAACACTCCCACTATTTCACATGCAGTTACACCTTCAATAAGGAATTATGAACTACCTCACACATTTTCTCATGAGACTTACAAATTTTCTCACACATATAGCTCACATACAATGTTACAACCATGTGTAACCAATCCCTAAAGGATCACCTTGTTATATATAAGGCGGGTGGTCATGATCCACTCTTTAAAATCTGACCTAAGTCATTTGGTAGGTTTTATAATAAGCATTTTCCCGCTTAATATTATAAACCCCAACACTCTCCCTTAATGTTAAGTGGGGAAACATGCAAAAACATGTTAACATTTGTTCCTTATGCCAAGTTACCTTTTGGTACAAAAGGAATTACAATCCATAAATCAACTCGTGATTTAGGATAGCATCCAAAAACACTTGTTCTATAGGTTTGCAGTTCCGTAGTGCAATAAAGTAGATTCCTGTGGGGTTTTCAACTCTGAAGTATAGTGTCATAATGTCCCATGGACTTATACAAGCTGCGAACAACTATAAATGCATTACGGGTTTTTAAAAGTGATGAGACACTATTTTTCCATGCTTCAAAACAATGTTCTAAGGATTCCATAAAAACCACAATATAAAGGAACATATAAAAATTCTCAAGATAAAGTGATTAAGGATGAAGACTTACATCAAATTATGGATCCTTTTATAACACAAGGCATACCCATAACTAATTCTTCGCTGGGAATTACAAGTAAACTTCACATACATGACAATTTACTTAAACAACATAGAAATAGTCTTGGGAGTATCCACTTTAAAATCTTCAAGCTATTAAGAGGTGGCATTTTCATGCACACTCCCCTCAATGGCAACTCTGAAAGGCTCAAAAAGGCACGAAACTTGGAAAACTTCATAGCGCACAATGATTTGTGAAAATATCCTCAACTTGATCTTGATCGAACAAAACTTGAGATCAATATCACCAATCGGACTCTTTTTCGAATGAACCTCGATATTCTTTTCCCTATAATGTTGAACTAGATTATATGCAAGAGAAATGTAAATTTGGTTGTCACATAGAAGATGTAGACACAAAATCACACACTTTGGGTAATTATCTAGTCCTAGTTACATACTACTATTCATATGATTCCTAAGTAAGAAAATTACTAATTAACCCATGTCTTTGGCCACCTTTATTTTCTTTTTGTTTCTACTTTCATTCTTGCACCCTTACTTTCTCAGTCTTCCTTTTTACTCTTCAACATTTTTCATCCTAGACACTAGTGCCCAACAAGGATGAAGGTGCACCGCTAGCATTAGATGCCCTCATATCCTCTAATGTAATATTGTCCCTATGTACTTTACTCACACTTTTTGGGTCCTTTCTAGTCATTTGAGCATCTTATCTTTTTATTAGTCAGCCTTTTCGGGGTTAATTACGAAATTCAAGTGAAGGAATCATATAAATATAAATTTATGTGATCATAATAAAGGACCAAACACTAAGCACTATCTATCACAACCTAAGGTTGCATTTATCTAGGAATCTAAAAGATTCATTGCATTCATCGAGCTCCATCACAAGGGACACAAGGGATGGTTTTCTACATCACACTTCATAGGAGGGAAGTTCATTTTATTCCATGCACATATTTATTACATTCTACATCTAGTTACTTTCTCATTATCCAAGTGCGACTGACATAAGAGAAACCTAGGGAAAAATTATGCATGCACACACACACACACACACACACACACACACACACACACACACACACACACACACACAACCACACAAACTCACACAGAGAGAGAGAGAACTACATTGGGTCTAAGATGGAGTGCAATTCTTAGTCATAAGCTCACCATTGTGACATTTGAGGACAATCCAACCCCTCATTTTTCATCTTTCTTTTTTAGGAATTGATGTCTATTTGAGGGTTTTGTAGGTTTATTCTTCATTGCAGGTTTACGGGGACCTTGAGATATTGGTGTGACCTAGGAGCTACCAAAGGATATTAAATCAACACCTTAAGAAAACTCATAAGAGGTTTTCTCGAGCATTTCGGCAAACCTAGGCACCTAGAAACAGGTCTAGCATGAGATTTCTCGGGCTCCTACACTAATTAATCCTAACTATGGTAAGGATTTTATTTTATATGCTTATGGAGCTTATGCTAGTATTGTTGTTGTTTTAACACAATAGAATAATGAAGGAGATGAGTAGAAGTGGCTTTTTTAATCAAACACTAAAGGAGTATGAATTGAAATACAGTCACATTGAGAAGTAGGTATTTTCCATCATGAGGGCTCTCAAGAAATTCAAAATCATGTTATCCACCAATCATATCAAAGTTCTTGTCTCACATTCTAGTGTGAGAGACTTCATTATGGGGGTAGATATCAATGAGAAGAGAGCTAGATGGGTCACTAAGATAATGGAGTTTGATGTGACCATCAAAGCCACTAAATTGGTAAGAGGGAGAGAACTTTGTGAGCAACTTGTTGTTGATGCTCAAAGTAACAATCATGACACCTCCTTCATCAATGAAGACCTACCACATGATGCGCCAATATTAATAATTAGATGAAAGACATAATAACTTTTTTATCTTCAGGTGCATATCCTCTTGGTATCGCTGAAGGCAAAAAGGAGACATTTAAGGCCGCAATATATTCCTTATATGCTGGTAGATGGTGTCTTGTTTAAAATAAATATTGATGGTGTTTTTCTTAGATGTTTTTAAGGAGATAAAGTAGAGAGGGTCCTAGTAGAATTTCATGATGGCTTATCTGGTAGTCATTTTTCAGCCAAAGCCACAGCCATGAAAATTTTGAAGGCAAGTTATTTTTGGCCCACATTATTTAATGATTACTACAAATGGGTCAAAAATGTAAAAAAATGTGCTTTCTTTACCAACAAGAAAAGGTTGGCAGCTCTTCCACTCCATCCAATCTAGGTAGATCAACCTTTTGCTTAGTGGGGCTTAGATTTTATTGGCATGATTAATCCTCCATCAAGTGTTGGCCACAAATGGGTCATAACAGCTACAGATTATTTTACTAGGTGGACTGAGGTCATGCCACTAAAGGAAGCAACTGAATCTATTATCCTTGACTTCCTTGAGGAGATTGTCACAAGGTTTGGTGTCCCACAAACCATAATCTCTGATAATGCAAAGGATTTTATAGGATCTAAAATTTCTAATTAGGCTCTTGGTCTTGGTGTTTATTTGAAAACTTCTTCTAATTATTACCCTCAAGGTAATGGATTGGCAAATTAGTTTAATAGGTTGTCCCTCTCTAGGTGCCCCGGTCTAGTTTGTTCCTCTAGTTCTACATATTTCTATGCTCTAGTGTGACAGTTTTTGCTTGGCATTTTCTAATTTTCCAACTCTTTGTATTCTCTAGAACTTTGTGAACCAACTAAGGATTTTTACCCTCTCTCTAATTAGGGTTTCATTATTTATTACTTAGTTACTTGGATATTCATTGATGTACTTATTTGTCCTATGATAATAGAATTTAGGTTAGGCTCATATATTTCATATTTACCTTAATCATTTTGGATAACTCGCATTCAAACACTCTTGGATCCTCATCTTTCTTCTATCATGGGTCATAAATTTCCTCAAATTCCTTTGTTTGATTTACTTAAAATGCATCTTGACTACTAGGATATTCTACAAAAATCCTTAGACTCCATGTGTCTTCCTAAAGATATGCCGCCACATGAAATAATTCATATTTTCCATCATCTATCTAACGACCCTAGCCTTCATGATCCTCCATCCAATCAACCCATATTGGAGTCAATTCAAGCTTTGAATTCTTTATTTTATGACAAATTTTAGGCTATGGAATCCATGATCATATCTCTTAAATATGAAATCTAACAACTTAAAGATGCTTCTCAAGATCATGTTTGTTCTCCTTCTACATCCCATTTTCATTCTATGTCTTCTACATGTGCTTATATCAGTGATCCTCAATTTATACCATTACTAGAGCCTCTCACCTTTGATCACAATGCTAAGCAACATGACATTCTTATTAAGCTCCTTAGTCATCAATTGATGACTTTACCGTCTACTCAAGGCTATCCTCCTTAACATATTACAAAATATAAAGGTCACCCATATTGCAATTATCATTGAATCAATGGACATAAAAATATGATTTCTATGTTTTACAATGACAAATAAAGAATCTTCAACATCAAGGCTTTATCTCATTTGTTGCACAACATTTTGTTACATGCCCCTCTACAAATTCTACATTCAAATGGACCCCTAAATCTGCTCCTTCTACATCTAATGAGCATCATTTTATCACTTCTAAGGTTCTCTCTTCAGCCATTTAATTGCCACCTATTCAATCCAATCAACCTCCTCTTAAGGATGGTCCCACATATCCTCCACTCAAGTTATCTAGTGACATTACCAAGTCAAACTCAGAAATCACCTCTCAAGGTTCATTCTCCATCACCTCCTCCTATTAAGTCATATACAGTATTACCACATCAATCAAAGCAACCTTCTCTAAAGCTCAGTTCAAATTTTCCTCCACTCAAATCTTTTACAACATTATCAAGTAAGCCACCATCATGCACATCTTCCGAAGCATCACCACCTTTACGCCCAATCACTTTTGTTAAGGAAACTTCTCCTTACATTGATCCTCTTAGCATCATTAACTATATTTCCATCACTTACACACTTGGGGGCATCAAACTATTTATCCCTACCCCCTTCTAGGATCAACACACATCTTATTTTCTCATCACTTCACATCTATACTTTCACATACAACATACACATTTTGATACACTCTGGTATCGTCATTACACTATGACATACTTTGTGTTATGGTTCACACTTGACTGTTGAGGGCATATTATACACATGAACCTCACACACTACACATTACACATATTCATGCATTATGCACTTTTGTACATACACATCATCCTCATCTACTTTTTCCTCCTCACTTTGTGCTTTGTACACCCATACATTACACACATTCTACAAACTACATTATTATAATTTTTACGATCTACAAATATTGCATTATATATTTCTCATTCTCTATTACACATTACATGTTTTACATGTCACATACTTACAACATCCTCTCATGACCACATCTACTACAAATATTACACATTTTACTCATCTTCTCTTATACATTACACTCACTACCCGATGACGCACTCTAGTTTAATGGTTCATACTTGACTGCTGAGGGTCCAAATAAAAATTTGAACCTCACCTCATCACACTTATATCATTCTACACTTTAATCTTAACCATCAATCAATCAACCCTTTTTATCACACTATTTGACATTAGTAGATAGGCCTTCTTCACACATATCATGATTTATGCTTTGTGCTACATCATCACAATTTCTAGTATCTTTTCCATAAATTTTTTGATATACACTTTGTGTTACATCATCACACTTTCTAGCATTTTATTCATACATATCATGATATACGCTTTAGGCTACATCATCACATTTTCTACTAGCATCACATTCATCTATAACATGATATATGCCTTGTGCTACATCATCACGCATACTAGCATCTTACTCACCCATCTAGTGATATATGCTTTAGGATAAATCATCATAAAACACTCATCCCCTATGTCACATAAAATATCATCAATGTATTACCATTCTAAAATCATCACTTAATTCATCAACCCATTTCTACATACAACACATCGCTCAAACCATTTCCCGATGATGCACTCTCATTTACGGTTCATTCTTGACTGCTGAGGGGGAATAAACAAATGAACCTCATTACATACATACACATCCACTCGGGGGCACACTTCTCCTATCATTCACACTACATTCCATTCCTCCTCATCCACAACATACTACATATCTTGGTTACATTTACTCTTGTTTGCATTTACTTGTTACATGTTCATCTTATTACACATGCTAGATAGATATCTTGTATGTCATTATCTTTCCATACACACATGTGCATTCACTTTCTTTCTAGTTTTGATTGCAAACTTTATAGATCTATACTTACAACATAGATTCTTGGTACAAGTACCTAGTATCAATCCCATAGCGGATCCTGGGGCATATGCTTTCATACACTACAAATGTTATTGTTTCATTTTGTACTTAGTACTTTACATTAGTGGCTTATACATTCTTTGACATACTTTTTTATCTTTCTAACATTGCTAACGGGTGATTCATTTGCAACATTTGTTTACATGACTATTGACTTCCATGGTTATTTGTTACTTTGCTTATTTTCCTTTGTTTTTCATTATTTATGGGCATTACCCTATGTCTTGTTTATTCTCTAATTGCTTATGACCATTATGGAATTCTTTGTCTTGCGACATCATGAGTGGTGTCCCATGTTTGTAACCCACTTTTCATGGTCTACATTGTCTTCTAATTGTATCTTAGCTTATACATTATCTACGTAACTTACATTTCATCTTTTATATGAGTTTTTTTCTTGTACTATCACTTATTTTCCCACCCACTTGTTTGTGGGTGCCTTAGTTTCTACCAAGCATGTTCCCTTCCCTCTACAAGGCACAGCTTCAACATAATGGTCAATCCTCCTTTTGGCTACATACTCCTTCAATGACGTTGCATGCACCCCAAATGAGGGGGAATCATTTGGGTGAATTAGTAACCCCATACAACATTATACACAAAGCACAGTACTAGTATAACACAATTTTTAGTTTTGGATAGGGCTCAGAATCAGACTTGGGTCCTTAGCATAGCAGCCTTTCTTGGATGCCTAAAACCATGGGGCAATACATTGTCCTTTCTTGGATACCTAAAACTAGGGGCTATTACACATCAATTGGTAGTTCAAAGACACTCTACAATTCCATACACAACAATTTTATAAGGTAGATAGTCCTTAGCAGATTTTTTTATACACACCTTCTACAATGGTGTTCCACACAAAGATGAAGTAGTTAAAGTTTGGAGGATGACACCAAACTATTCTCCCTACATGTCTTCCATATCATTAGCATGAGATCACCCAAAAAAATCACGTCTCAACATCATCTATAGGATCCTTTCTACACCCCTTTCTTCATCATGGATTAGGTGCACATGTTCCTTTTTCACACTTTCAACATTTTTACATACTTTCCTTACACACTTTTATCATATACATGTGTATTTGAATACTTTTCAGCTTCTCTTTTGTAGGTCCGTCTGTATGGGAAGTGGTAGTCAACATCAAAAACAAACAACATCACACAAATTGACATCAACAACAAGTACATCATGACATCTACATACACGCTTCCACCATAGGTTCATTTTCATCATCACTTTTACACTTTCTCCTCCTTAGCATCCATGCTTCACATTTTTATCACTCCACACTTTTTCTAGTCCCTCGGCACACTTTCTACATCGATCTACATGGTTATCAAGTACACATCTCTATCTACTTTATGTTACCGAGCTTTCCGCTCACCAACATAAAGTGGGGAAAATGTAAACACACAATCATGCACTTTGGGTAATTATCTAGTCCTGATTGCATACTACTATTTATATGATTCCTAAGTAAGAAAAGTACTAATCAACCCATGTCTTTTTCCACCTTTCTTTGCTTTTCATTTTTACTTTCAGTCTTATGCCCTTACTTTCTTAATCTACCATTTTACTCTTTGAAATTTTTCATCCTGGACACCAGCGCCCAAGATGCTAGCATCAGGCACCCTCATCCCCTTTGGGAACTCATGTCCCCTATGTACTTTACTCACACTTTTTGGGTCCTTTCTAGCTATTTGATCATCTTATATTTTTGGTAATCGGCCTTTTCGGGGTTAATTATGAAATTCAAGTGAAGGAATCATATAAATATAAAGTTATGTGATCATAATAAGGGACCAAGAACTAAGCACTATCTATCACCACCTAAGGTTACATCCATCAAGGAATCTAAGAGCTCCATTGCATCCATCTAGATCCATCACAAGGGACACAAGGGTTAGTTTTTGTTGTTATCCAATTTTTACACCCTTGCAAATTGGATAACTTAGTAGGTCCGGGGAGTTGGTAGTTATTTGAGGGGTACATTGTAATTTTTAGGATGGATCATGAGTTAACTCAATTAGGTAGGTATCCATTCGTGGTGAGTTGGTGAGCCGCGGTGAATGTCCGAGTTATTTTTGGCGAACTCGACAGAGAGAAAAAGTGGTGGTAAACTAATTCCTCGGTAGCATCAAATATGCTACCGTTCGATAGCATTCTATATGCTACCGGTCGATAGCAAGTACAAATGCTACTAGTCGATAGCATTTTATATACTACCAACTGGTAGCATGGATGGCAGAAGGTCACAAGAGAAAAACAATGTAATAGTGTTGGTAGCATCCTTAGATGCTACTTGGACCGATAAGCACTCAAAATGTTACTAACAAGAGATATACGATACTACCAACCAGTAGTAGCAAGGTAGTGGCGCAAGCGGCATTGCACGAAATGCCACCAATCGGTGGCATTTTTGGTGTTATTGACCAGTTACACACAGAAACGATAGAAGGTAGTCAGTGATAGCAGGGTCACTAGTAGCATTTGTACAGAGATGTTACCAGTCAATAATAAATTTTAAGCTACCGACTGGTAATAGGGAAAGCATGTTACCAAAAAGTTACATGACTAGTTACATTTATGTAATCGGGTCGACTCCAGAATAAAATGGTATCATCCTAGAGTAGAAAATACATGCAACCAGCCGAGTGCAGAATGAACCAGGCATTAATGGGAGTGGTACAAGGTTGTTCAACTACCAATTTAATCATGTATGATGCTCTTAACTACCCATGCAAGAAAAGTACCAAATTTTTATGGCCTCCCATAAATCTTAATGAAATATGTCAATTGGTGAGGCAATTTCAAGGTCATTTCTTCTATATATTGTAAAATTCACCTCATTTTGAGGGGAGACATTCTGAAAATGTAGAGAAAATCTTGTAAAATTGTTCTAGAATACTTTGTGAGTTGCAGCCTCAAATTTTTGTGTTCCACAAGGAGATTCTTGCCTTGTATCTATTTGTAATGGATTGTGCACACTTTTAAGAAATAAAATTCATGTTTTGTGGCTCTTTCTACCCTAGCTTGTGTTTTCTTGTATTTCTTGCCTTTCATTGCATTCATAGGTACATTGGCATACTTTTTCTTTCTTGCAGGATTCAAAGTTGTAGTGCTCCATGAAATTGGAGGTTTGAATGTGATTTTGGATTATGGCACATTTTTTTGCCCTTTTCTGCTCTATTCTCATCCTAGTTTCACTCACTAGGAATATCTCCACTCTGTTCTTGGTGTTATCACCTCCCTTAGTTTAGGACTTTCATTTATGCATCTTTCTCTTCCCTGGTCCCTTGGAATTTTAGGTTAGTGTTAGGGTAGCTACATTTCAATTCTTAGGAGTAGTTTTGGTATTAGGAATAGTTTGAGGAACTCGGCCTTCTCGGAGGTCTATCTCGGTTTAAGTCCCATAGGTAGAGGCAGGTCCCATGTTGTCTCAGATCCTGAGTTGTTTATGATTTGGGGATGGGTGCACATTTTTGCTCCAATAGTTTTGGCATGCCTAGTGGGACCGATTGAAATCATAATTTATATGGTCTTTAGCTTCATTATTGTTAAGTCTTGGTGTGTGACTTAGTAATTTCTAGCCTTTAGAGGCTTGTTCTACACATCTAGTAACTCCATCTTTCAAATCAACTGGTTTCAGCAGTGCAAGTTCCCAAGTTCATGAGAAGAATCCATACAAGGTCCAAAGAGTAGAGGAGGGAGCCTTCAAAACCTACAATTATCACCTATGAGGGGAAGAAGGGAAATATTAGTTCAAAGGTCACCTTCACCACCAAACAAGACTCCTTCCACTCCACCTCCTGGTAGGCCTTACTTGCAATCCACCAGAGTTCTCAGACGTATCATAATGGTAGCACAACATAATTTGGGATTTTTCAATTTTACCGACACCAATCCTCTTGCTCTTAATGTCAACAATCTCATTCCAACATCTGATCTCAAGATCATTCCTTTCTTCACTGAGGAGAATAAAACTACTCTAGTTGAACACATTCAGGATATTGCTAATGTTTGTGCTATACATCAAATTTTTGAACATGATGTGGCTATTAGGTTGTTAACTTCTTCATTCAAAGGGGGAGCTTTGTAATGGTTTAGAAGTCGACAATAGGAAGAATTCAAAATTGGAATCAACTGGGGACTGCCTTATGCAATCAATTTCAAAAAAAGGTAGATAATCTTTTTTTTCTTGAGAATCTAACAACTATAAAGAGGGATCCCAATGAGATCGTGGGTGATTTCAATTTCATATTTCAAAGACCTAGGACAGAATTCCAGTTCTTGTTAGGCCTACAACTAAAGGTGCATTTCTTTACTTTTTGAAAGCTCTTAATTCTGATATTGTTGTCATGATTCAGTCTATGGGGGTACAACATTACCTTGGTGCATATGTTATAGCCATCAGGGCTGAAAATTGTTTAATCCAAGCTAGAAAATTATCTCCTAGGCCACCTATGCCCTTATACCCTAAATTACCCCAAGCTACTCAGCCCTCCATTTCTCCTATTCCCAAGAAACCTTCCCAACCCACTGCTTCCACATCTTACTCCCCTGCACAACAAAAGGAGGATGAATAAATGAAGGCCTTAATTAGAAATTTGTCTAATAAGGTGATATATTTGGAGAAACAACAAGCCCAGTCTTACAAGAATTATTCAAATCAAGGGCACTCTTCCAACAATAGTTCTAATCAAGGTTATCAACCATACAAGAACCAATCCAATCAAAGGTATGGAAAAACTCATTAAAATAACATTTAGCATGCCCAAAATGCCTCTTGTAGACACCCATAATTATGCCAAAGCAATTTAAATACTTAAATTGCGCTAATTATCTATCTTCCGTAAATTGACGACATATTGTCAATAACACTCATTTTCCTCATACCAGCATTAATTAATTACAATACGCTAATTGATTAAGTCGCCTATCCAACTAACATCCCGATTAACGATCTTCCATTAATTATTCACCCCTTCTATCTAGACTAATTAATTATTATTAATTAATTAGCTTTCCCTTCCATTTAACCAATAAATCAATATTTAATTGATTTAATCCCCTTCTAATAGCCTAAATCGTACTAATATTCCTCTAATTAGCTTTTATAAGCTTACATCTACCTATTAGTTAATCACCTTTGATTAATTAAAACACCCCCCAACTCCCATGACTTGCTAAGCATAAATTAAACCCTTCTAAAGTAAGGTTACCTTTTATAAAGCAACCTTATCCATTCCTAATCATGTTTTACCTTTATCCCACATGCAAAGGGATGAAGTGTTTCATTTATCCATTGGGCTATATAAGGAGCCCTTCTTCTACCTTTATACCTACACCTAAACTTCTTAAGAAAGCAAATGCAAAGCATATAGCAAAATAGACTAAAAACTTGCCTTTTTTTTTCTTGAGAGGTCACCATTGTTAAGAGCTAAGCTTCCTATTCTTGCATCTTTTAAGGATCAAACAAGAAACTTTTGATTTCCTTTGGAGCTAAATAGGTCCATTCATTTTGTTGGTAATCTAGGAGAGAAGATATTTTCAATAGCATGCTAGCTTTGATCTTATGTTTCAAAGTTATGATGTTTAGTATAGATCTTGTTTAGCTCTTTATCTTGATGGTGCTTAGGCTTTGTCTTAGCTATATTATAGAACTATTTAGGTGGTATTTCTTGCTTCATTTAATTTAGCTTAAGCAAAGTACACATGCACACACCTCTCTTCCACTTGTGTTAGTTTCCCCTTCTCATCCATCTCCTATTGTTAGCTCTAGTCAAGCACTTGTTCTAGTACAAAATAATGTGATTCAGAAACAGAGTAGTTTTTTCCTTACAACAAGTCACACAATCAACTTATTTGTGAGAGGGAATTGCATGTCCAATATTTCATGATTCAGAGTTCCTCCAATCAGCAAGATCCATTGGTAGAAGCACCCAATCCTAATGTGGAAGGAGCTCAGGAGGCCAATCAGGATGTGAATCTTATGTTTTTTTAGCTGAATTTTTTTTTGTGCCTTAAATCGAACGCATTCTTGATAATACTAGGTCTAAGAAAAGAATGTTGGAATCACAACATGCATCCTCTTCTAATTAGGGAAATGTTGTTAATAAGGAAAAGGAGGTTGGTGGGAGAAAGAAAAGAACCTAAAGTTCTTACCAAGGAAGTTTCTCCCCAATCAAAATTTCTTGTTCCAAAGATTATAAAGAACAAATAAAGGAGAATATCGTACCACAATTGTAGAAATATGTGGTCCTTCCCTTTAACATTATGGAACAAATGAAGAAGACAAATTTCAATGTGATAATTTGGGATTCTTTGGCTATCCCATCACAAAGGGACCTCTTGTGTGAATCTCTCAAGTAACTTCCCCTAGCTGATCTGATGATTCAAAGGACCCCTGTTGTTAATGTTTTCCATGCAAAGGAGGAGAAAGTAAGTAAAGTTGTCAAAACCCCACCGTTAATTGTGGGAAAACATTTGGTTCATAATTTTATGATAGATTTAGGTGCTAGTACCTCGGTTATGCCAAAGAAAATTGTTGATGTCCTAGGACTAGAGTATAGCCCTGTTGCAAAAAGTGTCTTGTAGCTTGATGGCTCAATAGTTAGTGTCTTGGGAGTCATAAAAGATCTAAAATTAACCCTTCATGCCTGCCCAAGCCTAACCATAACCCATGATATATCGGTCATTGACTTGCCTCCTATGTTTTCCATTTGTTTGTCAAGGGATTTTACTGCCAAAGTGGGTGGTTATTTGTCTACAGATTGGACTCATGATTCTTAGAACTAGGTATGGTACCAGATTTACCATATAAGTTGAGCCTATATTTTCCTATCATATTGAGCCATATGACCCCACCCCTATCCAAGCAAACTGCCTAATCCAAGAAAATCAAGAACAAGATTCAGTTTCTGATGAACATCCTATCCCTCCTCCTATGCCTGATCTATTGTTAGATGAGTGGGCTGAGAGAGATAATAAATTTGATCCCTATGTTGAAGAACTTAAATCCTTTGAGATTGGTCTTGGTACTTATTGTGTTCTTGAAGAGGAATCTATACTTCCCAACATGCTTAAATAGAGAGAAGAAGATGCTTCGGGATTATGGAAAATATTTTTGATGGTTCTAGGAGTAGGAATGGAGTTGGAGTAGGTGTTGTGCTGATTTCTCCTAAGGAGGAATTTTTTTTCTTTTCCCACAGATTACAGTTTGCATGTTCCAATAATGTGGCAGAGTAAAAGCATTGGTCCATGGCCTATTGATTACTGAAAAGAAAAAGATAAAAATATGCAAATCTTTTGAGACACAGAATTGGTAATTCATCGTGTTACAGAAAGTGTGTTTGCAAAAAATAAGCTATTGAAAGCTTATAAGCATAGAGTTTTGGTTTTTGGAAGGCTTTGATGCCCTTAATTTACATGTAGTACCTAGGAAAATGAACAAAGAGGTGGATCGATGGCATCCCTTGATCACAATTATCACCTACTGAGGATTTTATTAGGGAAATTTACAACACATTAAGATGGTGGTCAGGCCATCGATTTCGGAAAATGAAACCAGCTGGCAGATTTTTGACAATGATGAACAAATCGTTCAATTTATCCAAAATGAGGTTGAGTTTTCTTCAAATATGCAATCTGATTTGGAGAACATCTACGGTGACCAGATTATTCAAATTGAAGTCGAATAAGTTGCCAAAGGGACTGGTCACCTTAGAGCAGATTTTTAGCCCGGATGATGAGTTCAAGGGTGAAGAGAAGAACATGGCAGCCAAACAAGAATACTTCCAACCAATTTTTATTACATAAGGAAAGGAGCTTCTATTAGGCAAGGTATGTGATGAAAATGAGAAGCAAGCCTTCATTTCTTTGTGCAAAAGTTTCAATGATATCTTTTCTTGGGATTATGAAGATCTAAAAGGGTTTAATCCAAAAATCATGCAACATTCCATAGATCTAGATCCCAATGTCAAACAGTTAGGCAAAAAAAAAGGTCGGTCAACCCCAAAATAGAGCCCCTCATGAGGAAGGAGTTATCTAAACTCATTGAGGCCAAAATAATTTTTCCAATCAAGTACTCTACTTGGGTGGCCAATTTGGTCTCGGTTAGAAAGAAAAATGGGGAAATCAGACTTTGTGTTGATTTTCGTGATTTGAACAAGGCTTCCCTCAAAGACCACTACCCTTTACCTTCTATGGAGAAAATTTTGCAAATTGTTGCAGGGGCTGAAAGGTTTTCCATGCTAGATGGGTATTCAAGTTTTAATCAAATTAAGGTTAGGGAAGAAGATCAATTTAAAACTACATTTACAACAAAGTGGGGTACATTTTCCTATCAGAAGATTCCTTTTGGGTTGTTGAATGTAGGTGCCACATTTTAGAGAGCAATGGATATTGCTTTTAAAGGTTACATCAATGAATTCATCCTTGTGTACTTGGATGATATTACTATCTTTTCAAAGTAGAGCAAGGATCACATCAGCCATTTGGAGAAGGTTTTTGAGAGATGTAGAGAATTCAGGGTGTCTCTTAACCCCAAAAAGTGTAATTTTTTTGTCCCTAGGGGTAAGATTTTGGGGCACATTGTTTCAAAAGATGGCATTGTTATTGATCCGGAAAAAATTTCAGCCATCCTCTCTCTCTCTCCCTACCTACTCATAAAAAATCCTTGCAATCATTTCTTGGCAAGATTAATTTTGTTAGGAGATTTATTCCTAACTTTATAGGATTTGTCAAACCCATCACTCTCATGTTGAATAAGAATTCAACTTTCAAATAGACAAATTGAAGGGAAAGAAAGCTTTGAAAAAATCAAGTAGGAGATTTCCCGGGCTCCTACACTAATTAATCCTAACTATGGTAAGGATTTTATTTATTTGCTTATGGAGTTGATGCCATTATTGCTATTGTTTTAACACAAATGTAATAATGAAGGAGATGAGCAAGTAGTGGCTTTCTTTAATCAAACTCTAAAGGAGTGTGAATTGAAATAAAATCACATTGAGAAGTAGGTATTTTCCATCACGAGAGCTCTCAAGAAATTCAAAAGCATGTTATCAACCAATAATATTAAATTTCTTGTCTCACATTCTAGTGTGAGAGATTTCATTATGGGGGTAGATATCAATGAGAAGAGAGCTAGATGGGTCACTAAGATAATGGAGTTTGATGTGACCATCAAAGCCACTAAACTAGTAAGAGGGAGAGAACTTTGTGAGAAACTTGTTGTTGATGCTCAAAGTAACAATCAGGACACCTCCTTCATCAATGAAGAACTACCACATGATGCAACCAATATTAATAATTGGATGAGTGACATGATCATTTTTTATCTTCAAGTGCATATCCTCTTGGTATCAAAGAAGGCAAAAAGGAAACATTTAAGGCTACAATCCATTCCTTATCTGCTGGTAGATGGTGTCTTGTTTAAAATAAATATTGATGGTGTTTTTCTTAGGTGTATTGAAGGAGAGAAAGCAAAGAGGGTCCTAGCATAATTTCATGATGGCTTATTTGGTGGTCATTTTTTAGCCAAAGCCACAACCATGAAAATTTTGAAGGTAGGTTATTTTTGGCCCACATTATTCAATGATTGCTACAAATGGGTCAAAAAATGTAAAAATGTGCATTCTTTACCGAAGAAAAAAGGTTGGCAGCTCTTCCACTCCATCCAATCCAAGTAGATCAACCTTTTTCTCAGTGGGGCTTAGATTTTATTGGCATGATTAATCCTCCATCAAGTGTTGGCCACAAATGGGTCCTAACAACTACATATTATTTTACTAGGTGGACTAAGGTCATGTCACTGAAGGAAGCAAATGAACATGTTATCCTCGACTCTCTTAAGGAGATTTTCACAAGGTTTGGTGTCCCACAAACCATAATTTCTGATAATGCAAAGGATTTTCTAGGATCTAAAATTTCTAATTGGGATCTTAGTCTTGGTATTTATTTGAAAACTTCTTCTAATTATTACCCTCAAGGTAATGGATTGGTAGAATCTACTAACAAGAACCTAATCAGAATTATGAAGAGGACAATGGATGTCAATCAGAGACAATGGTATACCAAGGTGAAGAATTCTCTTTGGGTCAATAGGATTACCATAAAAAAGGAAATTGGCACTTCACCATACAAGCTGGTTTATGGCAAGGAAGCAAGGATGCCTTTTTCACTGGAGTTGCCTTCACTTAAACTATCTCAACATCTAGAATTTGAAGGTGCGAGATCAGAGAGAAATCAGAATTGTAAATTTGGTAGAGATTGAAGAACTAAGGAACTCTGCAATGACTAAATTAGAGTAGCATCAAGAATCCACCAAGAAATGGTTTGATAAAAAGGCCATATTTTATAAATTCATGGTTGGTGATTTAGTCTTGAAGTGGGATGTTGACAAAGCCAAACTATGAAGGAAATCCAAGTTTGATGCAGTTTTAAGTGGTCCATATACCATTAATTCTTGCAAAGAAGTAAATTATTTTGAGCTTATCGATCTTGATGGTTATGCACTACCAATCCCAGTCAATGGGATTTATCTTAAGCATGCTCATTAAGGCATCTTGTTGCATCATTGTAAATATTAGATTAGATTTCAATTCCTCCAAGTGCTTTCAACACATTGTATTGTTGATAGTATAGGTTTGCTTTTATAATAAGTGTTGGTGCACACTCTGCATATTTCATTTGGGATATGTATGGTCTTCTTGTTTGTACATAGTTTTACCTTTTATTGTTGTTACACCTTCCGATTTTAAGATAGACTCTTATGATTGAACAATTAATTACCGCTTCAAGTAGTTTGAAAACATAGTCAGGTCTAGGTAGTGCTTCATATACATTCAGGGGTGAATTTTTCAACTTTTAGATCAATTTTTCAGAAAATCAGGCTAACTCCATGCCCAATGGATGCTTCAAGGCCACTAATCTTTTGGAATCTAGTAGGCAGATTACCCCATGAGTTGCCAAAATGTTATCCAATTTTTGCACCCCTTACAAATTGGATAACTTAGTAGGTCTCTGGAGTTAGTAGTTGTTTGAGGGGTGCATTGTAATTTATAGGATGGCTCATGGGTTAACTCAATTAGGTTGGTCTCCATTCGCGGTGAGATGGCGAGCCACGGTGAAGGTTTGAGTTATTTTTAGTGAACTCGGTAGAGAGTAAAAGTAGCGGTAAACTACCACCAAGAATAACATCAAAGATGCTACCACCGTAGCTTTTTATATGCTACCACTTGATAAAGCAAGTATAGATGACACCATCTGGTAGTATTTTATATGCTATCGCCAATAGCATGGATGATGGTAGGTCACAAGATAAAAATAGTGTAATAGCACTTTGGTAGCACTCAAAATGCTACCATTTGGTAGAATGTATGGATGCTACTAGTCTGGTGGCATTTTTGGTGCTACCAGATGGTTACACAAAGGCGATGATAGAATGTAATCGGAGATAACAGGTCAGCGGTAGAATTTGTGTGGATGTTATTGGCCAACAACATAAATTAAGCTACCAAAGTGGGTAACAGGGAAATCATGTTATCGACTGACCGATTACATTTATGCAATCGACCAACACCAGGAAGAAAATGCTACCGTCCTAGATCGTAAAAATACATACAACCAAATTGAGTGTAGGAATGAATCAGGCATAAATGGGAGTGGTACAAGGTTATTCAACTACCAGTTTAATGAGGTATGGCACCCATGACTTCATGTGTGAGAAAAATACTAAATTTTTATGGCCTCCCAGACCTCTTAATGAAATATGTCGGTTGGTGAGGCAATTTCGAGGCTCTTCTTCTATATATTGTAAAATTCACCTCATTTTGAGGGGAGACATTCTAAAATGTAAAGAAACTCTTACAAAATTGTTCTTGAAAATTTTGTGAGTCATGCAGCCTCAAATTTTGTTGTTCCACAAGGATATTATTTCCTTGTATAAATTTTAAATGGATTATACACTCTTTTAAGAAATAAAATTTATGTTTTTTGGATCTTTTTCTCTAGCTTATTTTTTCTTGTATTTTTTGCCTTTTATTGCATTCACAGGTACATTGTGCATACTTTTTCTATCTTGTAGGATTAAAAGTTATAGTGCTCCATGAAATTAGAGGTTTGAATGTGATTTTGGATTGTGGCACATTTGTCTTCCCTTTCCTACTCTATTCTTGTTGCATTTTCACTCACTAGGAATATCTCCATTCTATTCTTGGTGTTATCGCCTCCCTTAATTTAGGACTTTCATTTATGCATCTTTCTCTTCCCTGGTCCCTTGGAATTTTAGGTTAGTGTTAGGGTAGTTGCATTTCAATTCTTAGGAGTAGTTTTGGTATTAGGAATAGTTTGAGGAAATGGCCTTCTCTGGAGGTATATCTCGGTTCAAGTCCCACACTAGAGACAGCAGTCCATGTTGTCTCAAATCCCGAGTTGTTTATGATTTGGGGATGGGTGCACATTTGAGCTCTAACATCTGCATCACACTTCATAGGAGGGAAGTTCATTCTACTCCATACATACATTTATTACATTCTACATCTAGTTACTTTCTCGTTATCCAAGTGTGACTGACACAAGAGTAACCTAGGGCATAATTTCACACACATACACAAAAATACATTTGATCCGAGATGTAATGCAACACTCGATTATAAGTTCACTATTGTGACAGACTAAGGACAATCCAACCTCTCATTATTTTGCATCTTTATTTTTAGGATTTGATGTCTATTTGAGGGTTTTGTAGGTTCATTCTTCATTGTAGGTTTACAATGACCTCGGTGATCTTGGTGCGACCTTGTAGCTACTAAATGTGAATAAAGGTGAATACCTTGTGACACCTCGAGGAAGTTTTCGAGCATTTCCATAGACCCAAGTGGCCGAAATAGGTCTATGGCAACCACGGCACCCATGTCCCTCTGCAGTGCCCCATTCTAGTTTGTTCCTCCAATTTTGCATTTTTCTATGCTCCAGTGTGATGGTATGTGCTTCACATTTTCTAATTTTCCAACTCTGTGCATTCTCTAGAACTCTATGAACCAACTAAGGATTTCTTTTGTCTCTCTGTAATTAGGGTTTCATTATTTATTACTTATTTTCTTGAATATTCATTGTTGTACTTATTTTTCATTCATTTATTATTGTTATATCATTCAGATTAGGCTCATATATTGCATATTTAGCTTAATCAGAAGACTAGTGTTTCCTTTGACATCCATAAGGAGTTCATCCAACATTATTTTGAACCACATGGCTTCTTTTGTTGCTTCTATAGAACTTATATAATTTTCTTCAAGAGAAGAGATATAAATTGTTGGTTGCTTTCGTACTACTCCAAGTGGTGGCACCTACACAAATCCGATGTATATCCAACACAACATCAACATGGTTAGAGTCATAATAAGCAAAATATAAATCATATGATTTCAATTTTAACCACTTGTAAAAGTTAAACATTAGTTGTATAATAACTAACATAACAATATGATTGATAACTAACCCTATTAGAAAAATTAAGAAATGTTCACAAAAAGCATATATACCTCCAATATCTTATTCTAACCCTTTAAATAATGAGATAAGACTCAATAGGTAACAAATCTGAATAGATTATCAAATCATACCAGAATAATCACACTATTCATTAAATAACATGATCCACTAACTGTGGATACTTCCCATGGATTGATGCGGAGTTTTCTTCAAAAATGACCATGTAAGCGCAATACATTTCATAGGTGGAAAATTTAAGCCTAGAAATGTCATATATGATCATTTTTTCATGTCAAAAATGAAGAAAAGTTTTATTTTTTAATAAACTACTAAGAAATTGAAGTAAAATCTTTTAATACACAAATAATACATTCTTTTATATGCCTTCAACTAGTTACATATAACTCGTTTATCTTATAACAAAATTATATTGTAATTATTCTGAGTTAGCTACGAAATCAAATATAACATCATCCATTGATACTTCTTGCATTCATAAAAGGTGAGGATGTTTGGAATATGAGACAGAAAACAAGGTTTGAGCAGTGAGATCACACTTTATGGCATCCTGGAAATGGTAAAATTTCTTATAGAAAATCATCCATGTTATTATCAAGTGGTATTAGATACCATCTTATACTTACTAAAATGATCGAGATTTAACTCAACTTTCAAATCAACAAAAAAACAAATCATTTGCTAAGTTCCAAATCATAATGAAAGGAAAATGAGTTCATAGACATTGAATCAATGCAATAGCCACCAATGTTTATTAAATTAATCCAACCGAACTCATATTAATTTATTACCAATGAAAACCATGTGAGCTCCTAGGGCTAGCTTGGTGAACTACCACAATGCCCGCAGCCAAGCCACATTAAAAATATTTTTACAAAAAAACACTCACGAATGCGTGGACTAAACCACAAATTAATTTTCTAGAAAAACTAGTTTGAATCAAAGACAACTTGGAAATACTTTGTCAAGCTTGTGGAGTGTACACGTGTCCACATTTCGTAAAACCAAAGCAAAAGAAAGGGAGGCGGATTCCAAATGTTTGGAATAAATCAAATAGAAAATGATTTCGAGTCCGCAATTTACAAGGTACATCCGTAGAGGACATTTGAAACCTGTGGTATAAGAAAATGAAAATTTAAAAAATGAAAATTCCCTATTGTTATGTTTTTGGAGCCTATTTTCATGTTAGAGTGTGGTACACCTTCTATGTGTTACACTCGGGTATTTTAACGGTGGTCCCACTCGCCAGTGAGTGGGTCAGGGGGGTTCGGGGGTCAAGCCCCGATTGAAAAAAGGGCTGGGGCGAAGCCCCAAAGAAAATTTTCATGGGTGGTTTATTAACCCATGGGTAATGGGTAACCGTTATGGGCTGTTTTTGGGCCCATGGTTTTTCGGTACCCATTGTTTTGTAAAACCGCCTCTTCGGCTACCCATAGGTTTATGGGACGGTTTTAGTTTTTGCCCATTGTTTTGATACCCACGGTTTTGTATCAAACTGCTTAAGCAATTGTCTATTTATATGGTCTTATGCATATGATAGGCACAAGCAAATGTATTGCAGATGTGTTTTGAATTCGGGTGTGAATTCTGTAGAGTTTGTTGAGCATAGCTCCAAACGGATCTGGGTATTATATTGCGAGTGGAGGCTTGTAATAAAATCGAACAAGTGATTCTTGGTGGATGTAGCCCAAATTGGGTGAACCACGTTAAATATTGTCTCTCTGTGTTTTGTTAGTTATTATGCACTTTTATTTTAGATCTGTAATATTTTTACATATTAGTTTCTCTGCATTGCGATTCTGTAAGGGATTATTCCACATATTTTATCCCTTATTTCCTAACAATTGGTATCGAGACCGGGTTTGGTTTGTTTGAAGTGTTGAATCATAGGGAAATTTTTTATCCCGAGTGGGAGCTATGGTAGATGATGGAAGATCTAGGGTTGATAAATTCAACAGTGAATTTCAGTCTTTAGAAGATGTAGATGGAAGATTACCTTTATCAAAAGGATATTTATACTCTGTTGTTTGAGAAGGTGAACAACCCCTCGAGTATGACAGATGCGAGAATGGGATTTCTTTGGATAGGAAGGCACTTGGGACAATCCATCTATGTCTTGCATCTTCGGTATTATTTAATGTTTTAAAGGAAAACACTACAAAAGATCTAATGGATGCATTAGGAAGTTGTATGAAAAACCTTCGCCTCTCTAACAAGATATTTTTAATGAAAAAGTTGTTTAATATGAAGATGTCTAAGAATAGTTCAAGAGTGAGATCATTTAAATGATTTCAATACGGTTGTGAATATGCTAGCTTTGGTTACAATAGAATTTGATGAAGAAGTTTGGGCTTTATTAATTCTTTGCTCTTTACCCGAGAGTTAGAATAGCCATGTAATGGCGATAAGTAACTCGGTTCACTAACTCGAAGTTAAAGTTTGAGATTGTTGTAGGGGTGATTCTAAGTGAGGAAATGCAAAGAAAAAGCTCGGGGAATCTTCTACTTCAGTGGGTAATGCTTTGACAAAGGAAACTAGAGGGAGACAAGAATAGAGGAAACCATGGAAAATCAAAAGATCGGGCAAGGTCAAAATCTAAGAACAAGATTGTATCTTTGGAATTGTGGAAAGCCTGGGCATGCAAAGAAGGACTGTTGGAAGCTTCGGGATAAGAAGAAACAACAGGAAGAAAACAAGGAGGAAAATGTGGCATCGGGTAATGTATGTCAGGATGCTTTGATTCTTTCTTTGCATAATATTACTGAAGCTTGGGTTCTAGATTCAAGGGCTTCTTTTCATGCTACTCCACATAGGCATTATTTTGTTGATTATGTTCAAGGGGATTTTGGGCATGTTTTTCTTGGTGTTGATGAGCCTTGCAGTATAGTTGGAAAAGGTTACATTCTGTTAAAATGTGGAATGGGAATACATGGCTATTGAAGGATTTCAAACATGTGCCTACATTAAGAAGAAACTTGATATCAGTAGGGAAATTGGGAAGTGATGGTTGTACTGTGATATTTACAGCTGACTCTTGGAAGGTTACCAAGGGTGCTCTTGTGGTGGCAAGAGGTAAGAAGGTTGGAACCTTGTATTTAACCACTGATAGTACTAATGATTGTAATCTTGTGGATTCAGATGTAGATACAACATTATGGCACTATAGGCTCAGTCATATGAGCCATAAGGGCATGAACACCATAAAGAAGAATTTGCTGGATATACAAAAATAGGTTTGGATTTCTGTGAGAACTGCATATATGGGAAACAAAAGTGAGTAAGGTTCCTCAAGGTTGGACCTACGAAGAAAGAGTAAGTTAGAGATGGTACATTCGATGTGTGGGGCAGCTCGTATCATCTCTTGGGGTTCAAGTTATTATGTTACTTTTATTGATGATGCAACAAGGAAAGTTTGGGTTTATTGTATTAGAAACAAATATGATGTATTTGACACTTTTTTAAATGGAAAGCCTTGGTAGAGAATGAAATAGGTCTTAAGCTAAAATGTCTCAGTCGATAATGGATGGGAGTATTGTAGCCATGAATTTAATGACTACTGTCTAAGAATGAAATCCGTAGGAAGAAGACATTCTGGGAACTCCGCAGCAGAATGGGGTATCGAAAGGATGAACAAAACAATAATGGAACGTATAGGAGTATGAGGTTACATGCGGGATCTGTCTCTTTCTTTTTGGGTAGAAGCGGTGAGCACGGGCTTGTGTACTTGATAAAGAGGGCCCTCAAGTGCCTTGGATGGAGGCATACCCGAGGAGGGTTGGTATGGTAAGAAAGTTGATTATTCATTTCTTAGAGTCTTTGGATGTGATGTGTTTGTTCATATAGACAAGGATAATAGGACCAAGCTAGAGGCTAAATCAGAAAAATGTACTTTCATTGGTTATGGTGGTGATGACTTTGGATTTAAATGTTGGAGTATTAAGGATAAGAAAATCATTCGGTCTAAGGATGTGGTCTTTAATGAGAAATTCATGTATAAGAAACAGCTTTCAGAAAACAAGGAAGAATCCAAGAAAGAATATGTAGTGGTAGATGATCTTCCGATGGGACAAAGGTGACCCATGAATCGGTTCAGAACCCCAAACTCCTATAGTGAGGAGGTCTTCCAGGTAAGAAAAGAACTTGAACGTTTTTCTCCTTCTCTTTATTATTTATTACTCACCGATAGTGGAGAGCTAGAGAGCTTTGATGAAGCAATGCAGTAGATGCCAAGAAGAAGTGGGAGCAAGCCATGGATGAGGAGCATAAGTCTCTCATGGAGAACCGTGACTTGAGATTTGGTGAAGCTACCGGAAGGTAAAAGAGCATTTCGTAACAAGTGGGTGTACAGAGTTAAAGACGAAGAAGGAGGAAAGAAAAGATATAAGGCCCAGTTGGTGGTCAAGGGGTTTACACAGAAACAAGGTATAGATTTTGATGAGATATTTTCTCCTGTAGTAAAAATGACTTCTATTAGAACTGTTCTTGGAATAGTGGCAGCAGAAGACTTGCACTTAGAATAGTTAGATGTAAAGACTGCATTTCTCCATGGTGATTTGGAGGAGGAACTATATATGCAGCAACTAGAGGGCTATGAGGTCAAAGGTAAAGAGGAGATGGTGTGTAAACTAAAGAAGATCTTGTATGGCTTGAAACAAGCTCCACGTTAATGGTATAAGAAGTTTGATAGCTTCATGATGGAGCAAGGTTATATTAGATGTCATTATGACCATTACGTGTATACAAAGAAATTTGAGGATGGAAGTTATATTATCCTGTGTTTGTATGTTGATGACATGTTGGTTGTAGGTAAAAACATGCAGAAATAAAAGTACTCAAGAAACAACTAAGTGAATCCTTTGATATGAAGGATTTGGGGGCAACCAGACAAATCCTTGGTATGAGGATAACTCGGATAGGAAGGAACTAAGCTGAATTTATCTTAGGAAGAGTACATTAAGAAGGTATTGATAGGTTTAACATGCAGATGATGTTTAAGCCGGTTGGGACTCCTTTGGCAAGCCATTTTAAGTTATCAAAGGAGTAGTGTCCCAAGACAGAGTAGGAAAGAAACCGATGTCCAAGGTACCTTACTCATCAGCAGTTGGTAGTTTGATGTATGTTATGGTGTGCACTAGGCCTAATATTGCCCATGCAAAGGTGGGAGCCGTGAGTAGATTTATGAGTGATCCAGGTAAAGAGCATTGGCAAGTAGTAAAGTGGATCCTTCAGTATTTGAGAGGGACCATGGGGACATTTTTGTGCTACAATGGATTAGACACCACTTTACGTGGTTATGTAGATTCAGACATGGTTGGAGATGTAGATAGTAGGAGGAGCACGACAGTTATATTTACACTTTGTAGGTGGGATAGCAATGAGCTGGATTTCATGACTACATAAGTGGTGGCTTTGTCACACCATGGATGTTTGAGTATGTTGCTTTTTGCCACAGAGGCAAGCAAAGAGATGATTTGGTTACAACAATTGCTTGAGGAGTCAGCATAAGCGGGAGGAATGTAAGCTCATAGTGATAGTCGAGTGCTATACACCTAGCTAATAACTCTACTTTCCACTCTAGGATGAAGCATATACAAATGAGATATCACTTCATCGTGACACTTTGGAGGAAGATAAGTTGAAGTTGGAGAAGATTCATACCACTGAATCCTCAGCATACATGATGACCAATATGGTCACAAGGGATAAACTAAAGCTATGTTTAGCTTTGGTTGGCCTTCGTGGATGACAGTGAAGGGTTGAGAAGCTTTCCCAGTGGAAGTCGACTCAAGTGGGAGATTTTTATGTTTGTGGAGCCTATTTTCATGTTAGAGTGTGGTACACCTTCTATGTATTACACTCGGGTATTTTAACGGCATCCCGCTTGCAGGTGAGAGGGTCAAGGGGTTCGTGGGGTTGAAGCCCCCGATTGAAGGGGGTTCGGGGTAAAGCCCCAAAGCAAATTTTCATTGGTGGGTTCGGGGTGAAGCCCCAAAGCAAATTTTCATTGGTGGTTTATTAACACATGGGTAATGGGTAACCGTTATGTTATGGGCTGTTTTGGGCCCATGGTTTTCCTAAGATACCCATTGTTTTGTAAAACCGCCTCTTGGCTACCCATAGGTTTATGGGACGGTTTTGGTTTTTGCCCATTGTTTTGATACCCACGGTTTTGTATCAAACTACTTAAGCAATTGTCTATTTATATGGTCTTATGTATATGATAGGCACAAGCAAATGTATCACGAGATGTGTTTTGAATTCGGTGTGAATCCTGTAGAGTTTGTTGAGCAGCTCCAAACGGATCTGCAGTGTATTGCAAGAGTGGAGGCTTGTAATAAAATCGAGCAAGTGATTCTTGGTGGACGTAGCCCAAATTGGGTGAACCACGTTAAATATTGTCTCTCCGTGTTGTGTTAGTTATTATGCACTTTTATTTTATATCCGTAATATTTTCTATATTAGTTTCTACTGCTATGATTTTGTAAGGGATTATTCCACATATTTTATCCCTTATTTCCTAACACCTATGGGACGGAAAATCTAAGTCAAGATCAAGTTATCTCAACTCGGCACACAAAACGTATAATTTGGCAAAAATTAACTACAACTCATGAGCAAGTCAACCGAGCTTAGATCGAGTTGAGTGACTTAACCAAAGAAAAAATAAAAGACAAAATTAATTAAGTATTAAAGGTCATGTGGCCAAAGAATTAGGTGACACATGACATAAATCACAATAATCAAAATGACATGTGACATATTTCTAGTGATTTTGAAGCAAATGATCCCGACGGACACAAATCTATGAAATTAAATAAAAAGGAAATCTTTGTCGGTCCGCATGCTACAAATCAAAAGTGAAAAAAATTCAAAAGGGCACGTTATCGAAGCGCGAAGGTGATACAAGTCACTAATCAAGTAGACGCACTAGGGTACATTTCATCTTTCTAGGACTCACCAAGACAGATTAGTCTAGCAGACATGAGGTCCCCAGACTTTAATCAAAAATAATAGCCTTTCGGGTCCGTAAGAGGTTGAAAGGTCAAAGAGATATGCGACCATCAACTAGAGTGATACTTGGTGTAAGATCAACATCAAAGAGATAATACGTGGCTGAACTCCATCACTTCCTCAATCTAATGAGTCTGGAAGACATGAAGTCCCTGGAATCAATCAAAAAATAATAACTTTATCGGGTCCATGATAGGGTTTGACAAGCCAAAGAAACGCAACAATTTGAAATAAGAAACACGTGGCCAAAATAGGAGGTAAAGACGTGGAGAAAATAAAAAAATAAGGGCACATGTCACCTTTCTAGCAACTTTCCTCAAAAATGAGCCCAAATGGATGTGAAGTCTGTGGAATCATCCAAAAAAACTAACTTTTCAGGTTTGATCGGAAGGAAAACAAAGGACACCCAAAGTAGAAGACAAAAAGAAAGACTAAACTAAAGATGCCACTTGGCGAAAATCTATCGGCGTAAGAGGAATCTTGGAAAATTTTCACCAAACTTCGAGAGATGGCTTTGGAAGGATGTGAAGTCCATGGAATGAGCCAAAATAATATGATTTTTTGGTTCGAATCGCTAGCAAAATCAAAGGACGGGATAAGCGAAATGCGAAAGAACGTGGACACATTTTATTGGTTCACAACTAACTAACTCTGACAAAGTATTAATATAAATATTGCAAAATAATGGTTTCTTATACGACAACATACGCAATGCTAAGAGACTTAGATATTTTCTATTGGATCGGATTTTACATTAAACAGAAACAAGATAGCAAAATATTGAATTTGTGAAAAGCATGGAATGCCCTTATTAGCTCGTTCTTTCAGAATCGACAAAAATATCTAAAGACGATGAAGTTACAAGTGGATTTTTTATTGGTTAGAACTTCATAATATTATATATTTCTTTTAATGTCATGGTGGACTTAGAACCACAAAATTAATCATATTCCAAGGAAACCTTTTAGGTCCGCTCCTCCCTTTTACAATCAAATACAATGAAAGCACGTGATGCAAATTCCATGAGTCAACAAGGAAAAGTGTCACAATTTTGTCACTCTTCTAAGGAAAATCGATGTATCAGATGCGAAACCCATGGAATAAGCCAAACAATAGTGAAAATTTGAAATTTGTCCTGGAAAAATTCAAACCCGAAAAAGCCAAAGCAAGCCACAAAATAAAAGAACTTATTTTAAATAAGTCACACAACTATAATGGCTATAAAGGGTGCGAAATAATTTTAAAAACCTACAGACGTCTGTGAAGAACTAAGAACAAAGAACCAAGGTCACAAAAACACATATCTATACACACAATGTATAAGCAATATCTAATAAAAAATCATTCAATATTCATATAATTTGGCGAAATTGGAGTTTTTCACCTGAATAACTTGAAGTCGACAATGGAACAATTAGGGTTTCACAAATCAAAAAAACTTCAAGTTCTTTACTCCTACAAATCAAAAACATCCAGATCTATCTTTGTACAGTCATAGCCATCAACTCTGATACCATGTTAGGAAATTAAAGGGATTGAATAATTAACGAATTATAAATCCACAATATAATTGTTGAAGATTATAGATTATGAAGTGCAGTTAAATTAAACATAGATTATGATGTTTTATATCACATATTACAAAACATGAATAGAAAGTAAATACAAAAATGTAAATGACACAAGAACACCAGATTTAAGTGGGAAAACCATGAAAGGTAAAAACCCAACTGAGAAATCACTTATCTTTATTGAGAATATACTTTTACCCAGCACTCCCACTATTTCACATGTAGTTACACCTTCAATAAGGAATTATGAACTACTTCACACATTTTCTCTTGAAACTTATAAATTTTCTTGCACATATAGCTCGCATACAATGTTACAACCATGTATAACCAATCCCTAAAGGATCACCTTGTTATATTAAGGCGCGTGGTCATGATCCACTCTTTAAAATATGACCTAGGTCATTTGGTGGGTTTTATAATAAGCATTTTCGTGCTTAATATTATAAACCCCAATAGTGCCCAAGTAGTAGTATCGGTAATGGGCGATTTATCCCAAAATCTAATAAATAGAAACAAGACCAAGAATGGAGACATGAATCCCTGTGACTCGACCAAAAGATGTAAATCTAAGAAGTATAAGACAATGTCAAAATAAAAATAAATTAAAAGAAAATAGGACTAGGAAAATGTGTCACCAGTGTTTAATCTTGGCACTTGGAAATCATGCATATAACAATATACTAGATGCATGAAGTAATAGTAATAAGTGCATAATTTTGTGTCTACATTTTCCCCTTTTATGCTATTTGGATGAAATTCAATAGTATAAAGGATATAAGAAGAACATACCTATAGAGGGCCAAAGGATTTGTAACCAAAATTTGTCAATCATAATAATATAAACGTGACAAACCATGGATCACCGTTTTGATCCATGTGGGGTGATTGTATTATCATAAGAGGATCCATTGGATAGAAAACGTGCTAAGGAGATATAGGAGACTTTGAAACTTGGAGATTGAAGTAATGATTAGGAGTGATCAATTCTTAAACCAATGTAAAAAAACTCTATGGATTTAAGTGTCCTACCACTAAACTCTATGGATTTGAGTGTCATGTCGCTAGAGAAAGAGTGTTGAGAGAGCGGTCAACTTTTCTCTTTTTCATTATGCTTCCTCAAAATATGTTACACCATTGTAGACGGTAATAAACCAATTGAAACTTGTCTACTAGGCATAACAAAATCCCCTAAATTGGTTTAGGAAAGGAAATGACATCTCATTTCCCCCACTTTACAATTGTAAGGGTGTAAACATGGTAAAATGAAATATTGTTTAGTTTGACTGCTCCCGAGTTAGGTCATCTAGGAGGAACATTGATACTTGTTGGAATGGAATTGAAATATCTTATATTGGTTGGAACATAGTATTTGATTGAACTTGATTGATTTGAAACTACTTTGAAAATTGAATTTCCCCTAATTAGGTCATTTGAGGGAAAAGTTGTGAGAATCCGAGAAATTGTGAGAATTTGAGATAGTTTTGTACTTGGAATAAATTAAACATTGTGATTTCAAGTAAGAACCTTTTGTAGGATTTTAATATTACTTTGTGATTTATTGATAATGGGATGGTAATATATGACGTGCTTGTGTATATTACATTTTGATTTTTTCTCAAATCATTATAGGAGGGGTAATAGGATAACCACTCAAGATTTCTCCCTCATGCGGTGAAGGGTGAGAAGCAAGGCGACGAACCATGATTTGGAAGAAAAGTAGAGTGCTTATGTGAATAGAAACTAGAAACTTATAGAATTAGTAGTAACTAGTGAGATACAAGCGTAGCATGTAACAAAGTAGAGGAAGCGGAGAAGTCAATGTTTGATGTAGTAGACATTGAAGAGACGGTCCTAGGGCCACTAATGACACGAAAAATGGACAAACAAAACTCAAGATAAAAAGGAAACAATGTCTCAGAATTAGTTATTGTAAGAAGCAATATAATAACTATAGCAAGTGCAAGAATAATAAGATTTACTATAAATAGTAAGGTTGGAAAAGTCAATAGTAATTTTAGTTGTAAATTGACTCAGTGTGATTTGAGTTCGGATCGCAAGGATGTCATGGGCATGAAAGGAGATTCTATCGAGTTTAGAGAGATTGGAAAGGCATTATCGACTCAAAAAGAAGATCAACTAGTGAGTATTTTGTTTTTGAAGTGTTTTAGGCATTAGTATAGCATTTTTTAGCCATTTTTGAAGTTTTTAACTTTTTTGAATTGGGAAATTTTTTCCAATATGGTGCTGGTGGGGCTGGATTTTTCCTTTGGATGGCACCATCTAATTATGGTTAATATTATCCAAGTTATAGGCGGTACCATCTAGGGTGTTGGAAGGTTCTGTATAGAGAGCTATAGGGGCTTAGTAGGATGTTTTTGTGTGATTTGTGATGCTAACTTGGGATTTTTGTGTGTCTATGTTGTGAAGAGAGACATACATTCGTCGTAATTATGTGCGGTAGGAATTTATTGACATTATTGACACTTTGGGCCTACGGGATGATGAGTAGGATATAGTAGACCATGTCGGGTTGGGACACATCACTAGATTGGGGGAGGTGTCCCATAATACGTGTTTTATTACCGCACTCTATGAAAGATGGTGTGTAGACACTTCTACTTTTTGGTTGTCGACTAGAGAGATTACGGTGAACCTTGAGAATGTGTATAAGATACCACAATTTCTGGTAGTAGGAGAGTGAGTACATGTGACTCCCACATGTGATACACAAAGAGCAATATAGAGCTACAAGACAATATTTTATAGGGTTTCAGTGCACACAGAGAGTCATCGATTACCTTGGATGACATAGTGAGATCATATATTTCATGGTTGCATGAATTTTATTATAGCCGTATTGGTTTCTTGTGTTGTAGTGGATGAAGGAGGTGTATCCATATCAAACAACATGGGACATAGTATGTTTAGAGTCGTTATGTGTTTTCTCATTTTTATAGAGACTGTATAGATTTACACAATTTTATCATGGTGGAGTGATTAGTGATATGACATTGTTACATGTATGGGGCATCTAATACTAGTGAGGTCATTGAGTGGTTTATGAGTAGATTGGGCACGAACCGATATTTGGTAGCTAGATGGGTTAGACATATGGGTACTGGGTTTGATACCATGACATACATATCTATTTTGTACAGGATGGGACTTGGTGTCATGATTTGGAGACCCCGTATGGATTATGGCGGTTGTTCCGAGACCAAGTTAAGTTATGATGTATCCAGCGTAACATTTGGTTAGAGGATATGTTTTTAAGAGTAGTCAAGTTCTTCCAATATGAGCATGTATCGTGGCAGTTTGGGATAGCCAAGGATGTGCTTTCAGAGCTATATGTATGACATAGATTGATTGAGGCCGTGAAAGAGTAGGGGTCATGTTAGGGACCACAAGAGTTCGAGATACAATGTCATGTACATGTGAGGCTGATGCGGATATAGTGCCAATTTGAGCCGATGACATGGTATGTACATTGGTTTATACATAGTGGTGGGTAGAGCAATCGATGGGTGCTATTGTTTCCTATAGTGGATATATGTATATATATAAATATATATACACAAAGAGATCTTTTTGATATGATGATGTGTACTTATGTTTTTATATGAGTTTTTGATTATCCGATTCAATTTGATAAAATATATTGTTGAAATGGTGATTATATTGATGTTTTAGCATAAAGTATATGTGTTAATAGCATATTATGATGGTAGTAGAATAAATAGAATAATAATATTAGGTATGTATGTAAGATGATTATTGATTATAGCATTAGTAAAAGTGGTAAAAATGAGGAAAATAACTCAAAAATAATATTTCATGTAAAGTGTGAGAAATAGAGGCATACATTTAGAGAATATGCGTGAAATCATGTAGCACTAAAGAACATTTAGCATCTAAAGAAGGAAGGCGATGATTATGCATAAGTGGGTCAAATAGTGCGGTGTCGGTGCATATGTACCGAATGACAAACCTAAAGTGATCTTAACAACATGAAGAGGATCTGAATCATATATTGGAAAGTGGTGCTCCTTTAGGACAAACTTAGGTATGGGGCCTATGACAAACGGGGGAAACAAATCATGCATAGTCAAAGATGAGGGAGGAGGAGACAAAATGACCTTAGGAGGAAGAGAGGTAGTCAAAGTGACAGATGTCGGTGTGCGGCATCATGACACTAGAGAATGTGATCTATCAATATGACATGTGTGAAAAATAAATGACACCCTTGTCCTCAAACAATTGAATCCTATCATGGAGTGCATAACAATCATTAACTCTATGAATATTGATCCTATATAAATTACAAAATGGTTAGTTAAGATTTCATTGTAACTAATGAGGAGGAGGATTCTCACTAGAAGGTGGCCTAATCATCCTCTCATCAACCAAAACGTGTAAAATATCATCAAGCCTAAAATAATGTGAAAATATAATGGCTCTTTCTTACAAAGGGGAGTGGAATGTGGTGGATGATCATGAGTACTTCTAGTAGGATATGGAGGACATGAGGGTGGTGTAATAGGAGGAGCAAAGATGTAATAGGTGGAGAAGTGGTAGAATAACTAGGAGCATGAGAAATAATATGTTCACTAAACATCTCTTGTTCTAAAGCTATAACCTTAAAGCAAATAAGTGTAAAATATTCACATGTATCATACATTAATTTTTCTTTCGAGGAAGAATCAAGCCATGGCAAACTATATAATGCATTTATAGATAAATAGGATGATAAATTAAATGATGCATGCATGATTTGAAACATAATATATAATCATTAATAGGTTCATTCTTTCCTTGATGAAAATAAGGTAAACACTCAAATGTAACTTTAGGACCATTGTTAGAAATAAAACATCTAAGAAATGCTTCTTCCATATCAAGATAAGTACTAATAGATCCACTAGGAAAATGATGAAACCAATGAGAAGCAATATTAGTAAGACTACTAGGAAATGCTTTAAGAAGTAATATATCATTATAATGTGAATCCATATCTAATCTAAAATCCTTAAGATTCATATAAGGATTACTCGTACCATCAAAAATTTGTAAAGGTAGGAAAAGTAAAACCCTTAGGAAAAGATGAATTGTAAATCTTTTTAGGAATAGGATTTCCATGAAGTGAATTATTATCATTGCTAGCATAATAGGCCCTACTCTCAAGGGTAAGGGTGTGGATATTATTTTGTAAATCACCTACAACATGCATAAGAGAAATAACTTCTTGTGGAGGAATGACATAAACATTAATGGTTTCATCAAGGGGTTAAATATTTCCATTATAGGTAGCCATAAGAACACTATTGGGTTGAAATTCAACTTTTGGATCAACAAGTGGAAAACTAGGAATAAAAACATGGGAAGAAGAATCAATAAGAAAAGAAGTTTACACACTTTTATCAACAAGTTTAGTAGAATAAGGAATATAAGCAACATGCATATTATCCTTATGATCATCATTATGTACACTATCTTTGGAAACATCAAGAGTAGAAACACATGCATCATGAACTTTTGTATATTTTAACACATTATGAGAAGGAAAATGAGTACTAACATCATTAGGAAGAACACAAGAGGTGGAAGAAGAAAGATATGACTTTTGAGGCACAATATTCAATGAAGAAACACTTGGTTGAGAAGAAGAAGGGAGGACCAGGATATCATTAGCAACAACAATAGGATCAACTTTAATGATTTGTGTTGATATAAGTGGAGGAGAAGAAGGAGTAGGGCAAGGGCCATTTATGATAACATCTAGAATATCAAAAGATTAATGAGTATCACAAGAATCATTAACAAGAACTTACTCATATGAAAAATTAACCAAATCCTCAACACATGTATCATTTGTAGCAATAGAAGAAACATCATTTTCATATTCACAAGAACTAGTGGCCTCAATAGGGGGTAGGAGTACAACATTAGGACCAGGGTTATAAATATTTGTAAAGACACGAGGGATTTTGGGATGACATGTAGCAATAATATGTGACTTGTGATAAAAGGTTACTTCCTCTTTGGCATTTGCAAAAATAGGTTAAAGATCAGTCATAGGAATATGTTCATACTTAGGGGAAGGAGGTTTAGGATGATGGTTTCACAACACCTTTTGATAATCCATGAGGAATACACAAAATGAAGGATCTTAGGGCAAGTTAGGGTTTAATCAATAAATGGGTTCACCAAATTATTTAAATAAATTTAAATCTTTATCAAAGGAATGAGATCAAATGAATATAGAAGTAATAAAGCGGTCGACATGCAAAGTATAAGCAAGTGTGTAATATAGGATATAAGAGTGACTTAACTTGTATCGGTAAATATGGGACTGATTTTAGGTTGGAAGATGATCGGAACATGCTCAATCTAATATGTGCAAGTTCTGTTTGAGAAACTAGAATCTATAAGCTCTTCGAGATGGGAGTACCTAGATGTGGATAGGACTGCTCAAGCATTGATGTCCGAACTAGTAAGTGCTAGTGTCTGGGCAACAACTCTACTTCTAATCTTTTCAAGGTCTAAACTTAACTTCTTCCTTTAGTTGTTTTACACATCAACTCTACTATAGGGTTCTTGTGTCACACTTGTTCTGTAAAATAAACCCTAGCTACCTATACAAGGCTTAAAAAACATTATATGGAATAAATAATACATATGTTTGAGTTAGACTAACCTCGAAAGTCACCCAATGTGATTATCACCAAGTCTGCACTATAATTCAAACTCTATGTAGTTCTTGTGAGTGTGTGATTTGAATCACATTCCTTGAAGCTAGATTTCCCTTGTGCTAGTCACACCAAGATAATGGGATACAACTACTTTACCCCCAAGATGAATGTGTGAGATGAAATTTATAATAAAACCTCATATGCAGTGAATAATGCAACCCAAAAATATAGTCCTTGAGTATTGCTCTTGTAGATGGTCGATTAAAAGTGATAGACCAATTTTCCCATCCCCTAACAATAGTGAGGAGGTTGTGTATATATATGACTTCCTTATTTGAATTTTGACACTTAGTGACACCAAAGGATGACCTAAAGAATTAGAAAAGACCCAAAGTTAAGTGCCAAGTGGTAATTTTGAAAACCAAAGAGAATGGACAAAAGCACTCAAATTGGACACTAGCACAGGCGCAAAAGAGTGTCTATAATAGGCGTATTGTCCTAAAATCCAAGAAACAAAAAACAAGACCAAAATAGGGACATGGATTCTTGTGACTCGACTAGAATATGTAAATCTAAGAAGTATAAGATAATGTCACAACCTCATAACCCTACGAAAAACTCTGTGAACCCTAAATGGTTAAATGGTCGTGAGCCCTAACTGGTATATTTAGCAGCCATGGTTGTAAGAAATCAGCGTAGGAAATGTTGATGGAGGCACACAGGACAAAATAGGTCCTTTCGTGGATTGACCAGGCTTTTTGTGGCACTAAGGCAGCCTCGTCGAATCCTAACCCTATTAGATCCTCTCATGGGGATGGATCTCAACCGACCCCTATACAAAAGGCTCGATCACCCTCTGTTATTGGTGATTGTAACAGTGGTCAAACTAGTGGGTGGTCTCCTTTGCAACCTAAGAACCACTCTTCTTCAGTGGATTTGCACCAAGTTCACTAGAACAGGCTTTCCTGATACCAGGGTTGATGTGAATCATGTCCTGAATAATAACTCAAATAGATCGACTACATTTAAGGATATTTTACATGTCAGGATTTCACGCAGGGGATGAGTCCCATCACACCTATGACCCCTGTGGTTACTAACCCTAGCATTTATTTTGGGGATGAAGTCCTCGATTCAGAACGTTTCTACCAAGAGCATGCCCTAATCGGGAGATTCAACAGGCTCTGGCCAAACCTAGCTACCCTTCATGACTGGATTACAAAGCACTGGATCCCAATTCTATCTGGTAAGTTAGATCTTTATCCATGTGTGAAAGGTACATTTATTATTGCTTTTTCCTCAATTAGGGATAAGGAATTCATAGCTAAAAAACTCTAGGCTTCTCAATCCCACTACCTGGTTTTGAAACCCTGGTTCCCATCTTTTAACCCACTCACTGAATCCTTTTCCTACAAACCAGTCTGGATTAGACTACCCCATTTACCGCTCCAATTCTAGGACCATACTTTTCTAACCGCTATTGGAAATACTTTGGGTCATATCCTTTTCATTGACCCCCAAACCACTGATTTCACGCACACAACCTTCGCTAGAATCCTTGTTGATCTTGACATATCCAAAAATCTCCCTGCTAATATAGAGCTTAAAGTCCAAAATAGAACTTGGACACAATCATTAGATTATGAAGGCTTTCCCTTTAGGTGCAGAAAGTGTTTTGCTACCTGGACACACTGCTGATGTTTGCGGAATGGAAAAGAGAAAAAATGGAAAAAACAACTAGTGGAAAAATGCCCTCCCAGAACACCTGATTTTTGAAGCCAAAGAGGATTCAAATACAGATACTGAAGATGATTTTGTCCCGGAAACCCCTCTTTCGGAAATTCCAGTTGTTGAATGCACCAAAGAATCTCATTCAGTTGGTGACAGAAAGGAAAATACAAAAGAAGATAATGATTCTGCTGTCCCAGTTGGATCTATGGAGGATAAGGAAAATACGCCTCCTTTATTTAATCCTCCAATTGTGGAGGCTTCTACAGGCTAGATAACAGTGCGTAAAAAGAAAAAAAAATTCTCCAAGAATACCACTTCTCCACCTTGTTAGTTTCCCAGTGCTGCTCGGCTGCTCATTAATGCTTCACTTTCTTTGTCGGGCAGCAGTTGTTTGGTCACTGTAAATCAATTGTTTTTATGCTGATTTGTTGTTGGTATTGGGTTTTATTCTGAGCAGGTTGTTTCCTGCTACTGGGTGTTCATGTTTTACCTTGATCTTGATCTTTTTCTTTGTGCCTTATTTGTTCACATCTGGCTTTTTGAGCCTTCTTGTATAAGGGTATAGTCCCTTTCAAAAAACTATTTACCATTAATAAAAAAACATAATGTCACAATAAAAATCAATCAAAAGTAAATAGATGCACTAGGAAAATGTGTCACCAATGTCTAATATTCGCACTTGGAAATCATGCATATAACAACATACTAGAGCGAGATGTAATAGTAATAAGTGTATTTTTTGGTTATAGACACTACTTACATTACACATTATTCTCCTTTTGTGATGGACTACAGTGTTATTGATTTACATGATGAAATTTCTATTGACACCCATGATATTCCTCCCATTATGTCTCACTCTCATCCACATGATGTTTGATCCCTAATGCATATTATTACACACTTACCTATATCTAGAGCTTTGTCCCCTATGATGGTTGCTACATCTATGATACCTAAGGTGTTGGGAGACACTCATATCCCCCTTCACAATGTCACCATGACCATGGATTTCAAATTTTTGATTGGCACAACTCTCAATACAATTCTAATGATCATATGCTTACTGATTCCAATGTTACATCACTTGCCACACCCTCCTCACCACAAGTAAGAACACAATGTGTTGATTTGATAATGATTCTGATGCTCTTAACTCACACACTTTTCAAACTTATATGCCTGACTCATATGCTATATACCTCATCTTGTTACATCCATGGGGGTAATCAATACCCCTCTTTCCACATTTATGTCCATGGTTTCTTCTATAGTCATATGGGCTATTACATACAACTTTAATGCTTCTTATCTTCCCAAATTGCACCTATTGCTTACCAATGTTCCACATATTCTAGTTTCTCCTAATGAACACACTCTTATTGTTTATGTCATTATACTTACTACTCATGTAGTTGGAATCTTAGACTCTATAGGGTTCTCCCCTCACTATGTTGACATTGTTCTATGGTAGCTCTTATGTTACCCTTGTTACCCGATGACACACTCTTGTTTTAGGTTCAAACATGACTATTGAGGGCACACTTACCTACATGAACCTCACTTTGCACACATACACACTAGGGGGAAACCTTGCTTCCCTTCCCTAGTCATAGGATCTCATATTCTAATAATACAAAAACATTCAGATATTTGTAAAAATACAAAAACATTAGCTTAAATCTTGGTTGATGTATATTTTATTGTGTATACTATTCCATGTTACATTTTTCCTATCATGTTAGCTTGATTCATAGTATGTTCTATCCTTTTTACATATACACATGTGCATTCACATGGTACTTTTAGGTGAATGTAGGCTATATACAAGTTATCACATGATGCATGATGCTTGACACTATCCTTTACTAGTCCCACTGAGGCTCTTGAGAGCATCTACCTTCCCTACCTATCCACATTCATGTGTTATCATTACAATATTTACTATTGTCATTTCTATATTTTTAGACATATACATTGTGACATACTATTCATTATAGTAACATGCTAATGAATACTTCATGTGTAGAATTTTTTTGTAGGATTAGTTCTACCATAGTTATATGTTTATATTATTTTCTTGTGCCTTGTCTTATATGATTATGACTTGTTTGTCATTATTTGCGATCTATGCCCTATGATTTTTGTTTGTTTTCTTGAGTGGCCTTAAAGGCCTTTAGTGTCTTATGACATCTTAAGTGGTGTCCCATGTTTTCCACTAGCTACTATGTTATTCTCTTGATGTGTTATTACATGTTTGACTTGTTTCTTTTATACTATGTTATGATTGTTTATTACTAACACTTCTTGCTAGCTTTCTTTCTATTTATTTTGCATGTGCCATGATTGTTACCATGCACATTTCCCTTCCCCCTGCAGGAATCCTTCTTCAAATGTTCACATCAACTTCAAGACCTCTCATTTGGGCTGCACTAGAATTTGATCCATCTCACATGCCCAAAATGAGGGGGAAATCATCGAGTCATTATTTCACCCTCTTAACAGTTCAAAATCCATGAATAAAATGCTACAAAGAAAAATTAGACAAAACAGGGACTCAGAAAATGGTTTAGAATCAAACTTGGGACGAAATAACATAAGGATAGAAGTGCCTAGATCAGATCGGAACAATGGGCACTAATGTCCCACCTAGGGAGTTTTGCCTTGTGGTAAAATACATGCATTCTAGCGATTGGCACAGCTTTCTCGGTGACAAATTCTTACAAAATCCCACAAAAGATATTCGATTAAGTCTATTATATAGAGAAAAAGAACATTATCAATTGCATGTTTCATAATTTGGGAAAGGGATCTAATTAATCGTATTTCTTGGTTTGTATTTTCATCATACTATAAATAGTGACACCTAGGGCATATGTAGGGACAACGATATGCTTGGAATGAAGTGTCATATGTGGCCATTTACTATTAGGTGGTGACCATCTGTAGTGACACTTATCCATGGGGAAGTGTCGCCAGACGGAGGAAAATCTCACCACTCTCCCAACACACTTCCTTTGGCGGTGATCGCTGAATCCTCCAAGTATTCACATCAATTTGGGAATTGATCACTCCCGACCCTTCCAACCATCTCCTAGAGAAATTTCTCCAAGGCAACAATACAAAAGGACATTATATACTTTTCCTCTTAGTATTCGTCTACTATTCTATCCTTGATTCATTTATCTATCTTACACATTTATGTTTTGATTTATCTAAGTTAAAATTCAATTTCATATACTATAAGCATTGACTACACTTTTCTTATTTTGCGGGTCTATCCTTATCTCAACAAAAGGCAACATGTGGTGCCCGGCTCTGTCGTGTCTTGTCGAAAAGCTTGTAAGAAGGCCCTCAAGCGGGTTATAACTCCTATTCAGACATTTTTGCAAGATTGTCTGATTAAATTGGTGTAATGGTTTCTTCTAACCTTATATGGAAAACTCAGAGCTACCTTACCTGTGTTGATCAAGGGCTTGAATCTTGTGCAAGTTCACTCACCTTGTCCTAACTTGGCATGTTGGGTGGTTCTCATACCAATGTGATGTAGTTATTATCCTAGAAGCGGTAAATTCATACACCTTAATGCATGAGCGGTCAGCTTGGTGGTGTGAGCTCACCTTGCCTCGAGTTGTGTTTGCTACCATTACGAATGTTGTGAAGAGAAATTTGGGGGAAAATCCCTCTCAGTCACTTGTTAGGAAAGATCAACGTTAGTAAATAAAGGGTAACGGGATTTCTCATGAAATGAGAAGAATGGTTTTAAAATAAAATAAAAATAATAAAAATAAAAATTAGAAATATAATTCAAAGGGAGGGGAGATGATATGTTTTAGGTTCCTTATGTTTGTTTTTGGAGTTAAAACAAATAAAATAAAATAAAAGAGTTAAAATTAAAGAAGCTTTGTGAATTTGGGCGGTTTAGGGCAAAAAGGGGGCTCGGGGCTCCATTTGTTATTTTTTTCATCCTTTACTTTGTATAGAGGAGAGCAGCCACCGCCATGGGAAGGAGAGCTCACGAACCGAGATCTGCACCCTTCTCCCGGGTTGAAGTTTCCCAAAGATGAGGAAGCCTTCTCGACATTTTTTTCTGCATTTTATTTTTCCCCCAGTCCACATTTTTTTAGGCAAGAGCACCTCTCGGACCTTGTTGTTGTGTTAGTGTTTGACCAAATGAAACAGGGAGAACGCCTCTCATGGAGTATTTCGGTTGTGCATGGAATGCATTGGTTTCCTCAGGAGACAATCACACCTTTGTTTCATCCGTCAAATGAAATGTGAGTCTCCAACTTGATGAGTTTACATTTGCCAGTGCACTCCTGGCTTTGTTGTAAAATACGAGCTCGGGGCGGTATGGACATCCATCAAATCATATTAGAAATCTGTTTTTTTTTCACTTTGCTAGCTCCTCCCCAAACTGTACTCAAAAATGGGGAAATCCTTGACCTGCGTGGACATCTAACAACATATAAAACGATAGAGAGGTTTTGTCAGATGTTGTACTTGCAAATGATTTGGTGGACGTATGAAAGCTGCTCCATTTCAAGCCTCCAACCTTATCAGTTCACCTTTGCCACATTTTCCCATCCAGCGCCAAAATGGAGATATGTACCGGTTTTTTTGTAGTTGTGAGTGCCACACAGAGACCTACCGCAACATGTGGACTCATACACTTGGCATATGCTCTATTCTACTAAATGCTTGAAATGTGGCATGAATGATTGCACTGATGGCAGAATATGTGCAAATATGCATGGTGTATAAATGTTCCGAATGAATGTCTTTCAAAAAAACGTGGTCTTATGGGAAAACATAGACTGTAGGATGTACACAAATGGGTTTGTTGAAAAGGCTTTAGAAACTTCTGAGAAACTGTAACTAGCATATCTAAAACCAATTTCCATAACCTTTGCTAGCATCTCCCATCCTGTGCCAGATGCGAGTTGTGGAACACATTATGGACATCCTTCAAAGTATAAAGAGTAGAGGAATGGTTTCAAATCTGTAGTTACAAATTTTATGATAGACATGTATGCAAAATGGTGGAGTTGTGGATGCTCGTGAACTGGTTGACGAAGTGCCAAGCGAGATGTTGAACCGAATCTTGTGGGTTTGACCGACTCCGTTCCTCCCAGGCATGGTTCACCTCCCCTCATCTTTCATAACTCTCGTATTTTAGTTTTTCATTTGCAACTTAATATAATTTTAAAATATTAGGATTATAATACAGTTAATTGTTTATTTCAACTCGTTGCAAAACAATGAAATGTCGTGTCGTAACTCACGAAGTCAAAATAACTCGTTTGCATTAAACCACGAACTCCCACCCTCATTTTGAGGTGATTTAGAAAAATTCCTACCCTACTAGATCACTACAATATTGTTTTATCGACCAGATGAAATTGACTTCCCAGTATTAAAGTGGATCATCTCCCGGTTTAAATAGATAATTTTTGCATTTTTCAGAGACTCATTAAGTACCCTTCGTAACTCTGAAAAATGAGATGTTAAACTTCATTCGTGTACCTTGTTATGTGAGGAGTCACCTTGACCTCTGGATTGACCCCGAACGAACATATGTGATCTTTTTGATGCTCTTATAGGAGCCCTGTTGCACTAGTTTATAGCAGCAGAAAGTTGTTAAATCTAGAAAGTTGGTTTCTGTTTTGAACCATCTTTTGAAACACGGATAGAGAAATCATTTCCCATCTTCACAAACCTCTAGTGTTTTTACTAAAAAAATTGCATGGGACCTTCATTTAGGAAAAACACTTTTCTAGATATTTTGACAATGACATTTTGTAGGCCTCTGGTCATAGTTTGACAAGGTCAAACTGGACCAATTAGGACCAGTGGCTTCAGAAAACTTATCGCTGTTTGAAGACTATTTTCTAGTTCTGAATTCCGTCGACTCTATTGAATTCTCCGTACATAGGAAATTTATAGAAAGTTTCTCGTTGCGTTCATCCATCAAACGTAAATTTTGGACGGGGTTTTACGAGCCCTCTACCTAACTTTTGTTCATTTGCAATTGGGTCAACTATGACCCGGTGGCCCTGGAAAACTAGGCACAAACGTAAACCGCTCGCTAGTTTCAAATTCCGTCGATTCTTTATGAACTCCAAGTATACTTGGTAGACACGTAGAAATCAAATCATGGTGTGTGTTCTCATCGGAAGACAACTTTTGGAAATGGTTTCTTAGCCTCTGAGCCTGTTTTGAACATTTGTAGCTAGTAAGAAAATGTAAAAATAGGAAGCTATGGGACCCTCGTCGGGTTACCAAACCACCGTAGATACTTTTGACACATATAAATAACTGTTTAAAACTCTATAGTGTAACTTGTTGTGTGAAATAGAAATTTTGACAAAATGGTGTTTTCTCTCTCTTGCCTTCTCTTTCTCTCTCCTGGGTTACAAAATGAAGTAAAATGAAAGGTAATGAATACATGTCTCTAAACCTTTTATTTCGATTGCAAATTGTAATTATTATCATATGTAAATAGGAAACTGAAAAATGATAATTATGTTAGATTAGGGTAGATGCGATCTTTGGTGATTTATCGCTGATATCATACTCACGTGGTTTTACAGATGAAAGAATGAAGACGAAAAGGTGATGTGTAATTCATTAATTATCATTGTAACTTATATAGTTCATTATAAATGAATAAATGTATAATGTAGTCTCATGTTATAGAAGGATATGTTTGATTATTTGCTAATATGTATGAGATGTTGGTTTCAAGGACATCTAGGAAATGTGCATTTAATCATAGGTCAATTTGATACATAGTACACATGGTAAAAAGGTTTGATAGTTATATAAGGTAAATGAATTTGAAGTAATATCTTGTAGTGCATATTTAGTGTTCAATAAATCATTAATGAGTCATCTTGTGCATTCATACTTTGTAAATGTAATAAAGAGGTTTAATCAAAACACTCTACCCATGTTCAATATTGGAGCATAACTTGTTTTCATGTGTGATACTTCTTACTGTATAAGACATTGAAAACCGTAGAATGAACTTATACTCTGCACTCAATGGAAATCTCATAGTTTGAGTAAACAAGAGCCCAAGAATGGGTTTATCGTCTTAGTCAGTATGGTTAGTGACATTGTCATAACCCTGTCTGATAGGAGTGACACAGTCAAACTTCACTTGGAGTATGTAGAGTTAACTCCTCCTTCGTAGCCTAGTGGACTACCTTGTCATCCGAAGATAGATTTAAAATTAAAGTTGGATCCAGACGAAGGTTGTGACTTAGTTGTTCTAGGTTTTAAACTGTTGTTAATGAACTCCTTAGCTCCACTCAACTAAATGTGTTACCTTGGCTTCTCTTAACATAACACCTTGGTCCTTTCGTGAAGGTGGTTTAGCATAAATGTGTCCTCTCGCTTAAAACGCATATATAGTTGAGGGGTAGACCCTTAGGTGAAGTTGGAATTAATCTAAACCTCGGTTGATTTGGATGTTAACTTAGGGTTCATGTGTAGCTTCAAGTCTTCAAATCATATATGTCTTCAAGAGGTTAGACAAACATTTCGTAACTCCTTTTACAAGACAATGATAATAATAAGACCATAATGTTACGTAGAAAATATAGCATATAAGAGTAACACAAGATTTGAGGTTCGAATAATGCCACTCTTGGAGACCTTATAATTCAAATAAATATATTCTTTTGTTTGAAAGAATATGAATTGCCTTAGTGTGATCAACCTTCGAGGAAACAAAATACATATATAAAACAAAAATGGAATTCCAAGTCATTGAATTAGAATAACTATGGTAGGGAAATAACTATCTACAGTGATCGAGGAATGTTTTGGTGAAAAGCTATTTTGTATCTAAATCTATGTTAAACCTAATATCGCTATATGGACACCAAGTCACATCCACTTGAGTTGTGAGAGTAAAAAGGTAGACATTGAATATATGTTCGAGAAGAATATTCTTAACATAAGGATAAGATAATTAAGTACTTTATATGCATTTGAATTATGTCAAATAAGTATGCAAGTTATGGAAACTTTTGTAAAGAATAAGAAATTGGTTTAAAAGGGTCGAATGGTAATTTAAGCTGTGGAATGTACTTAAGAATCATGGGTGGAAAAAGCAGAAAATTTATCGCACATTAATGTTCTTGGAATGTTAATTGTAACTAAAATACAATTAAAAAAAGATGTGTTGTGGGTTTTCCCATCCTTGAGTCTTATTTTTGTGGTTGGGGCATTGCTAGTATTCATTCATTTGGAAAAGTGTGGCATCGACATGCCTATGTTGTTTTCATGTGTCTATATGAGTTGATGACTTATGTGATTGTCGTATGCGAGTTGATTTTCTGTACTTGGAGCCCTTGTTGTGTTGTGTGTAGTGAGCAATGCAGGTAAAAAAAAATTATCTGGTATTTTACTTTGTTGTAATTGGGTGTGTAAAATGTGGGCACTACATATGGTATCAGAGCGGAGGTTCATGCTCTCGAACCTCTGGGATGGATTGGAGTTGTGATGATTTTGCATGATGGTGGTGGATATTGGAAGAGTAATGTGATATATGTGTGATGTGAACTATGTCGTAATTGTGAAATTGTGAACGCACATGTTGTGTATGTCACTTAGTGTGTATTTGTTATCTTATTGATGTGCTTGTGATGAGAGTATTCACTCTCTATGTTGTTGATTCAATGGGGGATTCAGGTGTAATGTATTGCCTTGTTGTTTGTGAACGGAATGTTATTGTGGATTCTAAGGGTTAGAACATTTTGGCTTTATGTGATATGAAGGTGTATTGATGTATTGCATGACAAAATTTATGTAAAGTGAATCACATTTTATCGTGATGTCATCACCGTATTGGGATTAGTTGTGTGCATCATCGTGTTGTTTTGCAATTGACTATATGTTGTAAGGTTAGACATTGTTTTCCTCACACATATAATTCATGTAATATGTGATGGTTCATGTCATGATTTAGGGACATATGGTGAGTATGATCCCTAGTGTATAGTGATTGCACCTCGGGTGCAGGATGTGGTAATGTGATGTATCGTAACCCATGAAAGTAGTGATTGTGTTATACCCTGTATATAAATACCATGTGTAAGACGTTATGGTTAATGTGCGTGAATCACCATTGTGTTAGTGATGTAGTTATGTGTATGTTGTGAACCTTACACTAGATGACCCTAAGGGGATAAACTGTCAAGAGTGTATGTGTGGAGAGAGGAGGTGTGGACTAGGTTTTCATAATCTTGAGCCGAGTACAAGTGAGGAAGTGGACTCTTATATAGACTGAAAACCCACTTCTATTTGTTTAGTATACTTCGAGCTTTCTCAGTATATTGTGGGTGCACACCACCTTAGGCTCAACTTATGCAACTAGAGTTCCCTGCTCTTTCTTATTGGACTATTCATTGGACAATCCTATGTAATTTTGACTATGTTAATCCTTGTGGGAGTTAGAAGGGATGATTCAGGAAGAGATGATGACAGTTACATTATTTGATTTACTCATTTCTGGTTACATGTATATTTTTACGAGTTGAGGCTCGATGTCCGAGTGCCAACAACTCGATGAGTACCCCTTTGGTGGTAGTATGAGGCCACATAGCGATTGTAATATGTTATTTTCTCAATACGTATTTTATTCGTAAATTGATCATTATCTCTTTTAGCTAGAACCGACTATTTTCTTGATTGACATGTTTTTATATTTTGGGCATTTATTTGATTTTTGCATTAACATTTGGATGTTGCACTAACCATGGCTAATTAGCCATTTGTTTTTCTTAGTTTTAAAACTTTCTTTTCATATTTAAAAGTTTTATAGCCTAGCCCAAGGCTTATAATTTTTGCCAATTGGGATTTGAATGGATTGTTATCTTTGGTTCTAATGGCGTAATGTGTTGGAATAGGGTCATGGGATTAACCATGGAGTGGTTGAACCTATGGGCCCGCTTCGTTGTATGGGGGGTATGCCCCAAGGAGTAACAGATAAATAACGGGTTGTTGAACCACGAGTTATTATGTCACTTGGGTTGGGGTGACAGGATCTATGTGCCCGGGGCCATAGGGTGACCCGACCTTATTAAAAGGAGAATGGAGACGAGCCTCTATGGTTGAGTGACTTGTTATTCTGTATGGCACTCTATAGTGGAGTGACCTAATATTCTTGATGGGGCTCTATGGTTGAGTGACCCGACTTGGTTTTGGCACTATGATTAATTCTCCTTGGGAGGTATATGGAGTTATTTGGTGATGGTTTGGGAGGTATATGGAGTTGTTTTATGATACTTCAGGAGATATATGGAGTTATTTCTTGATATTTTGAGATGTGTGGAGTTGGTATAGTGAGTTATGTGTACCCTTGTGAGTCTTTTTGACACCTTGTTATGTTTGAGGCTTGACTCTTCCCTTGGTTGGTATGGACTATTGGATATTATCTTGGCACTATGTTGGTACAGTCATGGATTTCTTTGGGTCTTGTGATACTCATTGTATATGTATCAGTGTGATGATTATGGTTGTCAGTCATATGTGTGTCTGGATCTATTTCGTGACATAATCATTGGAAATTCTTTCTATGTAGACTAATTGTTGTCATTCCATGGAGGAATTAAAAGACCTTGTAATATGATACCGTCATGAAAGTAAGTGGCAAGATGTCTCATGGGTTGTTTGTGTTGTGTTAAGTTTTGTGTGACATCTTGATGTTAGTTATTGTTGGGCACCCACGAAACTTAAGACAACTAAAAAAAAAATCTAAAAAATGAATATTATAATCTTGAGAGAAGGAATACGGTAAAAGAAAATGCTAACTAAGTAATAAGGTAAAATGGAACTACCAATCTTCACAGAACATTAAGAGTTTAAGAAATTGTTAAAATTTCTTGACCTTCCTTTGGTCACGTTATATTAAAATAGATATTTTCTTTAAACGGAACTTGTCGTCATTAGCTTTCTTCATTGCTTATCTTTTTTTCTACCCTTAGTGTTGTGTCGCATCGAGGACGATGCTCTTATAAGGGGAGGGAGATGTGGTGATGGCTCTGTCATGTCTTGTCAAAAAGCTTGTAAGAAGGCCCTCAAGGGGTTATAACTCCTATTTAGACATTTTTGCAAGATTGTCTGATTAAATCGATGAATTGTTTCTTCTAACCTTATACGGAAAAATCGAGCTACCTTACCTGTGTTGATCAAGGGCTCGAATCTTGTGCAAGTTCACTCACCTTGTCCTAACTTGGTGTGTTGGGTGGTTCTCATACCAATGTGATGTAGTTATTATTCGAAGCGGTAAATTCATACACCTTAATGCATGAGCGGTCAGCTTGGTGGTGCGAGCTCACCTTGCCTCTAGTTGTGTTTGCTACCATTATGAATGTTGTGAAGAGAGATTTGGGGAAAATCCCTCTCAGTCACTTGTTAGGAAAGAGCAACGTTAGTAAATAAAGGGTAATGGGATTTCTCGTGAAATGAGAAGAATGGTTTTAAAATAAAATAAAAATAATAATAATAAAAATTAGAAATATAATTCAAAGGGAGGGGAGATGATACATTTTAGGTTCCTTATGTTTTTTTGGAGTTAAAAAATAAAAAATAAAATAAAAGAGTTAAAATTAAAGAAGCCCGTGAATTTGGGTGGTTTAGGGCAAAAAGGGGGCTCGAGGCTCCATTTGTTATTTTTTTCATCCTTTAGTTTGTATGGAGGAGAGCAGCCACCGCTATGGGAAGGAGAGATCCAAACCATATCTACACCCTTCTTCAGGTTGAAGTTGCCCAACAGTGAGGAAGCCTTCTCTCGATGTTTTTTTACGCATTTTATTTTTCCCCAGTCGCATTTTTTGTGCAAAGAGCACCTCTCGAGACCTTGTTGTTGTGTTAGTGTTTGACCAAATGAAAGAGGGAGACAACCTCTCATGGAGTATTTTGGTCAGTGCATGGAATGCGTGGGTTTCCTCAGGAGACAGTCACATTGTTTCATCCGTGCAGAGAATAGGTCTCCAACCTGATGAGTTTACATTTTCCAGTGCACTCCTGGCTTGTGCCAAAATATGAGCTATGGGACAGGGTATGGACATCCATCAAAGCATATTGGAAATCTATTTTTTTCACTTTGCTAGCGCCTCCCAATCTGCGCCAAAAATGGGGAAATCCTTGAAGTTTGTGGACATCTAACAACGTATAAAAAGATAAACGGGTTTTGTCAGATGTTGTAGTTGCAAATGCTTTGGTGGATGTATGAAGCTCCATTTCGAGCCTCCAAATTGATCGATTCATCTTTGCCACGTTTTCCCAACCAACGCGCCAAAATGGAGATATGCACCAAATTTTTTTGTAGTTGTGAGTGCCCGACAAACCTGCTGCGCACATGTGGACTCATACGCTCTGTTCTACTAAATGCTTGAAACGTGGCATGAATGATTGCACTAATGGCAGAATATGTGTAAATACACATGGCGTATAAACGTTACGAATGAATGTCTTTAAAAAAAACGTGGTCTTATGGGAAAACATAGACTGTAGGATGTACACAACTGGGTTTGTTGAAAAGGCTTTAGAAACTTCGAGAAATCAGAATCGCGGATCTAAAGCCGCCCATAACCTTTGCTAGCATCTCCCATCCCATGCCAGATGTGAGTCTTGGAACACATTGGACATCCTTCAAAGTATAAAGAGTAGAGGAATGGTTTCAAATCTGTAGTTACAAATTTTATGATAGATGTGTATGCAAAATGGTGGAGATGTGGATGCTCGTGAACTCGTTGACGAAGTGCCAAGAGAGATGCTGAACCGAATCTTGTGGGTTTGACCAACTCCGTTCCTCCCATGCATGGTTCACCTCCCCTCATCTTTTATAACTCTCGTATTTTAGTTTTCATTTGCAACTTAATATAATTTTAAAATATTAGGATTATAATACAGTTAATTTTTTATTTCAACTCGTTACAAAACAATGAAATGTCGTGTCATAACTCACGAAGTCAAAATAACTCGTTTGCATTAAACCACGAACTCCCACCCTCATTCTGAGGTGATTTAGAAAAAAATTCTACCCTACTAGATCACTATAATATTGTTTTATCGACGAGACGAAATTGACTTCCCAGTATTAAAGTGGATCATCTCTCGGTTTAAATATATAATTTTTGCATTTTTCGAGACTCATTAAGTACCCTTCACAACTCGAAAAATGAGATGTTAAACTTCATTCGTGTACCTTGTTATGTGAGGAGTCACCTTGACCTCTCGATTGACCCCGAACGAACATATGTGATCTTTTTGATGCTCTTATAGGAGCCATGTTGCACTAGTTTATAGCAGGCGTAAAGTCATTAAATCTAGAAAGTTGGTTTCTGTTTTGAACCATCTTTTGAAACTGGATAGAGAAATCATTTCCCATCTTCACAAACCTCTAGTGTTTTTACTAAAAATTGCATGGACCTTCAGTTTAGGGAAAAACATTTTTCTCGGATATTTTGACGACAACATTTTGTAGGCCTCTAGTCGTAGTTTGACAAGGTCAAACCGGGACGAATAGGACTTCAAAGGTGGCTTGAGAAAACTTGTCGCCATTCGAAGACTATTTTCTAGTTATAAATTTTTTCAACTCTGTTGAATTCTCCGTATATAGGGAAATTTGTATGAAGTTTCTCGTTGCGCGTTCATCCATCAAACGTAAATTTTGGACGGGGTTTTTTTGAGCCCTCGAGCTAACTTTTGTTCATTTGCAATGGGTCAACTATGACCGGTGGCCCCAAAAACTAGCCACTAAACGTAAACCGTTCACTAGTTTCAAATTTCATCGATTGCTATGAACTCCTGGTATATTGGTGGACACGTAGGAATTAAATCGTGGTGTGTGTTCTCATTGGAAGACAACTTTTGGAAGCGGTTTCTTAGCCTCTGAGCCCATTTTGAACGTTTTGTAGCTAGTAAGAAAATATAAAAATAGGAAGCTGCGGGACCCTCGTCGGGTTGCCAAACCACCGTGGATACTTTTGACACATGTAAATAACTATTTAAAACTCTATAGTGTAACTTGTTATGTGAAATAGAACTTTTGACAAATGGTGTTTTCTCTCTCTTCCCTTCTCTTTCTCTCTCCTAGGTTATAAAATGAAGTAAAATGAAATGTAATGAATACATGTCTCTAAACCTTTTATTTCGATTGCAAATTGTAATTATTATCATATGTAAATGGGAAACTAAAAATGATAATTATGTTAGATTAGGGTGGATGCCATGCCAGCGATTTATTGTTGATATCATACTCACGCGGTTTTGCAGGATAAAAGAATGATGACGAAAAGGCGATGTGTAATTCATTGATTATCATTGTAATTTATATAGTTAATTGTAAATGAATAAATGTATAATGTAGTCTCATGTTATAGAAGGATATGTTTGATAATTTTCTAATATGTATGAGATAATGGTTTTCAAGGACATCTAGGAAATGTGCATTTAATCATAGGTTCAATTTGATTCATAGTACACATGGTAAAAAAGTTTGATAGTTATATAAGGTAAATGAATTTGAAGTAATATCTTGTAGTGCATATCTAGTGTTCAATAAATCATTAACGAGTCATCTTGTGCATTCATACTTTGTAAATAATAAAGAGGTTTAATTGGAACACTCTACCCATGTTCAATATCGGAGCATAACTTGTTTTTCATGTGTGATATTCCTTACTTGTATAAGACATTGAAACCGTAAAATGAACTTATACTCTGCACTCAATGGAAATCTCCTAGTTTGAGTAAACAAGAGCCCAAGAATGGGCTTATCGTCTTAGTCAATATGGTTAGTGACATTATCATAACCCTGTCTGATAGGAGCGACACAGTCAAACTTCACTTGGAGTATGTAGAGCTAACTCCTCCTTTGTAGCCTAGCGGACTACCTTGTCATCCGAAGATAGATTTAAAATTAAAGTTCTTCATCGAGTGAAATACCTGTTGGATCTAGATGAAGGTTGTGACTTAGTTGTTCTAGGTCTTAAACTCTTATTAATGAACTCCTTAGCTCCGCTCAAATGTGTGTTGCATTGGTTTCTCTCAACATAACACTTTGGTCCTTTCGTGAAGGTGGTTTAGCATAAATGTGTCCTCTCGCTTAAAACACATATATAGTTGAGGGGTAGACCTTTAGGTGAAGTTGGAATTAATCTAAACCTTGGTTGATTTGGATGTTAACTTAGGGTTCGTGTGTAGCTTCAAGTCTTCAAATCATATATGTCTTCAAGAGGTTAGACAAACATTTCGTAACTTCTTTTACAAGACAATGCTAATAATAAGACCATAATGTGACATAGAAAATAAAGCATATAAGAGTAAAACAAGATTTGAGGTTCGAATAATGCCACTCTTGGAGACCTTATAACTCAATTAAATATATTCTTTTGTTTCAAAGAATATGAATTGCCTTGGTGTGATCAACCTTCGAGAAAACAAAATACATATATAAATCAAAATGGAATTCCACAAGTCATTGAATTAGAATAACTATGGTAGGGAAATAACTATACCGTGATCGAGGAATGTTTTGGTGAAAAGCTATCTTGTATCTAAATCTTTGTTAAACCTAATATCGCTATATGGACACCAAGTCGCATCCACTTGAGTTGTAAGAGTAAAAAGGTAGACATTGAATATATGTTCGAGAAGAATATTCTTAACATAAGGACAAGATAATTAAGTACTTTATATGCATTTGAATTATGTCAAATAAGTATGCAAGTTATGGAAACTTTTGTAAAGAATAAGAAGTCAGCTTAAAAGGGTCGAACGGTAATTTAACCGCTGGAATGTACTTAAGAATCATGGGTGGACAAATGAGAAATTTATCCTTGCACAATAATGTTCTTGGAATGTTAATCGTAACTAAAATACAATTAAAGAAAAGATGTGTTGTGGGTTTGCCCATCCTTGAGTCTTCTTTTTGTGGTTGGGGCATTGCTAGTATTCATTCATTGGGAAAAGTGTGGCATTGACATGCCTATGTTGTTTTCATGTGTCTATGTGAGTCGATGACTTATGTGATTGTTGTATGTGAGTCGAGTTTCTGTACTTGGAGCCCTTGCTATGTTGTGTGTAGTGAGAAATGTAGGTCAAAATTTTTTTATTCGTATTTCACTATTGTAATTGGGTGTGTAAAATGTGGGCACTACATAACACAACCTGAACAAAGAGAAATCTCAAGGACAAAACGCTCAAACAAAGGAAATATTTGGTTACAAGTGCATGTATCGTTTTCACTATGCACACGACTTGCCTCTGTGGGTCCTTATTGCCTCTTAGACTCCATGGTACATATCCTACAATTTCCATTCAACACGTTATTGGCTAGAATCTCCTTTGACTCTCCACAAGGTGCACTCTTCCTATCTACTTTGTATGTTACCAAATATTCATTTGCTAACATAAATTGGGGGCAAATATAGACACAAATTTATGTACTTATTATTATTACATTATGCCTCTCGTATGTCGTTATATGCATTCATAAGTGAGAAGATTAGATGTTGGTGACACCTCTCGTAGTACATCTATTGATTTTAATTGATTTTGATTGTGGCATTGTCCTCATTCACCGCCACTTTTCCAGCTTGCCCTCCCATGAACCCCATCCCACCTCCCTCCTCCACACCCCCCACCTACCCATCCGCTCCCACTCCACCCCTGCCAAAAAGAAAGCATGATGATGTGGGCTCCAAAGAAGAAAAGCAAGAGCCTAAAACTAGAATCCTCGCCTCCCAACGTGTCCTTAGGAGCCACAAGGACTTAGAACTTGCTGAAAGCCTCCTGCATATCAACATGCCTAGTGGAGAAGCCCAAGGAGGAGGATTTGCTTTGGAGAAGGTTGACAGATTGGAGAAGGAGATTCAAGAGCTCAAAGGGGCTCTTAAGAACATGGAGAAAGCTAAAGGTAAAAGGATCCTGCAAGGTGAGGAGGAAGAGGGGGTCATTGATGAAGTCTTCAAGAAGCTGCCGTCCCTTGATGGCAGATTGGGGAATGCCAAAAGCCGCAATGACTGTATTTTGTCTACCCTAAAAAGCATCTATAACTTCATTGAACAGCACGTCCACAGTGTTTGCAGCTTAAGTGGAATCAATGAAGATATATGGGGACCTAAAGAAAATAGGGACATTGCAATCTCCCAAGCAGACATGAAGCACCCCTCTCGTGCCACAAACCATTACCTTTTCATGTCATTGCGCAGCCATCAAGGCCAAGATCGTGAGCCCTCAAGTAACGGGTTGATGTCTTTGTTGTTTTTGGGCCGTGATCCGGGCCATGTCATCGGGCGGTTCTAGAGTTGTTTTTTGATGGAGCTCTGTATTCTGTTTCTCTTTTGGTTTCTTTTTGAACTTGTCTCCTTTGCTCTGGATCTCTGTACGTTTAGATCCACTCTTCACCTTTATTGTAATATCTGGCTGCTGAGCCTTTCTTAGTTGACTGTTTTGCCCTTCTCTGGGCTGCTTTTCTCATGTTTATTATCTGGCTTTTGAGCCCTTTTGTACACAGGGTATAGTCCCTTCAAAACTATTTGCCGTTAATAATTTTTTTTTTTGAATTTATGCCTTTTGATCATGTCACAAGGATTCTCGTCTTTGTCCATGGTCTAGTTTATGTTCCTTTTCCTAGGGATATTAGTGCCCAATACGTACACTAATGCCCTTCCCGACACTTTTATCCACTCTTGTTTATGTTTTAAATTATCATTTGGTGTTTGATTTTGGATCTTTTCTAATTCTTATTTCATGTTTGGGGTTGGCCTTTGGTGTCACTAAGTTCAAATTCAAACAAAGGAATCATATATATACACACAACCTACTAACTATTCTAAGGGGCAATCACTCACTATTTTCTATGTACTACTTAGGCAAAAATAACACTTGACGATTGCATTTGGGTTGCATTATTCATTACATAGGAAGGGAAAATTTTGAATTCCATGACACACATTATCTTGGGGGCAAAGTAGTTGTAGCCCGCTATCTTGGTGTAACTTGCATAAGGGAAACCTAGCTTCAAAGGACACGATTTTATCACACACACACTAGAACTACATTGAGTCTAAAATGTAGTGTAGTGCTCTGCGATTCTCACATTGGGGTGACCGCCAAGCTCAGTTTGACTCAAGCATATACACATTTTATTCCATTTAATGTGGGTTTGAGCCTTGTGAAGGTAGTTAGGGTTTGTTTTGTAGGTACATGTGTGACAGGAAAACCCTACAACAAATTTGGTGTAACATAGAGGAAAGTGAAGACAACACTATCGTAGACCGAAAGAACTAGATCTGCACTCTTTGCCAGGACACTAGCACTCATATCGGACATTAACACCCTAGGTGATCCTGTCCATACATAGGTGCTAATTTTTGCACACTTGAGATCACCGTCTCCTCGACGAAACATGCACGCCTAGATTGAGCATGTTCCACCATCATTCTGGCCTAGATTTAAGACAGACAACTAGATATTAAAGCTTAGTCACTCTCATCCTTTTGTTGCTTGTACTTGCTCATCATTGCATTTTTTTATTTGTGTATTTCCGATATATCTAATTGATCACCAGTTCTCTGATTAAGATTTAATTTTTGTTAAATCACCAACTCACCCGAATCAACTCGCCTAGATCATATCAATCATCTTGCCTAGCTTGGTGACATGAGACGTTAGCTCCCAAGGTGAACTAAGTGACAAGTGACCAACATGTCCCCTGTGACCCAACTTAAATTTGACAATAAAGATCCTTTGGAAAATAAATTGATTGAATGTCACCAACCCGTTTTGAGGCCAAAACACAAGTTTTTGATCAAAATTTTGAATGTTCTAAACCGTGAAACTGAATTTGACTAGTGCAAGTAATTATGACAAGATTTAATATACCAGGATGTAAAAATGAACAAATAACTCAAATCAAAACCATCAAATTTTTGTTTTTGCACAAGTAGTTGCCTATAAAAATAAGTAGGATGCTTATTTTGACAACACAAATACCTTACCAAACACGTCAATTTAATATTTGTAAACTTTCGATTACAAATTAATTAATTTAAGTTTACATCCCATCAAATATATCTATACATAACTAAAGTTTTAAAAATTATAAAAAAACTTGCAAATACCTTTAAAAAAACAAAAATAAAACATAAAAATAATAATCTAATTAAATTAGACAACTTAAAACAAATAAAGATCTTATAAAAAAACAATAATTTTATGAGAATGCACATCAAAGTTAAATTAAATGAAAATCATAAAAAAATAATAATTAATTAAATTAGACAACTTAAAACAAATATATTTTTTTAATAAAAACAATAAAGAATTTATAAAAAGAATAAATTTATGAGAATGCACATCAAAGTTCACGTGAACATAAACATTTGAAATCTAATAATATCCTAATATAAGCATTAAAATAAATAGATTGCATTCACAAAGTACGGTCACCTCGTAGCCTAGAACTAGAAAAACAAGGGGTGAAAGCGGTTGTTACATAGATTTCATGGAAGGACACCTGTCGTGTTACCGCACAACCCTAGAGCATTAACAAATAGTTTACGTCGGTGAATGCGATAAAACTAAAAAATCGGAAGAATCCAAGCTATGAAATATTCCTCGCCATAAATACTTCTAAAACCCTAACAGTAAAATTATTTGTTTTTAAACAATTGCAGACCCCGCTCGTGAATAAATTAATTTGACGACATGTCGAAATCTGTCCTACGTGGCGAGTACAGTAGCTGTCAAAATTATGAAGAAAAACAGCCCGTCACTTGCAAAACGACATTCTAATAAATTAATTTGACGACATGTCGAAATCTGTCCTACGTGGCGAGTACAGTAGCTGTCAAAATTATGAAGAACAACAGGCCGTCACTTGCAAAACGACATTCTAATAAAATACTTCAAAACCGGGCCGTTTTAGAGATGGCATGGACAGCGGTTTCACGAAAAAAGGAAGAAAAACACCCTACTTATAACGGCATGCATGTACTAAGATACAGGCACTGAATTCTTCTTGTATTGCCATTGATTTTGTATTGCAAAAATGAAAGGCGAGGGAGAAATTTCTGACGGTGAGGGGCCTTCTGCCGGCAGCGTTACGCTTGAAGATTTGCGCACAAAAATGGCGGAGTTTGCAAGCGAGAGAAACTGGGATCAGTTTCACACTCCCCGCAACCTTCTCTTAGCTCTCGTAAGAATTTTCATCTCTCTTTACTTGTGTTGGCCGTCGTTCATCAAAGGAAACCGCATTTTTAATATCTTTTTGGCTTGGGATGATGTCTGTTTTAAGGTATTTTACATTCTAGTATGGAGTCATTTCCTCTCTTTTTAGGTGTTTCATGATTTATCTATCCATTGTCGTTGCCGCTTTTGCTTTTTTGGGCTCTGTTTGCTTGGGTTTGCAGTAACTGTCAGGGAAATGGCAGTTATTGATTCTTGTTAGAGTTTTGGGCAAGAATGTTGGCCTCTCTTCATTCTTATCAAGTCACAGAGTAATATCTGAAAAGATTTGCAGGGGTGGTACTTTCTTTTTTAAAATCAGAATTATAGTACGGAATTAAAATTCTTATCGGTCTCTGGCTTCACTCATATTTCCGCTGGATAGCTTCCAATTTCAGGGCATATTTAATGTCTATTCCATTTGGGATTTCACATGTCCAAGTTATTTTGTTCAGGACTGATGATGATAAAAAGGGGGTATTTGATGGGCAGACATATAAACTTAGGCCATTTTCCTCTGGTTTATATTTTGTGAAAGCCCTAATGTTGGGATCAATCTGGATCTGGCGTTGGTTTCTGAGGACACACATCCTTGGAGACAAGTACCTTACCTTCTGGAGGGTCCAACACGGTGTGAGGGCCACTGATGGAGGGCTACTTGGAGCTCTCTCAAATATATCCAACAGTGGGTGTTGTCCAGGGTTCGAATCCCACCCCGTGCAATTTTCCAGTACTTGTTATACCGATGTAAAACTTTGCCTAAATTGAATGCAGTTATGTCATGTTGTTCTCATTTGGAGTCAACGAAGGGGTTAATATCTTATTTTATCACATCAGTTAGAGAGTTACAGAGTGCATCATATCCTATTTCGCCTACTCACATAAGATCAAGAAAGCCTGTGACCAGATATTCAATGGGAGGTGCTCTTTTCACCTGAAATTTATTGACAACAGGAAGGAAAAAGGAGCTAATAGCTGCTTCCTTGCATAAACCAAAGTCTGCAGTTGATCTTAACTATTCCATAGCGCAACATCGCACTTCCCTTGTTATATTTTCTTTAATCAGTGATGGCATTAGTCTGTGAATAACAAACTCGTCACCGCTGTAAATAGGAGGTGGAGTTATTTTCTGCTGTGGTAGGGTTTGTTTCTTTGTTATTCCATTATCAATTTGTCAGAAGCAAGAACTGTGTTTGTTTTAGTTTTATTTTTTGCGTGTAGCTCAAGGATTGTACATGTTTCTTTCCCTGTTTCAGATGGGGAAGTAGGTGAACTCTCGGAGATATTCCAATGGAAGGGTGAAGTCCCAAAAGGCCTTCCAGACTGGAACGCTACAGAGAAGGAGCATCTTGGGGAAGAGTTGTCAGATGTTCTGCTTTATTTGGTCAGATTGGCAGACATATGTGATGTGGATCTTGGCGAAGCAGCTCGGAGAAAAGTGAAGAAAAATGAACTCAAATACCCCGTGGAGCGCTGCAAAGGCTCCTCAAAGAAATACACCCACTACAGCAATGGCGTGAACGGGGACAGAGTAGATAAGCTTTAAGCTTTCAAAATGTACCTACCTCTCATTATACAATGTTCAATGCACATTTAACATTTTGTCGCGGAAGAATTTTGTGGAGTTGCTTTTACTTCAGCATTCTTTCGCTCTCGCTCTCCTTTTTGGAGGAGGAGGGATTGATAGAACTAAAAATGGATAGTGAGTTTAAATCATGCTAGCCTAGGTATTTTCTGAATGAAGTCATCATAATGAATTGCTCTGCTCTACTCTGCTTATAATGATGAATTTGTTGCGGCATGACAAGGATTGAATATTTGTAGATACTAAAACACATTACTCTTAAGCACATGTGCAACTGCAACTGTTCCTTTGGATTTGACATTCATCTCTGTTAGGGAATGCACATCCATGCCCCATAAAAGACCCCATCAAACATATTCAGCTGGAAAACTATTTATATGCAGCATGTTAGAACTCACAGCCTAGGTACCATTTTGTTTTAGTTCACCACCAATCATATCAGATGGTAGTGGATGGACAGAAGAATACTGTGCATTATATTTATTTGAGTTACCTAAATTACTTGTTTGACTTTTCAATTGGTTTGCCCTCCTGTATTCTACGAGAACATACATATACATAAAAAGGTGCATGGCGTGAGGATAGCCAGCAACTCTCACCAACTGCTTTAAACCATGTTTTTATTATTTCTTTTTCTAACGAGTGTTGGTGTATAATAGCAAATTTTATTTTAAAAAAAATTGAAACAGTCTTGCATTCTATTCCGTATGGAATGCCTCTTCTATTATTACTTAAGCATTTTGAGGTTACGCTTAATTATTTTTGGAAATTCCAAAATAATTTGGCTCATGAAAAATATATAGTGATAATTTGAATTATTTTTGTTCTTAAATCATATATTAAATAAAAAATTAATTGGTTGGGTGGGAAATTTACGGAAGAACTGGGATTTGGGCTGGCCCACCATTGAGTGAAAATGATAGAATTTAAAAGAAGAAAAGGAAGTCATTAGAAAAGGATATGAAGCCCCCAACGTGTAACACGCAGTTCATGGACCACACTGAACAACTAGTGACAAGTTGACAGGGAAAAGTGGAATACCCGTTTCTATTCAAGTCCTCATTATGCAACATTCCAAGGATTTTGAGAAATGTGATCAGTGTCTAGTTAGAGATATATTCCTGATGCGAAGGGAAAAAGCAAATTTAGACTCTCCACACATGTCAATTCATGTCCCAAGGTCATTATATTACCCTATCCATAGTATTCTACAAATCATTTTTTTTTTTTTGTGTTTATAAATTACTAGTTTAATTTTGATTCTTATTCGCCTATTTTTGTGTGTTTTTTCCATCTCGTGTCTACTTTTTTCTCATTATTTTTCTTATTTATTATGGCCTCCTCCCTCCCTTAATTTTCGTTTGACTAAGGGTAATTATAAAAATGTAGCACTCGATTTCTTTTCAGGTTAATGATTTTTGTTTTATTGGATTTTTTATCCATTGTCAATCATTTTTATGTAAAGATTTTAATTTGAATTTAAGAAATTTATAAATACAAAGATGTATTAGTGCATATAGAAAAGTTACATGAATGGATGAAAGCATATTTACCTAACACACAACAATAATATTGAAACTATAATAACATATTTTTGTTTTACAATGGATCCCTTAAGAGATTAATTTATTGTTTTATGATGGATCTCTACATCCAAAGTCAAATTTAAACAATTAGAGTTTTATTCTAGCATCTACTAGTTAGTGTTGCACAAATTAAGAGATAAATGTTGTGACACTTACATACATTTAAGTGATTGTTGACTTGCATTTAGTGGTATTTGTACTTTTGTTAAATCATGAGGGACTTGATAATAGTGGAGCAATAGTGCATGCCCCCATTAACATCCCTTGTTTTAATGGGTTTCGGAACGAGTGGAGGTCAAATTAGATTTTTCGAAGAAAGGGATCACATTCTCAGTGATTCATCATAGAATTTGTGAAAATTAGATTTTCACAAATGAGGGTATGTAGATGCATTTAAACTTTATATTTTCTCCTTGCATCACTTATTTCACTAAATCTGACTACAATATTACAAGTAGGCGAAGAAATCCATCTCCATTTTTGTGTATATTGGATTCCATTTTTGGCTATACTGGGTTCCATTATTACTATTATTGGACTCCATTAGTAGCAATATTAGATTCTAATATTGTCATTATTGGACTTATTCGAGTTCCAATTTCGCTATTATTGGATTCCAATTTCCCTATTATTGGACTCCAATTTCGCTATAACTGATTCCAATAACGCTATTACAGATTCCGATTTTTCCACTATTAGAATCCAATTTCTAAATTTCAATTTTTGGATTTTAGTTTCACTATTTTAGGATTTATATTTTGTTATTATTTGATTCCCCACATAAGCCTCGGGCCGTCAACTTACATTAGCCTAGCGGTAGCTAACTTACATAAGCGTAGCGTCTATTAACTTACATGATGAAAGCGTATACTCGGTGAAATAAGCCCTGTGGCGTCAAAGTTACATCCGGCTTGCATGCCACTAAGTTACATCTCGTCTTTCACCACTAAGCTACATAACCCTAACGGTCACTAAGTTACATAAGCCTTGGGCTACTAAGTTACATAAGTAGTCGATAAGCTACATAATCCTTGTGGTCGATAAGACACATAAGCATAACAATTGCTAAGATACATCTTCTCAACACTTATTTGATAAGTTTGTAAAATGGAAATCATTGTGATGGAAATTAATGGTCGCTAGGCATTTCAAAATAGAAGATAATCCAGATAATGGGAACTACTTTTATGCTTTTCTAGTCTACAAATCATACAGAACAAGAAAGAGTTAAGAATTACGTTAAACACGTTGTTTTGAAACATGGATTTCATAGTTTATTAGTTCCTACCTATTGCAGGTTACTATACCTTTCACCACAACTTATTAGTTCTTACCATATCCTCCAATCAAAGACATTTATTTTTTCTAGTGTCTATATTTCAAATGTTGGAATATAAATTAAACAATTTCATAATTTTAAAAATCAATAAAATTAATTTTCTTGATTTTCTATTGGTTACTTTTTCATGATAAGACAAATTATGGGTCGTATTCAAGTACATCTTTTTCAATAATATTTGAAGGAAAAATCTTCAATTAACAAGTGTCACAACAATTATGACAGCTTTAACATCAACATTTTATAAGTGTACAAATGAATTGTTCTTCATTTTGAAAATAAAATATTAATAAGTATATGCCATCTATTCAAGAATGCATGATGTCATTATATTTATTATCTTTTCTTATCAAACATGTCACACTCAATATTTTTCTAAATCATTTATCATAACTTTATTACATTATAATTTTATTAATATTGTGAATTACAATTTCCCACTTTGATATATATTTATATATAATTAAAGACTTCAAACATTGAAACTAATTGTAACTAATTTTTAAACAACATTTTAAAACTTCTCTTGAACAACATTTTTTAACAATTTAATAGATTTATTGTTACAATTGAGAATAGAATGTGTCACAAAGAATTATTTGATCTCCTTTCCATATTTTTCTTGGTGTCCATGACTGGATGATGTTGTCTATATCAATATATGATGTTTCCCTTCATTTTGGCCACCATTGCTTTTTCTTTAAGCATTCCTACTACCTTTCTTTTTCTGTATTTTCTTTTCTTGTGGGTTCCCACCAACTTACCCTTATCTATTGAGCCTTTGTGTGGACATCATGTATTGGAATTCATTCTACCTTGCCCATCCATATAGGTACGTTACCATCATCTGGTTTTACTTGTATCATCTGCCCATCATGTACGAGCATAGTAAGTTGAATGACAACTTTCAATCAATTTACCATTTCTGACATTGATCTACTTGTGCCACTATTTCTGGACATGAAGTGGATGCATGTTTGTTCTTAAGCTCTATGCACTCATCACATTTGATGAATAAGTTCTTCTTGGTGATTGAAACATGGGACAAATGTCCCACTTAACAAGACATGTGTGGCGATATATCAGAATTTCTCTCCACCGTTATGGATATCAATGCAATAGTTACAACAATGCTTGGCAATTGTTTCTATTTTCTTGTATTTCCATTTACTGCCCTTTATGTTTTCCTGTATTTCCATTTACTGTCCTTTGTGTTTTCCTGTATTTCCATTTACTTCCCTCCTCTTGCCATTCATCCAAGATTGTTTGTATCCATAATGGGTGCTCTTTGGGATTCCATGAAATTAGTACAATTATCCCTTGTTTTCACTTTCTTCTAGGGTTTCACAACCATTAATTGTGTATGGCAGTCTCACTTTGCCATTGAATACAATAGTTATTGTGACCGCGAATAAGCTAGACCCCATTTCTCTGTGCAATGGAGTGTAGTTCTTGATGGATATACTAGTCCCTTTGCAACTATCACACCTTTGGAGGGTAAATGCACATATGATCCTCTAAATACAGAGTTCATTTTCAACTATATCCACACATAAAAAGATAAAATTAGTAGCGTGGTCACTAAAACCCTTAACCTAGTATAGAGAATTTGAAAATGAGAAATATTAATAACAATTCCAAGGTTAAATCAAATGCTTGAAATCAAAATGAGAAAATAAAAATAAACATCTTACCTATATGAACATCTCTTAAACCTCCTTCAATCTAAATATTGAACAAATGTAGAATTTGGGTAGCATTCAAGACAATGCGTAAGTGATTGACGTAAGTGATTGTTGTCATTTATGCCACATATCAATCTTAATATCATCATACATATACGACTATTTATGCATACCTTATTCAAATCAATAAACGTTGACGTTGTAAATCCTATCCAAATTATATGCTAAGATAAATGTCATCCTTAAATGGTGTTACATTTGATGACTGTTATTTAGACATTTTTCGTGATTTCAGATGTAACATACTTTCAAATATTTGTAGAACCGTCACATGTGACTTGCATGTTTAAAATGTGACCATCAATTTTTATATATATTTATATAAAAAATTATTCGTATATATTAAACATAGTTAAAAATATATGGAATAGTCATTTATAATTTTTTAAAGTAGTGTATAAGTAACATTGTTTTGTACACGCAGTCATGTAGCTATTTACTAGATTGGCAAGTCAAAATGCGAGTGATCACACTTACAAGTGCACTGGTCGCACTTCTAAGTGTGAGGCTCGACTCACACTTCTAAGTGCGAGGCTCGACTCACACTTCTAAGTGCGATCACTTGCATGTCAAAGTGCAAGCACAAGAATTAAGGGATTTATTTTACCCAAATTATATAAGGGCTTTACATAAGGCCTTTTATTTACATTACAAAAATTATATTATTAAATTCTTCCATTAATTCTTTGCAATACCAAATGCAACATTAATGAGAACCATTTTGTAAGGCAAAATGATAATTAATGTTGTGGTTGTGTCAACATTAATTAGCCATTAAAACAAACTATGTAAAATGCGCCATTTAAAAATGCGCCATTGGAAATATGTGCACCATTTGGAGCATGTAACTTTTGTTAGCCATTAATTAGCCATTTAATCGAAAGCAATGTAAATCATACACGTGCCCTCTTAAATTTGCATGCGCACCAAAGAAATAGGTGGTTGGATTTGTCAGTTTGCATATCACTATAAATAGACATTTTTGAGTTTATATTTTTAACATTTTCCTTTCTATTCTCTTCATCAATGCGTAAGTGAGACACTATGTTCATCAATAGAAAAATATGAGTAGGGCAAGCATTAAAATTTCGTGCTCGATTTCTGGAAATGTTTTGATTTCCTCTCCGTGTCAAAAATTGGTATGCATTCTCACCATCAACCCCTCCAAAATTACAAAATTTTGTTAATGTAAAATTTTCCATAGCTAATTAGGGCTTATATTCATTTAGGGATTTTCTAGATAATTAAACTGAAGCAAGTTTGTTATTCAATATTTTGTAGAATTTAGTTTTTTTATCAAATAAATAATTTCGTAATATATTTAACAGTTGGAAGAGTAGTGAAAGAGGATGGAATGAAGCACATCTTGATAGATAAACGATGCATTAATCCATAATAACATGAGAGGAAGATTTGCAGAATTTTTACAAACCCATAACACTTGCCAAGAACTTGTTCTATTGTGTTTTTGCAAAAGAAGCCTAGTGGTATGGATGGTGGATCAATTTGCGCAATAAAAAAGTGAATATCGAATTGATTTATGGTCATGGTGGTGCACAGGAATCGATGAGTAGATGAATTTGATAAAGTTGATATTATTTGGTTGGCCTTATTTGTGTCCACAAATAGTCCTCTACTGCACATACTCAGTAAAATTCAATGGCTACAACATCGTTGACATTGTCAATGACAACATTTTAGAAGATATTCATGTTAAGAATGAGTTTCTAGTCAATGTTTTGGTGTTAGATTACAACGAGCTATTTGTGAAAAAATATGGTAATCCAAGAGTGGGAGAACCAAACAAATTTTGGAGAACAAAAGAACGAATAAAGATTTTTGGAAGGAGATTTCGAGGAACAAGGAAACTTTAAGATGTTTCTTATTATTTTTAACAGAAGCACCACTATTGTTACTATGGAAGCAACAACTATCCTCAAAAGTATTCACAAATTGTAAATTTTCTCTATTTGGGTCGTGCCCTTGTGGCTTTTTATCTTTTGCTTCCTACGGGATTTCTCTCTTCTATGCTTCAATGTCATATTTTTCCTTAAGGGCCTTTTTGTAAAAAGGTCATGGGTCCTTTCAAAACCCCCATATTTTCCCTTTTTCCAAAAAAATGGACATAGTAGTTATACATCGAAATATGTTGTTGTGGCATAACCTAGTAGACTCTATGATGACAATATCTTACTTTATTTTGTTAAATCATATCGATCACTAATATCCAATTGCTATGGTGTGGCATAAGCTAGCGGATGCTAAGCTAAAAATATTATTCTTTGACTTGTTAAATGCTAGTGATCCATAAGCTCAAAATATTATATTGTGGAAGTATTAGCTTACCTTAGTGGGCACTAAGCTCAAAACATCTTACTTTATTAGTTCCTACCTCCTACAGGAATTCTATACTTTTCATTCAAACAAATAATTTCTCCTCACAAAATGTAATTTTTCTCTGTTTGGGTCGTGCCTTTGTGGCTTTTTGTCTTTTGTTGCCTATGGGATTTCTCTCTTCTATGCTTCGATGTCATATTTTTCCTTAAGAGGTTTTTTTTGTAAAAGGATGCCGATCCTTTCAAAATCCCCATATTTTCCCTTTTCCAAAAAAATGGACATAGTAGTTGTACATCGAAATATATTGCCGAGGCATAACATAAATGACTCTATGATGACAATATCTTACTTTATTTTGTTAAATCCTATCAATCGCTAATATCCGATTGCTATGGTGAGACAGAAGCCAATGGATGCTAAACTAAAAATATTATTCTTTGACTTGTTAAATGCTAGTGACCATAAGCTCAAAATATTATATTTTGGAAGTATTAGCTTACGTTAGTGGGTGCTAAGCTCAAAACATCCTGCTTTATTAGTTCCTGCCTCCTACAAGAATTCTATACTTTTTATTCAAACAAATAATTTCTCCTCACAAAATGTAAATTTGTTCTGTTTGGGTCGCTCCTTTGTGGGTTTTTTTCTTTTGCTTGCTATGTGATTTCTCTCTTTTATGCTTCAATGTCTTATTCTGCCTTAAGTCCATTTTTGTAAAAGAATGTGGGTCCTTTCAAAACTCCCATATTCCCTTGTTCCAAAAAAATGAACATAGTATAACTTTTCAACTTTCTAATGTTCATATTTTATTTAAATATGTTTTTAATGTACAAAACTTATTTATCTTTATCTTTTTGGCTAGTTAGTACCGATTTGAAAAATATGAGGCCTTGTTGCAACATTGATTTATTCTATTTAAGAAAATCAAAATTCTAAGAAAGACATTTGTACAATCTTTAAATAAGATATGAATTTTAGAAAAAAATAAATGTTAATAAAATATTCACTACATTTAATGTTTATCCAAAAAGGAAGACTTATTTGCAAGCTTGGACAAGAGGCACATCCAAAACAATACACTATTCATAAAAATAATAAAATTTATTTAACAAATCACATCATAAACATTTCTAAATTAAATCCATCTCGCTAATATGGGGGTAAGAATGATGGGAAGGGAAGGAATTTTCTTAAGGAAATGGACAAATAATTTTCCAATGGCCTTACAAAGGCCTTAATTAATGATTTAAATCATTAATATGAATTGCATTGTCTTTTGAGCCTCCCACTTGGGGTTGATATCCTTCGCTCGTGTGGCGGTATTGACAACAAGGAGGTGATTAAATGAAAAATTGTGTGAATTGAGTGTCTCCTCCACCTTCGATTTAACTACCGCTGCATCTAGGACATTTGACACACCATATCGAGAAGTTTGGAAAGCTTAGAGTCTCCCATTTTAGAGATGGAAAGTAGTGGAAGTGTTGATCAGAGAATACTTGTTAGAGAACACACAAGGAGTCCGCATGGGAGAGAAGGCCAGGATCAAGGGCGCGGAAGGACAGAAGGACCCGCACGTGGAAGGCAAGTTCAACATTCAGGACTTAGCTGATTTTGAGCATGATGACCTATTTTTAGAAAATGGCGTGTGGAACACACCAACGATGTAGAGACGTGTGCACCATGCATTGTCTATTTTTGGAGGATCAGATCAAAGCGTTTTGCATGGAGACGAGATAAGAATAGGATTGACACTTTAGTTAATTGTAAGAGGCCTATAGATAGCACACTTGCATGTATGGCTATGCCTGTGAACGATGCGTGGATATTAATAGCATGTGGCCTATTTCTGGAATAGATAAGCGGTGAAGGGAAATTCCCACCCTATATATAAGAGTGTGATGGATGTATGAATATATAGAGATATACACATATGACTGAATTACTATAGCAGATCCATATACGCATTGGTATCGTTTGACATTATTGTAAGGAGCTTCTGTGTTATTAATAGATGGAAGATATTGGCTGAATCTAAGTGTCATTCCTGTGTGTAATCGAGTAGTGTATGTTATTGATTCAATCATGATTACTATTTAACGCTTGTTTTGTCATAGATATGAATGTAGCATACAATGTAGAATGATATATTAGTTATGAATCTATGTGTTTCTTCCTTCATCATGCTAACATCTTGCTATAACAACCCTAAAGAGGGACTTGGTACCTTTGTGCGTTTCGGGTGAGTGCTCAGTTTGGGCTGAGTGATGTGCCATCACATCTAGGGAGTTATCTAGTAAATTCTAGGCAGTAACATCGGTTCCGTTTCCAGGACCTATTTTTTAGTTGTTTTCACGATGGTTTGCGATGAAGACGTATTGGTTAACTCTAGAAAGTATTGAGGAATTGATACATGATCTGGAGGAAGAATATGCACGGTGGTTTAGTAGTGGATCTGAGTTTAACACATACACTTGGGTAGAGAAAAATCTATATGACAACTTATATGAGAGCTTTTTCACCATCTTTCCAAAGAGAATTATACAAGTGGCTTATCGCTTACGCATCTCAGTGGAATTGGAGGTATCGTGCACTTGTCTAGACGCATGAATAATTTCAGGTCCTTTATGATGCTAATTTGATTTGGACTTACACTTTGTGGATACGTGGTTTCATGGTGTTCTAAACAGTTATATTCTGGAATATTCAATTTCGACGTACTCTTGCCCAGAGGTAGCTGAATTCTAGTTTTTGCGGTATCTAAGAGGAGTATATTTGTGAGGTATTTCGCTGGCGATCAAGATCTTAATGGTAAATTTGAACCTAGAGAGTAAACCGATGGCTAACTAAAGTTCACCATGCGCAAGGGAAGGAACAAGTTTGGTGAAAGATGGCAGACCTAGTGGTAGAGAGGCAGAGAGAGAAAAGCCGGCTTAAGTTTAATGAGGCACACAAGAGGGAGATAGAGAAGCATTGTTACATTGCAGAAAGTATGGCATTGAGGATAGAGATGGCTTGTGAAGGATTTACAGCTCACATAGAAGATGTGGAGCCAGAGCATCAGGAACTCCCTCATCTTGGAAAACATGACAAAGATCCCCCTTCGGCCTCACATAGAATTGCGCCAGCATAGACTACCTAGATTGGCTGGTGTGTATCTTAATCCACCCGTGACCTCGCCTTTGTGCTTGGTTTTTTAGTATCTATTACGACAAGTAATTAGAAAGATAATTTGGGAAGCTGGAGAGTAGGAGTAAGTCAGGGAGCAAGTACATCAAAGGTAGGAAAATAGATTTAATGATATTTGGAGGAACATCCTTAGTGCATCATCCACACAAAATGTGAGCACGTAGAATGTTGGATTCACCTCTGGAAGTGGAACTACCTCACAGATGGTAGGGGTTTAGTATAGTACTACTGTCAAAGCATAGGGGAGTACATCTACAAGTCATATTCCCGCTACAGGTGGAGGATCAGGAGGTATAGGTGGTTCTAGTTTCGGTGGATCTGGTGGTTCTGGAGGTAGAGGGAACACAGGAGGTTCTGGATCAGGTGGTCAAGGTCCATAACAACCATAGAATATTTATATGGAGATGTATCTTCGTCTCCCAGAGTATAGAGGTATAGAGGATGCTGCCGAACATGTGCATATGTGTGAAATCTTGTGGTGCGCTAAGGGGATCATGACTGCTGAGCGTAAGGCAAGTCAATTTTCTACTACATTATAGGGACATGTGCACAACTAGTATAGGAGTTTGACCCTGATCAAACTTGCGTGGATTATGCAACATTGAAAGATGCTTTTTTGAAAGAGTTCCATATCCCTGAGTTTGAGTAGAAGAGTATTAGTACGCTTAAGGATATCAAGCAAGGAACTACTGAGAGTGTACGTGAGTATGATGCTCATTTTAAGACACTTCTATCTAAGATATCTTATGATATTCATGCTAGCCAGCATGCACAATGGTTCATTGGAGGATTGATTACACCATTTAGAAGGGCATTGTCACATAAGACATACACTAATCCGTGCAAAGCACTGGAAGTAGCTTTGTGTGCTAAGGCAATTGGGAGCATTGACACTAGTGTTAGTCCATTCTTAGAGGCACATATTGTAGCTATGATAAAGCAATTAGAGAAGCTATTAGTAAATTGATCCCATGAAATGTACTCAGGAATTTGGTGTACAGATTGTGAAGTGGAAGGTCACACCAAGGATAGTTTCCTTGTAGATATGTACGCTCATTACTGATTGGATTGTGAGATATGTCATTTGAATCATGATGCTAGTCACTATCCTTTGTTACAATGCGTGATAAGGAGGAATGTATCTTGCTTTTACAAGATTTGTAGGTCCATGACCCATGATACTGAGGATTGTCGGTTGATTGATTAGATCCAGGATGCTATAGACATTGGGGTATGATAGACAAGTGTAACAAATAATTCTAAGGGTAAGAATGAGCACCAAGATCGGGATCATAATTCAACGTGCTATGACATGAATGAGGGGTGTTTTTAAGGAGGTCGTGAAAGGGGACATGGATATCATGGTGGATATGGAGGACGCGACCATGGTGGAGGAAGAGGTGAGTTCCCTCATGGAACATGTTATACGTGCGGATCTCCTGACCACTATAGGCACAAATTTCCTCAGATATCGCATGTTCTTTATGTGGGAAGAACCATAGCTATGAAGAGTTCCTGGACTTATATGAGCATCTGAATAAGAAGCATAAGCAAGAAAACAAAGGCACTGGGATGGTTAGAATCTAGCACGCGGTAGAAGATTAGTGGATGCCCAAGATAGCAAAAGAACCCGAGGCATTGACAGTGAAGATTACTACATGCACTGAAGCGACATGCACAAGAGAAGCATTGCACCAGAAGCCTATGATCACCAAGGAGGAGGTTTTGCATGCAAGGTACCTAGATTCCACTCATCAGAAGGAGGTTTACCAAGATACCATGGAAGTGCTAAGGAATCTTTAGGGTGAGATACCATACTGAAAGGAGCAGAATAAAGCATCAGAGATAGTCCAAACTGATATCGATGATCTTGCAGAAGTGTGTAGAATGTTGTGTCAAGAGAACATTATCCCACTATTAGGAAGTTGGTTAAAGGGGAACACTCTGCGCACAAGTTTTGAAACTAGACAACAAATCCCGCATGAAAATATTCCCCCGATAAAGATTGATTATGAAAAGGAATTTACTCTGAATGCTATTGTGGATGGGTGGGTGTTGAGCAACATATTGATTGATATAGGTGTAGAAGTAAATGTGCTTACATTAGATGCATGGGTACAAATGGGGAGGCCTCCATTGCATCCATCATCTAATGTGTTTTTTATGGAAAACCAGACTAAGGCTACTCCCATAGGAGTTTTAAAGGATGCATCTATAACCATATAAAGGGCCAAGTTCACTAGGGATTTTGAGGTATTAGAACTTGTAGAAGAGGACAACTTTCCACCTTTCTTGGATGCCCTTGGTGTTATGCAAATAATGTTGACTTGAGATTCAATAAGGGGTATATCAACTTTGAGAACAAGGAGGAAAGGGTTGTGATACCGTTGATAGATGGGAAGTCTACACCATATGTTGAGCCTCTAAGTGAGGAGGACTTAAACCGAATTTATGTACGTGTTGTTTAGGACCCAGAGGTCAATGAGCCATCAAAAGAAGGCATCCTACAGTGGGAGGATTCTCATTCCATTAGTGATACTATGAGTATTTCTTGTGACAATTGGGCTCATGGTACATATGAATTAATAGGGCAAAAGTAAAAAGTGCGGTTGCACGTAAGAATGGACTTTGTTCACTCCAATGGATAGGTAGCACAATACCTTGGTATATAGGGACAGAAGATCTTCCTACATTTTTGAAAGCCATGGAAACACAGTGGACATATTAAATTAAGTGAAGAGCTATGTTAGTATATACCTCATGCGTGGATAAAGAACGCTACTGGGTGGGTAGTTCACAAAGATAATATTATAGAATGGAAAAAGATTAGAATCACCCTATCTATTAGGTTTGTAAGGAACAATGCACCTACGTAGATCTGCACTTATCATGGTGATCAACCTGTTCAGCATCACATTCAACAGTGTGAGAGACTCTAGATAGCAGGATAAGAAGCATTACCACTTTCACTCTAGGTGCATAGATTGTACTCTACGCTACAAGGATGTGCACACACCTGTATGTATATATAGAACTACATTGAGAGACTAGAAACTGGCAAAATTTGACTATAGGGATGATCCAGACCTTTGACTACTTTTCTTCTCAACCTCCAATAGAAGAGGCATTAAAATTTATCAAGCGCTTAACCATGGGAGATAGTGCAAAAGCAGAAGAGCATATTCAAGAATTATTTGGTGAGACAGATTCTGAGCGCATTTTGAGAAGGAAGAAGAAATGGAATTCATACTACTTGAATGTGCTTGCCTTGAGAAAGAGAAGGGAAAGATGGTTTACATCGTGGATGATGAGGAAATTGAAAACCTGGATATTGAACATTCACAAGGGGTGCGCGAGGTCTTGGACAGTGTAGAAAAGGATACGTGCACCTATCATGAACCCATGAAGACAAAGAAGGTGAATATAGGTTTGGAGGCTGAGCCTAAGGAGGCCATAATTGGAGACTACTGGTCAGACTCGGAGGTAGCAAAGATCATTGAGTTACTCAAGGATTATCAGGACTTATTCCCACGAGGATATCATGAACTTAAAGGTGTGCATAAATCACTTGGGGAAATGAAGATAAAGCTTAAAGATGGTGCACGCCTAGTTAGAAAGAGGCCTTATAGAATGAATCCTAATTTACGTGAAAAGGTAAAAGAAGAAATTGATAAAATGTTGAAATATGGAATTATCAAACCCCTCGATGAGTTAGAATGGGTTAGCCCAATGGTGATCAGTATTAAGAAGGATGGATGAATTAGAATATGTGTAGAATATAAGGATTTGAATGCTACATGCATCATTGATCCATTCCCAATGCCATTCACTGAGGAAATACTGGAAGGCGTTGCAAGGCACAAGATATACTCCTTTACAGATGGGTTTTCTAGGTATCATCAGGATATGATTGCTTAGGAGGATCAAGAAAAGACAACATTTACTAATGAATGGGGCAAGTTTACCTATACTGTGATGCCTTTTGGATTGAAAAACATGCTTGCTGTATTCTCGTGCATATTTTTTCAGGCATTAAAATATTGTATTCACAACTTCTTATAGGTTTACCTAGATGATTGGACAATATATGGGCTTGTGAAAGATCATTGTGACAATATGCACTTAATGTTTGATAGTGCAAACAATTGAGTATCTCTTTGAACATTAAGAAGTGCATATTTTCCACACCATTTGGAATATTGTTAGGATATATAATCTGCAAGGAAGGTTTACTCATTGATCCAGATTAAGGTCATGCGTCATTTTAGGCTTGGAAGTGCCTACCAGTCAAAGCGAGGTGCACAGATTTTTAGGTCATACAAGATATTATAGAAAATTCATCAAAGGGTATGCCAAAATTGCTGCACCCTTGGAAGAGTTACTAAAGGGGAAAGGTACATTTTATTGGGGAGAACCATAGTAGTGTGTGTTTGAGATATTAAAAGAGAGACTTACTACCGCGCCCATTCTACGCTTTCCCTCATGGGATAAACTGTTTCATGTGCATGTGGATGCCTTTGGCATGGCCATTGGTGTTGTGTTAGCTCAGCCTGGAGAAGGTATTGTTGATCATCCAATTTTTTTTTCTAGTAGGAAGTTGACTCCTATTGAACATAATTATACAACTATAGAGTGTGAAGCTTTGTCTATGATCTATGCATTGCACAAGTTTCGATAGTACTTGTTAGCAACACCATTTGTGTTTTATACAAATCACATGGCATTGAAGTACTTGGTAAACAATCCCATCTTACAGGGGTGCATATGTAGATGGGTACTCTTATTTCAAGAGTTTTATTTCACAGTTGTGGTGAAGCCAAGGAAAAGTAATTGGACCAGACCATCTATCTAGAATCAACTCAAGAGAGGAAGCACAAACAATTAAAGAAACCATGCCAGATGCACAGTTATATAGGTTATAATGTACGCCATCATAATTAGAAGACATTGTTGTCTTTCTATGGACTGGTATAACACTAGAAGGAATGAAGGCATTAGAAAAGAAACAACTTGCTATACACACGACACCATTTATGTTAATCAGTGGTAACCTCTACAAGTTAAAGCAGAGATGAAGTATTACAACTTTATGTATTAGAGCATGGGTGCAAGGATATTATGGAAGAAGCTCATGGTGGTATTGTAGAAGGCCATTATGCAGGTGATGTGACTTCCCGAAAGATCCTACTTGTTGGATTATGGTGGGAGACATTGTATAAAGATTGTAAATAATACTGTAAGGCGTGTGACCATTGTCAGCACCTAAGAAAACTAGGATAAAGAGATGAGATGCATTTGAGACCAATTAATAGTGCCAAACCATTTTAGAAATGGGCCATCGACTTTGTAGGACCTATTTCGCCAGCCACACGTAGGACTAGATCACACTATATCATTACTTGCATAGATTATCTCACATGGTGGGAAGAAGTAGCACCTACAAAGGATTGTACAACAACTACAACAACTAGGTTTCTATGGGAGAATGTTCTTACAAGATATGGATGTCCTTTAAGCTTGACAAGTGATAGGGGTACACAATTTTTGAATGAGACAATCAAGATCCTATTAGATGAGTTTATGGTTAAACACCATAAAACTACACCCTACCATCCTTAGGCAAATGGAATTGCTTGAGGCTTTCAACAAGATTTTGAGCTAGACTTTGAAAAAAATTTGTGATGTTGGAAGAAAGGATTGGGATGAAAAAGTGTCAGCTGTTCTTTGGGCATATAGAACAACTTATAAGAGATTGAACAAAGCCACACCATTTCAGCTGGTGTTTGGTGCAAAATCCATTCTCCCTATAGAATTTATGTTACCTTCTTTGTGCATTGCGCGCGCTAGAGGTCTAGCTGATGAACAAGATTTAGAAGAGCGTATCAAGAAGATGATTCAACTAGATGAGCGATGAGCCATAACACGATGGAGTCATATGCAAGAAAAGGCTAGGCATAAGGCATGACTGACAAAAACATAAGGGATAAGAAGTTTGAGATTGGAAAAATGACACTTATTTATGACACGATGTTCTTGCACCATCCAGAAAGCTCAAAGTAAAAGAAGGTAGAGAGGAGTTAGGGCACGAAGTTTCCACCTAGGGAAGATTAAATCGAGTTAGGGTTTGATTCGCAAAGTTACAGAGTTAAAGATGAGACGTTTGCAAAGGGAAAAAATGGCACCTAAGAAGGCATCTACAACAGTAAGCAAAAGGAAAGAAGAAGGTGGTCGTTGAGGAAGAAGAGATGGCACCCGAAAGCCATTTTTCATAAATGCAATATCCAGAAGGAGTCATCATTGGCCAGGAGTGGGATTCACCCATCAGAAAGAGAAAAGTGAGTGAATACAATCATAGGACCGTGGAGAACAAGAAGGAGCTCAATTCCTTGCTCACTGCTAGGATGAACAAGTGTACAATGAATGACATGCCAATTTTTAATGATGCAGTGAGAAGCTTCAAAGAGAATTGGGGTCTACCAATTATATGAGCTCCCATATTTTAGGAAGTATGAGCCCTTGTATCAGTGGCTCATGAGTAGAGTGCATGAGGACTTCTTCTACTTTGCAGACACAAAGTTAGAATCTCATCTACGCTTATCTCATCAGTTACAGGTTTGAAGGCCGTAGGAGAGGACATAAAGAATGATCTCATAGATAAAGCTATGATCTTGAAGACCAGACAAGAGTTGGGATACTTGAAGGGTCAACGTGAATGAATGTAGACAAATTGAAGAACTATCCGGCTATGCAAGAAGCAACACACCTTGTTACAAAGTTGAATGATTAGGAGTGGTGGTCATAGGTAAATACTATGTGGTTACATGTTGCATGTAAGATGTTAGAAGGAGCAATCTACAATATCAAGGCTATATTGCAGAACAAATAGTTGAGGAAGTGCGCACAAGAGGGAAGATCAACTTCGGCTATTCTACTATGAACAATATTCATGGTAATTGGAGTATCGTTATCCATATTTCACCCCATGCCAAATATTAGATCAACCACGATCCCACATAAGAGGAAACAAAGTCAAAAGGTAGACAGAAAAGGCTTCAAAATTGGCTAAGTATAAAGGTGTAAGTGGAGAATGCCAAGTGTCAATATGATGCTTGATTCAAGGGGTGAATAGAGAAAAGGTTTCTAAACAAGTGCTAGATTACCACGTGTACCAGGGGAGAGTGGGGCATCGGGGAGAAAATTGATTTTTTTCCCCTTTCTTTCTCAAAAGGATAAAAGTTGCAAAATAGCCCGCAACTCTGCCCAGGGAAAAAGTCAGCATCTGGGCCCGAGTCAAAGCCAAAGCAGGAATCAGAGGAAAGGGAAAAAGATAAATTACAGACTCGCAGACCTGATTTTTATTCTAATCTAGCTGCCACATGTCCCATATCAAAAGGGGACCCATTTTTCAAGCTATTTTCCCACCCCGTTGTATGGACCCGTTACAAACTTCGAAGGGGGATATGTTTCGATTCAAGGCTCAAAATATTGCAAATTTGACACCATTGGAAAGATCTCAGCCTCACCTATACCATGGAGGTCTAAGACTTTAATTTTTGAGGAGGTTAGGTAAAGGAAAATGGAGGAAACATCTTCGAGCCTTCAATGCAGGATCCATCTGTCTCAACAACTAGATCGATTCGATCTGTTTCCACCGTTTCCTCTTCTTTCAAGGCACCGAATCAAGGAATCATGTAGTAAAGATGGATTTGGGGCATATTTTATCAAAAGCATTAACAACAGTGGTTGAGCTTCAACCCACTTTTCCCGTTTCCCTCTCTCTTTCTTCTCTCTGATCAAATCTATAAATACAGGGGCTAGGATTCATTGTAAAGGGTTGTTCATTCTTCTTCCCTACCCCCTCTCTCTTTCTTCTCTAGGGTCGAATGTGGAGTTTAAGCCTCCTCCCTTGGCTTTGTAACATCATTTTCTTTCCTCTTTCCTATTAATGGTGTATTGTGTGAACTCCTGGAGCAATAAAATCTGTTTTGTGATGTGTTTTGTCCATCCTTTGCTCATTTTTTTGACTCATCTCACCTCTCACCATCATAGGGGTATACCGTGCATATCTCCGATGTCCATTGCAATTTTTGGAGAGTCGTGTTTAAGGGGTTTGAAATGGTGTTCTGTGAACTTTATCCTTGGTCCGTGATGCATCCGTCCATCCTCTCCATTACTCACCTCTCTCTATTTCACGTAGTTAACTTTGTGATCAGCATTTCCCTTTTCTCGGTGCTATCACCTCTCGTAGTGTAGGATTCATTTATTTTCATGTTCTCTCTCTCTCTCTCTCTTTGGTCCCTTGGAATTGTTAGATTAGGAGTAGATAGTCACATTTCCTTCCTTAGAAGTATTTTAGTGCTAGGATTAGGAAGAGGAACCAGCCTTCTTTGGAGGATCATTCCCATTTGTAATTCCCATAGCTTGGGGAATGATCCAATGTTATGCAAATCACACCAAATGAGTCTGCCTTAGAAAAGTAGATTCATAACTCATTTGGGGGTGGTGTGATTTTGCACTAACAGTTTTGGCACGCCCAATGGGATAGGTATGAAGCTCCTTATAACTTCACTTTATCAGGTTCGATGTGATCTTGGTGAAGATTTTAGCCTTTGGAGGCACTTTTAGGCACATTTGGTGACTCCATCTAGTCAAAAACCCATTCTCTGAGTTGCAAACCTTTTCCATCCATTTCCACTCATTTCATCCATTTTCTTCTTCCATCTCTTTCATTTTCTCCCATTCCATGAGGTTGTGCAATCATGACTTCATTCCCTTCATGGAACTCACACTTACAACAATACAGTCCACCTCCAATGTATTTCCCAACTCCTCCAGATCAACATTATAATCAGATCCAGAACCATTATGCTTACCCATATGAGCAGTGTCAAAACCAGTTTGACTATGAAGCTTATCAAGGACAAGGGGACGCATATGATGGTGATAGTTATGCAGAGGATGCTAGTCTACTAGAGAAGATTCAAAAAATGGAGGCTGACATGGTTCATTAAGGGGCATAACACGAATGAAGGCATTCGAGATTGGTTGCAGGGCACCTTGTCCATGGGAAGGCCCTTTTCCAAGACATTACAACCCTCAGGAGAAGCTAGACTTCATGGTTGAAATGCTGCCCCAACTTGCACAATGGACTGAGGAGATCGAGGCCTATGAATTTGGTGCCAGGCAGCCTTGTCAATGGGTAAATCCTACACCATTATCTGGTAATTTTCTCTCCACTCCTCAAGCAACACCATCTCAATTTGAGCTTCAATTTCCAAGCTTCCCATTGTATGCTACCCCAAGTGTGAAATCCATTTCTCCATCCCCTAGTCTTCCATCCCATTTCAGTTCTTCTGCCCTTTTCCCTTCCAAACAATCATCCCATCCAAACAAACAATAAGTTCCACCTCCCTCCCCACCAAAAATAATCACAAAGCTGGTTGAACCCCAACCTATCACTCCTCTTGCTCTCCCAAGTCCATGTTGGGAAGAGACCCAAGAAACCAGTCAAGGAGAATAACAAGAAGAGGAGCCCAACAAAAAAGAAATGACAAACAATCCAAGAGTTGCATACGCCAAATTTGGGTTTACAAAGATCCCTTGATGGTCAAGCCAATAGAGGAGGTCAAGGTTGAAGAGCCAGTGGTGGTTGAGGCTGAGTTTGCAGCAGAAGAAGAATAAGAACAAGAGGAAAAGAATCAATAGTCTATTTATGGCACTTTTCCTGAAGAAGATACTAATCTAACCCAAGCTACACAACTAGTTGAAGAGGAGGGAAAATCAACTCCAAGTCCCATTGAAGAGGAGCAGATGGGAGAGATCAAATTAGAGTTGAAGCCACTCAATGAAGAAAGCATCATTGAATATTCCTTGCTTTCATTTGAAGGGCCTGTTTTGGTTAATGAACCCATGATGGAGGAGGACCATATAGTTTCAGAGGCTCCAAGTGAGGAGTAGGCCACAGAGGAACCTTCAGTTCTTCCTCCCACTTCATATCCTTCAATCTATAATGTTGAGGAGGAGTTTTATCTTTCAAACTTCATGTTTGAGGATGAGGAGAACCATGGTGATCAAATTGTAGATTAGGAGGACATCATGGAAGAGGTTGAACACTTGTAACAGGACAACAATGAGGCAATGTATTTGTCTGATTTGGAGGACTATTTTGATGGAGAAGAACCGGTTGAGTTTCTATTGTTTTCTCCTTCATCATCCACCTTTCAAGTACATGAGCCTGCTATCATGGAGGATAACTTTTAATTGCAGTAGCCTGTATCTTATAACAACTCTTTGGAATCAAGTTTGGGAGATTTAAACCTTCCATACTCTTCACAGGAGGAAGAAGAGAAAGGGCAGAAAAGTTCCACCATTGCTTCCACACCATCCATCTATGAGGGTCAACAAGAAGGATCCATTATTGGAGTTGAAATTCAGAGCTATGGGCACATCCAAAGGATCAGACCTTGCCCAATCAACTACTTGGCTTCATTAGAGCCAAGGGAGAAGCCAAAACTAGTCATGCCTACTTTAGGACATGAGGGTGAACATCAAAGTACCAAGGGTCATCATCAACACCTCTAAGAGTCCAATGCTAGTCAGCTTGAGGAGGTACTTCCCATTAATGTTGATACCTTGATGATTTGGGTGGAGGACAAGCTTAGAGTTAGTTTTTCACTCACACAGCAGCTATATTCAGTATCAAATCATTTACATGGCTGCCTCTCTTGAGAAAGGGAAGCTACTTCTCCCTGCCAGTTGCAGGATTTGTTTAGCATTCTTTCTCTCTAGTTAGTTTAGGAGTAGGAGTATATTGGATTTTAGCAGAAGAAGTGCTTTTACACACTCTACATGTTCCATTTGGAGCGTGTATGATTTTCAGTTTGTACATAGTTTTTGGTGCTATTGTATTACTCTTGCACAGTGCATTCAGTTGGCTTTTGGTGAAGTTTAACTTCAAGTTTTAGTGGGTTTCCAAGAGGCTCAGAGGTCAAAATTTTAGAGTTCAGATCAGAATCAGTTTATAAGGCTTGACTCCATGCCCAATGGATGCTTCAAGGCCATTGATCATTCATCTAGTAGGCAGATACCCCTGTGAGTTGCCAAATTTTTATCCCAATTTCACCCCCGTGCCAAATATTGGATTGACCATGATCCCGCATAAGAGGAAACATAGTCAAAAGGTAGACATAAAAGGCTTCAAAATTGGCTAAGTATAAAGGTGTAAGCGGAGAATGCCAAGTGTCAATATGACTCGATTCAAGGGGTGAATAGAGAAAAGGTTTCTAAATGAGCGCCAGACTACCACGTGTCCTAGGGGAGAGTGGGGCATCGGGGAAAATTGATTTTTTTCCCCTTGCTATCTCAAAAGGATAAAAGTTACAAAATAGCCCGCAACTCTGCCTAGGGAAAAAGTCAGCATCTGGGCCCGAGTCAAAGCCAAAGCGGGAATTGGAGGAAAGGGAAAAGATAAATTGCGGACCCGTAGGCCCAATTTTTGTTCCAATCTGGCTGCCACGTGTCCCATATCAAAAGGGGACCCATTTTTCAAGCTATTTTCCCACCCTCTTGTATGGACCCGATACAAACTTTGAAGGGGCATATCTTTTGACTCAGGGCTCAAAATATTGCAAATCTGACACCATTAGAAAGATATCGGCCTCACCTATGCCATGGAGGTTTGAGACTTTAATTTTTGAGGAAGTTAGGTAAAATAAAATGGAGGAAAAGTCTTTGGGCCTTTAATGTAGGATCCATCTGTCTCAACAACGAGATCGGATCTGATCTGTTTTCACTTTTTCCTCTTCTTTCAAGGTGTCGAATCAAGGAATCATGCAGTAAAGATGGATTTGGGGCATATTTTATCAGAAGCATTAACAACAGTGGTTGAGCTTGAACCCACTTTTTTCTTTTCCCTCTCTCTTTCTTCTCTCTGATCAAATCTATAAATACAGGGGCAAGATTCATTATAAAGGGTTGTTCATTCTCCTTCCCTTACCCCTCTCTCTTTCTTCTTCTTCGTGGTCGAATGTGGAGTTTAAGCCTCCCGCCTTGGATTTGTAACAACATTTTCTTTCCTTTTTCCCGTTAATGGTGTATTGTGTGAACTCTTGAGCAATAAAATCTGCTTCATGATTCATTTTGTCCATCATTTTCTCAATCATTGTCTCTTCTCACCTCTCATCATTACAGGGTATACCGTGTGCATATATCTGTTGTCCATTGTAGGTTTTGGGAGCTGTGTTTAGGGATTTTAAATGGTGTTACGTGTGAAATTTATCCTTGTCCGTGATGCATCTGTCCATCCTCTCCATTTTCACCTCTCTCCATTTCGTAGTTGGGTTTGTGATCAGCATTTCCCTTTTCTCGGTGCTATCACCTATGTAGTGTAGGATTCATTTATTTTCATGCTTTCTCTCTCTCTCTCTCTCTCTCTCTCTCTCTCCCTTGGTCCCTTGGAATTGTTAGATTAGGAGTAGATAGTCACACTTCCTTCCTTAGAATTAGTTTAGTGTTAGGATTAGGAAGAGGAACCAACCTTCTCTAGAGGATCATTGCCATTTGTAAGTCCCATAGCTTAGGAATGATCCAATATTATGCAAATCACACCAAATGAGTCTCATTAGAAAAGTAGATCCATAACTCATTTGGGGGTGCTTGTGATTTTGCACTAACAAGTACCAGATGGGCCGAAGGAAAAAGTATGGGAATAACCCATGGAGAATAAGTCACCAATTGAAAGGTTCAATAAGTATCTATGTAAAGGGGCCATGATAGATGACATAAAGAAAAGGGTGGAGAAATGGTATGATAGGCTCCGTGCAAGGTGTTTGGAGAAGAGTGGCGCATCCCAAAGGAACTACCATCAGTAGTAGGGACACAAGTCCAGTTTGTTGTATATCAACATTTTTGTATCACGTGCTTCCCAATGAAAGATGAAGTCTGGAGCCCTCGGTGTAAATTACCTTACACATTCACTACAAGGTATTTCCAAGCATTTGTTCAAAAATTTACAGACACACATCGACCGGTATTGAATGCGAGATAAAGTAGAATGTGACTACCACTCGTTGAAAAAGAAGTATGTGTATCCTAGAAGAAGTTCCTTCACCGAGAGGATAATTTTGGATGTGTTGAATATTACGCCAATAAGTCTAGTGTGCGAGAGATGTAGGGGCAACGTTGGTGTATCTCCATCCGAAGCCAAAGGTGGAGGATAAAAATATGTGGAAGGTGAGTTCACACTTCTAACACCACCAAAGGGAAAGCATACAATGGAGAACATCCCAACGCCTAAGCCCAAAAGCCAATTGAAGTGGAGGATGAGGAGGAGGAGTGCGAAGATAGTGGTGGTTTGGAGCATAGAGGTAGGAGACATCCTAAAAATAAGAGTGAAGTAGAGTGTGCCATTACATTGCCTCAACCACAAAAGAGGGACTTCACGCAGAAGAAGAACAAATTATTTATCGAGATCGTAGAGGAGATTAAGGACAATGTCATCAGAGCAATGCCACACTTGGAGGCCAAGGTACCATAGACATTTCCTTCAGCGATACACTATGTGGGAAAGTTGGTGGAATTGGTACTTGAAGATGAACCTCTCACTCACGGCATGGCTAAGAAAGTCGAGTAAGATGCAAAACGATAGAAAGCATTAGTGATCCAAAAGATTGCATCTTATGAAGGGCTATTGCAAGTGTTACAAGAAGTATTGAAGAAAGTAGACTAGGCTTTAAATATCTCACACAAAACTCCAGAGGTGCTTATCAGCATAAAGACCCTAGAAGAAAACAATGAGGTCCAGAAAGTAATGAAGGATGAGACATTGGGCTGTGCAGAAAGATTGTCAATAGTTAAGCAGAAGCGCGAGGCCCTGACAGCAACACAAGAGCTGCACAAGACTCACCGGAAGAGCTTGGGAAGCTAATTGTGCAGAAGATGGATCTTTTAGAAGGAAGAATGACATCAATGTCCAGCGTTGTGTTGGTTCTACAAAATGAAAAGGGAGAGATTGCAAGGGATGAGTTAGAATCCATTACTATGGACATCCTAGAAAAAGTAGAACAAACACTCACTGAATGACAGGTTTTGGAGGCCAAAATAAAGGAGGAGTATCCAAAATTGATATTACAAAGTGATACAGAGGAGGTTGTCTCATAAAAATTCTTTATTTGTAAACATTCTTTCATTCTTATTCTTTCCATTATTCTATTCTTTACTTCAATTTTTGGAGGAATACCCATTGTTGGGACGATAATGAGATTAGTGTGGGGTAATGTTGATCAAAGAATACTTGTTAGAGAACACACAAGGAGTCCACATGGGAGAGAAGGCCAGGATCAAGGGTGTGGAAGGATAGGAAGGACCCGCATGGAAGGAAAGTTCAACATTCAAGACTTAGCTGATTTTGAGCATGACGACCTATTTTTAGAAGATGGTGTGCGGAACACACCAACGATGCAGAGACATGCGTACCATGCATTGTCTATTTTTGGAGGATTGGATCAAAGTGTTTTGTATGGAGACAAGCTAAGAATAGGATTGACACTTAACTGTAAGAGGCCTATAGATAGCACACTTACATGTATGGCTATGCCTGTGAATGATGCGTGGCTATTAATAGCATGCAACCTATTTTTGGAATAGATAAGCGGTGAAGGGAAAGTCCCCACCCTATATATAAGAGTGTGATGGATGTATGAATATATAGAGATATACACATATGACCGAATTAATGTAGTAGATCCATACACGCATTGGTATCATTTCACATTATTATAAGGACCTTCGTGTTATTAATAGATGGAATATATTGGCTAAATCTAAGTGTCATTCCTGTGTGTAATTGAGTAGTGTATGTTATTGATTCAATCATGATTACTGTTTAACGCTTGTTCTGTCATAGATATGAATGTAGCATACAATGTAGAATGATAAATTAGTTATGAATCTATGTGTTTTTTCCTTCATCATGTTAACATCCTACTACAACAACCCTAAAGTGGGACCTGGTACCTTTGTAGGCTTTAGGTGAGCGCTCGCTAGCCGAGTGATGTGCTAACATGTCTAGGGAGTTATTTGGTAAATTCTAGGATGCAACATGAAGTTGAGGGAAGCGTGCTACCAGCTTAGGTTAAGCCTTTTCTACGGTGTGCAGGGGGGTCTCCAAGCTCCCCATTTTGAAAATCTAATGTGGAAGCTTCATTTGAAGAGTGACTAGATGGAAAGATTCAAAACCCTGCTATGCACCGATGGCTCTCATAGATTTGGTCAATCACTCAGGATATCGAAAGGTGCAAGGTGGAGAAGGTTTGTTCCCATTTTCATGGGTTAATATTGGACCCCAAGAAGTCAATTGGGAGGCACAATATATTTGATGTGGCACAAGGTATATGCGGCACCAATATGCTCTCGAGATGACTCATGTCGGTTTATCTACATCTCAACCATGTTGAGCTTGAGTAAGTAGGGGATAAGAGGTGAGATGAGGCCAATTTTCATGTGCATGCCATCCTCAGGGTGTTGAAATCCTTGACTGTAGGAAAAAAGACCATAGCTGATCACCTAGGACTTGTGCTTCCTCCCGAAGCAATTGTAAACTTTCCCTGCGAGGGCACCTCCAACGAGTCAAACCAAGTAATGTCCGTGGATTTTGACGTATTCTTCCTTGGGTGTAGATGTGGTGAAGGAGTTGGTGCTATAAATGTGCCATAATTTGGTGTAATTATATATTTTTTGTATCTTGATTATGTATACGACTTAACTGTTTTTGTTGAATTAAGTTGGCTAAATGGGAAATGTCTTATTTCCAAATCTTGCCACATTTTCATGATAACGTGTTTAGACTTAGACTGTCTTTGGAAACTTCATGTAATCTAAAGATGAATAATTCTATCTTTGGAAACTTCATGTAATCTCTTTTTGATATGGATAGGGGCCTTTCCCTAGGTAATATAAGAAAAAACAAAGAAGGTTTGACCTTTTCTTTATCCCTGTTTGCAATAAAAATTAGATTTGTAAGTTAAATTTTTTAAAATACAATTTTTTCTATGTTTGTATTAAATTTTTAACAATATAAAATTTTATATGAATTATATTGTGTTAAAGACAAGAACAATAATACTATTATTAGTTCTTATCGTAGGTAGGTTACTATACCTTTCATCCAAGTTTATTACTTCAACAATTTCTAACCAATCATTTTTCAAGATTATTTTCCTAGAGTCAATATTTGTAATGTCTAAATGTTGGATATGTAAATTTGTAATATTATAATTATACAATTAATCATTTATCTATCTCTATATTGGTGGTTTTATATGATATGACTATGTAAAGGCCTTATTCGAATACATAATTTTAAAATTTTTTTAAATAAATATTGAGAACATGACATGTGTTATCATATTTAATAACTTTAAAGTGATGCATTTATTATTTAAAATTTTTAGATTTCGTTACGTATATGAGGAAACACTTAAAAAATAGAAACTAACTACATATATAAAATATAAGAAATGACATTTTAAAAATATGGAAGTGAAATATTTCAGCTGTCATGTCTATTCAAAAGTTAATAAGCTTTATGAAAATGGGACTTTCCTACAAAATATATTGAAATGAACATCATTACATTGAATACCATTCTCAAAAAATAGTAGGGAAAAAATTAAAAAGGTTTAATTAGCAACTGCTTTGATCATCTTCACTGATGAGGCTTGTGAAATAAATGATGTCAGTTGCATCATAGTTATAACAAAAATAATTTGGGAAACTACATAGAACTAGCTTGATTTGAGTTGATGTTACTGTCAGTAAAGTGAAGTATGAGGAGAATAAAAGGGAACACGTGGCGGTGTATGATCTAAATGTAAAACATTATAATTTTCAAAGCATGTAGGCATGATGATGTCATGGTTGATATGAATAAGGAATGCATCGCTTGATGACTTAAAGCCAATTCTAGATGTTTGTCCTTCTTCTTACCCCCGGTTTGATTGTAGCTACAATTGCATTGATAGGCATAGGTAATAGGCGTTGATGGTCCAATATCTACCAGAGTCTTGAACTGTATGACACTTCAAAGGGATTCATGCTTTCACTACCGTATTGTAGTGAAATTTTAGTGAGCATGGTAGCCAAAAATTTCATCAAACCATGGGTTGCATCTAGTTCGATGATTACTAGTGTTTCCTTTTTTTTTTGTTCCAAAAATTTCTATAGTTTGAGGACGACTCTCATGGTGAGTTGATTTTTTCTTTGGAGTAGATGAGAATACAAAGATGTAGCACAAAATATAGAGTTAAATGCTCAATTGAATATTGCCAATCAACAAAGGCTACTAAGCCGATGTCTAATTGCTGCAACATGTGAGTTTCTTTATGAATAATCTCCACCTCTTCCTCTAGACCATGAGAACCACAACCCTAATGATGATTGAATATAATCCTCCTCTAACCATGATGCCGATTGCATATTGAGTGAGATTATGGTCTACTTATAAGTGGAGTATGCTTGTTTTGGTATCATGGTTTCATGGCTTGCCATGGATTTTGACTATTTGTATACAATATTTTAAAAAAATTAGTTGGCATTCGATACCCATTTACATAACTACTAGAAAAGGGTAAATAAGGATGGGCGTCAAATGTGAAGACTTATTGGGGATGAAAAAATAAGCGGGGGTATAGTGAAATGGTACAATAACTTTGATGGTGGGCAGTGGGCATGAATTGTACCTAGAGATCTTACTCCTAACTTGAACTCTCGACCAAATTTCTTATAACTAAAGTTGTTTCTTTAAATTCCTTCCTTGTTTGGTCTCCATATCGTAATCGGTATTGGGTTTACAGAAACGTTGCTCCCTAATTTTCCAATCACTGCACAGGTGCCCATTCTAGTGCCTCCGTCACACCAAATTCCCTTTCAATTCCTCTTTCTCTCCAATCTTGATGACCATATTTTCCTACATTTTTCCACAAAATACATGTTTTTGCACTAGACAAAAGATAATATTAATGACGATGAAGATGTGGAGAAGTGTTTGAAATCTTCCTTGGCGATAGCTCTAGTGTATTATTATCCATTGATGGGAAGACTGAGGAGAAGCGAGTAAGATCAAGATAAACCAGAGCTTGTTGGCAAGGCGAGGAGATGTGTTTGTTTCGATCATTCTGACTTGACTTTCAACGATTTCCAATGCTTTCCAAAGCCCTGTAAATGTTGGAAAAAATGTTACACAAAGTGGAGGCCAATATTTTTCTCAACGTTCTACCTCTTGTATGGCGGTGGGGTGAAAATTTAATAAATGGGTACAAAATTCTGCCAACATTAATGCAAGTATTAAGTCACAAACATGACAGGAGATTTTTTTATTTTTATTGTCAAAATCTCATTTAAATACTGGACACATGTCTTTATAAGAATTAAGTTTTTAAAATGAAAAAAATAGTATTGAAAATAAGGCCTTATATTTTTCAAATCAAAACCAACTGACCAATAAGGAAATAGTTGAATGACTTATTTACATTAGAAAAATGTTTAAATAAAATATAGACAATAGAAAGTTTGAAGTGAACTGATTTTTTTATTTTGATTGGTGGGTTGGGAAAAAAATATTTATTTACATGAAAGGTATAGTATTCCTATCGAGAGACACATACTAATAATATGTTGTGGCATAACCTAACAGCCACTAAGCTCAAAATATCTATGCTAAAAACCTATATGCTCCAAATATTATGTGGTGGAATAACATAGCTGGTGTAAAGATCAAAATATGTTAATTCAAAATCCTAAAATCATACAATAAAGTTGAATAATTTATACATATCTTGATTGCTATACAATTCTCCAAAGTTAATGTGGTTGATTAACTCAGAGGTCGATAAGCTCAAAACATCTCACTTTAATTTTTCAAAACATTGTGGATTATAAGATTTTAATAAAAACTATTAGCTTACTTTGAGGCGTAACCTTTTTGGTGGTGACAAGAGGATACGACACGTGCAAATTTAATGGGAATTTATGACATTGATAGATTGCATTTGTGTGATAGACGAGATTGATTAATGGTTATACACACACGAGATGTAAGATTGCGTCATGAATTTAAGAGTTTTAATGGAAATCATGATATTTATGATTAGGATATAAAGTCGATGATCTTTGGTACCCTCACACTTGCCTCCATTCATGTGTTGCATGATGGTGGATTTATATCTCCGTGTCATTGCACATTTCACTACCCTTATCCTCTTTTCATTTTTGGTCATTATGCTTTGTATCTCTTTGTGACAATGATAATGGTGCTAGTGGTTTCTTTAGTAGCTTTTGGTTACTCAAAAGTGCACTTGCCTCTCGCATCCGTAAGGATCGAGGTGTCTAAGACCACAATGGAACCGTCCCCAAGTTGTGGGACCTTGCGAGCTTGGGATGGATCTCCGGAGAAGGTTGGTTCCTATATCTATTTCTACTGCTACTTCTACTCCTAGTGCTGAAAGGGGAAACTAAGATAAGAATGCCAAGGGACCAGGGAAAGAAGGATAACATGAAGTAAACTACACTAAAAGGTGATAGCACTAGAAAAGAGGGGTGAACACTATCTGTTCTGAGTGAGAATGATAGGGAATGCGTGAAAGGAGTCTAGGCATGAGTAGCATAGAAAAATATGCATTCACCGTATTGTTATCGTGGAACAAAACCAATTATGGAACTACGGGGACTTGAAATAGCACAAAAATACACAATGTAAGAGAAGAGGCAAGAAGAAGGAATGTAAACACGTTAGGATAGAGAATAGTCACAAACAATGCTTCTATTACTTCCAAAAATGCACATAACTATTACAATGATAAGGAGGCCGATATCCACTTGTAAGAGAAAAACATGGAGGTCTGTAACTCAAAATATAGAAAATATGGAGTCTTTAGCAACATGTGTAAGGATCCAGAGTGTCCAACATAATAAATGAGCCTTGCTCTTACATTTATAGATGAATCCATGGAGGAAGAAGGAAAAAGGAGGGAAAAACTAAATTTGAAACATAACCACCAACAGAAGCATTCAATGCCTGAATTCCACCCCAAAACTATCAGGTCTAAATTGATTACTTGTTCAACACCTCGAAGGAGGAAGAATCGGTGGATCATATTGAATCCGATTTGGTTGTTGGGGAAAATAGATCCTGTATTAATGGCACGAAGATGTTTCTTCATTTTCTCCCCACCTAACCTCTCCAAAATTAAAGTTTCAGATCTCCATGGTGTAGATGAGATCAAGCTCTTTCCAATGGTTCCAAATTTGTTGGATTTTGAGTGCTTGAGTCAAAAGATATGCCCTTTTGAAATTTGAATTGGGTCCGTACAAAATGGTGGGAACTAGCTACCAAAATGGGCCCCCTTTTGAAACTAGATATGTGGAGGGTTGGTGCATGTCTGAGGCGTACTTTGTATTTTTCTTCGAAGTTACACCGCACTAACACATGGCTTCTTCTACGGCTTGTCTCAATGCTTTGAATATTCAACCCGACTCTGTCCCTTTTGGACTCTGAGACACGTGGAAGGCCCGCGCTCATTTGAAAACCCGCTCAAGATTTTACCCTTGAGGGAGCATCATTAAGACATGTGGCACCTTCCACCTACATTCTATACTTAGTCATTTTGGGTCCACTCTCCTTTTACCTCTGTTGACCATTTTCTACGTGGAGGTTATGGCGTAAGTTTGAGTCTCCAGCCTGGATCCCGCTTTTGAATGTGCACTTTGTTAAGACACTTGATACCCTCTCGTTGAGTCAAAGACTTTTAAATGGCTAGTGAAAATTTTTGGGGCTCTAGATGCATGGAGGCTTGGTGCTCATTTGGGTTTTCCCTTTAGATTTAATGTTTGAGGTGTTCCATTTGGATGCTTGGCAGCTTTCACTGTCTCCTTCATACTTAGCCAATTTCGGGCTCATTTTGAGTTGTGTGTAGAGCCCGAAGACCTCCAACCTTTACCGTTTATTTTTCTTTTAACCTCTCGGTTCTTTGACACTGTTTCTTCTCCCTGACCCTAATATTCCATTTCGAGCCCACCTGTAACTTGTCTGCTAGATTTGAAGCATGGATTCACTCGATAGAGTGTTTCTTTAATTTCTTCTTGCATAGGGTTGTGTTTGACCAAATCTGCAGTGGGGAAATTTGGGATAACAGTTTGGTGACTCACGGGGACATCTACCTACTAGATGAAGGAGATCAGTAGCTCTGAAGCATCCATTGGGCATGGAGTCTATTTTTTTAATTATGAAATGCCCTGTGATCACTTTGAGAATCATTTCTACACTTTGGAAGTAACAAAATTACGCGTGCAGGAAGCAAGTGAGAGGAAAGAACTATGTACAAACAAACAATGTGCGTGGAGCACACTTGGAGGAATTGAAACTACTCTAATATATATAACATGATGTAGTAAACCTAATGGAAGGGTTTGAGATAGATCCTGTTTACAGGGATTTGCAGTGTGCTTCCATCTAGATGAGTTAACTCGAAAGAGTTAGCTTCCTTACAGACTTGATGATGTATGGGCCACTCCAAAGTGCATCAAAATTTGAATGGTGCCCTAGCTTAGCTCTATTAGCATCCCATTTTAGGACCAGGTCCCCAATTTTGAAAGCTTGAGGCCTAGCCTTTCTGTCAAAACATTTCTTTATTGCTTGTTGATGGTGTTCTTCTAGCTTGATCATGGTAAAGTTTCGAGCTCTTCAAGATAAACCAGCTCTGCCATCCCGATTTCTCTCTCGATCCGTGCCCTCAAATTCTAGCTTTTGGGAAAGTGCTAATGAATTTAATTCTATTGTCAAAGGAAGGAAACCTCCTTGCCATAGATAAGCTTGTAAGGTGAAGTTCCTATTTCCTTTTTGATCGTGATTCTGCTTTTGCAGAGCGCATGCGAAGACCTTTGTATGCCACCGTCTTTGGGCGATGTTCATTGTACGCTTCATGATTCTAATAAGGTTCTTATTTTTGATTATACTGCACCGTTTCCCGAGGGTAATAATTGGAAGAGGTTTTCAGGTAAATGCCCAGACTTAGAGCCCAATCAAAAATTTTAGCACCAAGGAAGGCCTTTGCATTATCAAAGATAATGGTTTGAGGAACGCCAAACCTTGTGACTAAACCTTCAAGAAAGTCAAGGATGATTGCCTTAGTTGATTCCTTAAGTGTGACAACTTTTGTCCATCTGGTGAAGTAATTTGTAGCTATCGCACCCATTTATGTCCAATGCTTGAAGGTGGATTGATCATGCCTATGAAGTTGAGACCCCATTGCGCAAAAGGCTGATCCACTTGGATTGGTCGGAGGGGAAGCACTTGCCAATATTTTCTTTCCTACAAAGAAAGTGCACTCCTTACATTTTGTGACCCACCTATGTGCATCTGAAAATAGGGTAGGCCAAAAGATACCTGTCATTATGATTTTCATTGCTATAGTTTTGGCAGAGAAGTGTCCACCAGAGAATCCATTGTGAAATTCTGCTAACACTTGCTCAGTCTGTGCACGCCATTGATACATCTTAACAACATGCCATCTAGATTTATTTTGAAGAGAAGTCCATTAATAAAAACATAAGGGATAGATTACAACCTCAGATTCCTTCTCTTTGCCTTTTTCAAACCAGGAGGGTACACACCCTCAGAAAGGAATGTGATCATGTCCTTCATCCAGTCACACGTGCCAAAATCTATATTCTATTCATGTTCTACACGTGGGAGGTATTCATCTAGAAATAATGAATCCTCATGTTCACTCTGCGCATCCTTAGCAATCTACTTGTAAAGTGCACTACCTCTTACCAGCTTTGTGGCCTTAATAATCACATCATATCCCATGATTTTTGTCATGCATCGTGCTCTCTTCTCACTAATATCTACTCCCATGATGAACTCTCTGACATATGAGTGGGATAATAACACCTTGATACGATTTTTGGTGAACATACTTTTGAATTTCTTAAGCGCGTGCATGATGGAAAAGACCTTATTCTCCATGTGACTATATTTCAATTCATAATCCTTTAACATCTGGCTGAAGAAGGCCACTGGCTATTCCATCCCTTGTTTGTTTTCCTGTTAGGACAACAACAATGCTTGCATCAACACCATAAGCATAAAGGATGAAATCCTTTGAGTAATTTGGATTGATGAGTGTTGGCGCACAAGCAATCTCTTTCTTGATCTTGTTGAAGCTTTCTCTTCCTTCTCTGTCCATCTGAAGGCTATGTCCTTTTTGAGCATGAGGGTGATGGGCCGAACCAGTCTCGTAAAGTTAGGGATAAAACTCCTAACAAATTTAATCTTGCCAAGGAAGGACTATAAGGCATTTTTGTGCACCAAATAGGGAAAGGGCTAGGATGGCTGAAACGCGCTCAGGATCAATCGCGATACCATATTTTGAAACCACATGACCCAAGAGATTTCCCTGAGCCACCGCAAAATTACACTTCTTGGGGTTAAGAGATACCCCAAATTCTCTCGCATCTCTCAAAGACATTTTCCAGGTGTGCCATGTGATCCACGCCTTGCTTTGAGAAGATAGTTATATCATCCAAGTAAACCAAGATGAACTCATTGATGTAACCTTTGAAGGCAATATCCATGGCGCTGAAATGTTGCACCCACATTTGATAGACCAAAGGGAATTTTCTGATATGCATATGTTCCCCACTTGGTTGTAAATGCTATTTTGAATTGATCCTCTTCCTTGACCAAGATCTGGTTGAAACCTGAGTACCCATCCAACATGGAGAACCTTTATGCACTAACCATAGTTTGCAGAATTTTCTCCATTGAAGGCAAAGGATAATGATCCTTTAGAGATGCCTTATTCAAATCTCTGAAATCAACACAAAGTATGATTTCACCATTCTTCTTGCATACTGGAACCAGATTTGCAACCTAGGTAGAGTATTTGATAGGAAAGATAATTTTTTCCTCAATGAGTTTTGATAGTTCCTTTCTCATGAGGGGTTCTATCTTTAGATTGACTGGCCACTACTTTTGTCTGACGGGCTTGATACCATGATCAAGGTCGATAGAGTGTTGAGAAACACTTGGATCAAAACCTTTGAGGTCTTCATACTCCCATGAGAAAATATTAATGTATTTTTGACAGAGAGAGATAAAGGCCTGTTTTTCTTCATGCACACAAGTTCTGACTGAGTAACAACTCTTTTCACGTGCAATAGTGATGGAGCAGTCCTCTTGCACGGTACGCATGTATCTTTCTTCACCCTTGAACTCATCATCAAGGCTGAACATTTTCTCTAGGGTGACCAATCCTTTAGGAAACCTATTTGTCTTCAGCTATATTACTTGGTCACCATAGTTGTCCTAGAGATCAACTTGCATACTTGATGAAAATTCAGCTTCATTTTGGATAAACTAGATGATATGTGTATCACTGTTGAACACTTGTCAGCTGGTGTTATTGTATGGAATGGATGGTCTGATCACCATCTTAATGTGCTTGAGTGTTTCCTTTGACAAAGTCCTTAGTAGGAGAAAACTATGAACCGAGTGTGGCCATTTGGTCAGCCTCTTTGTTCATTCTGTGTGGGACTACCTATAGATTAAGGGCATCAAAGCTCTCAAGTAGGTCCCAAAATCTATGTTTATAAGCTTTAACACGCTTATTATTTGTATAACATTTATTGGTGACCTAGTGGATGAAATATTCTGTGTCCCCAAAGAACTGCAACACTTTAATTTTCTTCTTTTCAGCAATAAGCAAGCCATGCACCAATGCTTCATATTCTGCCACATTATTAGAGCATGCAAACTGTAGCCTATACGTGAAGAATAATTTCTCATCCTTAGGGGAAATGAGAACCACTCTTGCTCCCACACCGTTTATGCTTCTGGATCCATCAAAGTACAACTTCCATAGACTAGTTTGAATTTTGTCTCCCATGAGTGCGCGCGAAGCATGACGTCTTCTTCTAGAATGCAATAAGTACCAAGCCTAGTTTCATAGGATTCCAGTTCTTTAGCATAGGGATAAAATTTGTGATGCCTTTCCACCCATTCATCAAGCACTAGGTCTGGAACAAAGGGTGGAAGAGATTGCTCTTTAGGAACTAAAACTTGTTCTTCCTAGATAAGACAATTGGCTTGGAGAGGGACATGACATATGGCTCTACATGATAAGAAAATATAGGCTCATCTTGTATGGTAAACCGGGTACCATACCTTGTCTTGAGTAACATATGAGACCAATCAGAAGACAAGTAACCACCCACCTTAGCAATAAATTCTCTTGATAGACATAGGGCAAACAAAGGAGGTAGGTCAATAATTGACACATCTTGAGTAATTGTCAGGCTTGGACATGCATGGAGGGTTAACTCAAGATCCTTGATGACTCTTAAGGTGGTTACAATTGATCCATCAAGTTGTAGGAATCCTTTAGAAAAAGGGCTATATTTTAGACCTAAGACATCAGCTATCTTCTTAGGCATAATAGAAGTACTAGCGCCCGAGTCAATCAAGCAGTTATGCACTAGGTGTTTTCCTATAATCAAGGACATATATAAGGGTGGGGTTTTAGAAAATTTACTTACTTGTTTCTCCTCTTCTTGGTAGATTTTGACAGAAGTGCGTGACTTCTGTTTGATCGAGTCAGCACGGAAGTTGTGCCAGAGCTTCATGCAATAGATCCCGCTGAGATGGAATGGTCAGGGCATCTCACATTGTGACATTTATGTTTGTTTTATTCATCTAGTCAAAAATGTTGAACGAAAGCCCTCCACCTTATCCATTTGAGGAACAACATCCCTTCTTGACTTTTCAGGCACGGAAGCCTAAATTTTAGCTAGGGCTAAGGTTTTGCCTACCAAATGAGGAGCACATGCTATTTTAGATGAAACTTTACGAGGGGCCTCCTTATCAGGGATTTGAATTTTTACTACACGATGCCTTGTTTGATTCTTTCTTCTTCTAGGATCTACTTGCGTTGTTGGGGGATAACTTGTGCACTGACTCTAACACTCTCTTCTTATATCTCGTGTTGTCCATAACTTGGGCGCGCGGTTTGTTTGTATCTTCTGCAGCTTGGTTGATTGCACAAAAGTCCTCTACACCAAAGAACATCAAATTGGACTCGAGGAACTTCTGGTCCTTCTGGATTATTTGCTTCATGGGCACTTGTTGAGGGCTCATAGGATGAAGCATTCTAGATCATGAACGCTTGGGCATGCACAACATTAGCATAATGGTACTGACTATGAGGCATTTTACAAGGGAAGCACCATTCTGACTCTTGTGCCAAGTTTTTCTGAACTGGAACAAGTGCTCGGCTCGCACTGGGTGTTGGGAGAGAAGGCACGGGAGGGACAACTTGCAAGGGTAGATGTGCATTAGGCTGCCATCTATCATTTTGCTGGTTGGGCATGTATCTTTGATTTTTGTATTGATTCCACCAAGGTTGACTAACTTATCCCTGCGCCTGATTAGAATTGCCTCTATATGCTTGAGCCTACTGGTTTTTTATTGATATGACCTTATTTGATAAATTTCTGATCAAGACCTTCAATTCTTCATCTTCCTTTTTCTATGATGAAGAATAAGATGTTGAGGCAACTAGTTGCGCGCTCTACTCAGGAGTAGGAATAGAGGCTACAGAAGGCTGGGGTGCTTGTGAAATTTCTGGGACAAGGGAATAGGTGGTCTAGGAGCTAATTTTCCCACTTGAATAAGACTATTTTATGCCCTTACTGAAATACTATAAGTGGCCGGTAAGGTTCTACCTCCCATAGATTGTGTCATAGCTGAAATATCCCTGTTGAGCACCGTTAGATAATAAAAGAAAGCATGTTGGGCTGTAGGTCTTACCACAAGAGGGATTCTATCCCAAGTCTTTTGAAATCAGTCATCTGCTCATTGGGTGCCCTTCTTGTTGTTGTCAGTTGCTCCACCAAAGATAGGTGATCTAACTTGTCTTCAAAATAATTGCATAGAGCTGTTCCCAGCTCATCCCAGGTGCTAATAGATCCAAGTCTCAAGCCTCTATACCACTAAAGTGCTTTACCTTTGAAAGAGGCTGCAAGCAACTTGACTACTACATCATTATGTGTGATCAGATAGAGTGAACACACATTAGCTACATCCTGGATATGCTCCTGAGGGGTGACTTGATTCTCACCAATAAAGTAAGGAATACTCTTGAGCGTGCCATTTGGCATATCATGTTGCACGAATAGGAGTAAGGGAATCCCTCCATCAAAGTTTGCAAAGATTCTTAATAGAGGAGGTTGCTGATTCACCATTACAGGGCATAGGTTATGTTTTTTGAGGAGGAGTTGAATGGGCACGGTGCGCTGGAGATAGAGATGCGCACGTGGGATTTCTGGGATGAACTCTTCTCGGGAAAGCTAGAGGTATTCAAAAGAATCTTCAGCTACTTGCACTTCTTCTTGTGTGCACTCTTCTCATGAAAGGTGCTCAAGACTACTGAAATAGAGATTTTAAAATATTGGGAGTCACTAGATGTGTTTGAAATGAGCCTCCAAAGGATGAAACACTAAGTTCACACACTAGAACTTAGAGATATGAAATTTGAGATTTCAATGTTGGTCCCACCCCATGCTCGCCCAAACTATTGGTTACTCAAACATTCACCCACGTATTGGATCCGGAAGGATCGAGGTGTCTCGAGACCATAATGGAACAATCCCAAAGTTTTGGGACCTCATGAGCTTGGGATGAATCTCCAAAGAAGGTCGGTTCCTCTATCTATTTCTACTACTATATTGCTGAAAGGGGCACTAAGCTAAGAATGTCAAGGGACTAGGGAAAGAAGGATAACATGAAGTAAACTACATTAAAAGGTGATAGCACCGTAAAAGAGGCTAGGCATGAGTAGCACAAAAAAATATGCATTCACCATACCGTTCTTGTGGAACACAACCAAGTATAGAATTACAGGGGAATTGAAATAGCACAACAATACACAATGCAAGAGAAGAGGCAAGAAGGAATGTAAACATGTTAGGACAAATAATAGTCACAAATGATGCTTCTATTACTTTCAAAAATGCACATAATCTGTACTAATGATAAGGAGGCTGATATCCACTTGCAAGATCTACACATGGAGGTCTCAAACTCAAAATACAAAAAATATGGAGTCCTTAACAACATGTGTAAGGATCCATAGTGTCAAACATAATAAATGAGCCTTGCTCTTACATTTATAGATGAATCCATGGAGGAAGAAGGAAAAAGGAGGGAAAACCCAAATTTGAAACACAACCACCAACAAGAAGCATTCAATGCGTATAATTTTTCCCCAAAATGTCATGTCTCGCATCAATTACTTGTTCGGCACCTCGAAGGAGGAACAATGGTGGATCATATTGAATCCGATCTGGTTGTTGGGGCAAATAGATCTTGTATTAATGGCACAAAGATGTTTCTTCATTTTCTCCCCACCTAACCTCTCCAAAATTAAAGTTTTAGATCTCCATGGCGTAGATGAGATCAAGCTATTTCCAATGGTGCCAAATTTGTCAGATTTTGAGCACTTGAGTCAAAAGATATGCCCTTTTGAAATTTGAATCGGGTCTGTACAAAATGGTAGGAACCAACTACCAAAATGGGCCCCTTTTAAAACCGGATACGTGGAGGGTTGGTGCATGTCTAAGGGAAGCCTTTGTATTTTTCTTTTGAAGTTACACTAGGTTGACATGTGGCTTCTTCCATGGCTTGTCTCAATGCTTTGACTATTCAACCCGACTCTGTCCCTTTTGGACTCTGAGACACGTGGAAGGCCCGTGCTCATTTGAAAACCCACTCAGGATTTTACCCTTGAGGGAGCGTTGTTAAGACACGTGGCACCTTCCACCTACATTCTATACTTAGTCATTTTGGGCCCACTCTCCTTTGACCTCTATTGACCATTTGCTACGTGGAGGTTATGGCGCAAGTTTGAGTCTTCAGCCTGGATCCCGCTTTTGAATGTGCATTGTTAAGAAACTTGGCACCTTCCATTGAGTCAAAGAATTTTCAACGGCTGGTGCAACTTTTTGGGGCTCTATATGCATGGAATCTTAGCACTTGTTTGGCTCTTCCCCTTTGGATTTAATCTTTGGAGGTGCGCCATTTGGACACTTGGCAGCTTTTGCTGTCTCCTCCATACTTAGCCAATTTTGGGCTCATTCTGAGTCATTTGCAGAGCCCGAAGACTTCGAGCCTTTACCATTTATTTTCCTTTGAGCCTCTAGTTCTTTGACACTATTTCTTCTCCCGACCTTGCTATTCCATTTCCGATCCTGCCTGTAACTTGTCTATTGGATTTGAAGCATGGATTCACTCGATAGAGCCGTTTCTTCAATTTCTTCTTACACAGGGTCATGTTTGACCAAATCTGGGGAAAATTTGGGATAACAATAGCATGGAGTGTGGTACTAGAAAGAAGAGATATAGAGCTATGATAGACCAAGATCTTTGGGAATCATTTACTTTTTGGATGGATGGGAAAATTTGGAACGTAACTATGTGGAATTGGCTCGAGAAGGTCTGGTCGGTTGTGGACCACTTCAAGAAGAAGAGGAAATTGATATTTTTGACAGTATGCACAAGATGATGCTTGACTCTGAATGAGTCCAAAGGGTGGATCAACATTTTTAACATGGTGCAAGGGTTGAGTGCGAAAACATATTGTCCAACTCTTTGGGGTAGTTTATCTTACATAAAGAGCATGATAAGTTGGAAGAGTATCTAGTTAGCCTTTAGTATCATGTCCATGCCTTGACATGGGGGATGTAGGTGATTACATATAGTCCGGAGGTGATTGTAAGAAATCAAAGTATAGAACTCACTAGCGCTAAAGCAAAAATGCTAAAATGTTTGTGTGGATTCGTCCTCCTCCTCTGATCAGAGTAAAGGGGACTTGGATGTCAAGATCATTGGTGAGGTGGAGCCGAGAAGTTGAAAGGCCTAATATTTCCTGGATGTATTTGTCTTTAGTTTTGATTAAGGGCCAGAATGGCTATCTACATAGCGAAGTGTATAGATATAGGAAGTATTTTTGGGTGAAGTAAAGTTGATTATAGCTCTTCCCCATTCATTTTGGCATATATTTAGCATGATAAGTTGCTTGTAATCTTCATGGGAGTCCACTGCTGGAAGAATTATCATGGAATGGTTCCTCATGTACTATTTTTGTAGGCTAGGGCCTTCTCCCTAGGTACCAATAGCAAAAAAAAAAGGTTCAAAATTTTATGTGGAGGTATAAACTAGTGGGCACTCTGATCAAAATATCTTAATTTAAAATCTTAAAATCATAGAATGAATTCAACTAATTTATACATATCTTGTTTGTGATACATAACCTAATGAAACTAAACTCAAGCTAGCGGATGCTAAGTTCAAAATATCATTCAGTAACTTGATATACTAGTTGAAACTAAATTCAATGTATTTCTTTACTTTGTTAAATAGTAGTTACTTTTTATCTCGAAATATTATATTGTTTAAATACCTAATGTGGCTGCTAAGCCCAAACTATGTTGATATAATTTGTTAAATCCCATTATTCACTAAGATCCAAATATTACTTTCTTTTGTTGAAACCTAGTGACCACTAAGATCCAAATATTATGTTGTGTCATAAGTTGACAAATGTTAAGTTTAAAATATCATTTAGTATCTTGATATACTAGTGGAAAATAAACTCATTATGTCTTTCTTTAGTTTGTTAAATGCTAGTGACTCTTTAGGTCGAAATAATATATTGTTTAAATACCTAGCGTAATAAGCTCAAAATATGTTGATTTAATTTGTGAAATCACATTGACCACTAAGATCTAAATATCATGTTTTGGTGTAACCTACTCCCACTAAGCTAGTAATATCTTACTTTATTTTGTTGAAATCTAGAGACCGCTGATATTGAACCTTAATTTGTTTAAACCTAAAACTTCAAGAGTACAATATCATTTGTTTGGGTATGTTGAAACATAAGCTAGCATAAACTAAACTCAATATATCTTTCTTTAGTTTGTTAAATGCTAGTGACTCTTTAGGTCAAAATAATATATTGTTTAAATACCTAACGATCGCTAAGCTCAAACTATGTTGATTTAATTTGTGAAATCACAGTAACCACTAAGATCCAAATATTATGTTTTGGCTTAACCTACCAGATGCTAAATATTGTTAAATGTTGTAAAATATTGTAATTGAAGTTATTAAACCATAATGAATGCAATTTAAAAATAATATATTGTGGCATAACCTAACGAATGCTAAGCTCAAAATACCTTAATTTAATTTATTAAATCCTAACCACCACTAGGCTCCAACAATTATGTGGTAGCATAGCCTAAAGCGCTAGCGCTATGCTCGAAATATATTAATTTAAAATATTAAAATCATACGATAAGTTCAATTAATATAGACATATCTTGTTTGCATCTTCGAAGATTACAATATAATTTGTTAAGTTATGTTGAAACAAAACCTAGCAAAACTAAACTCAATATGTCTTTATTTAGTTTGTTAAATGCTAGTGATTCTTTTTGTCAAAATAATATATTATTTAAATACCTAGCGACCGCTAAGATCAAACTATTTTGATTTAATTTATTAAATCCCAGTATTCACTAAGATCGTAATATTATGTTTTGGCGTAACCTACCAACCACTAAGCTTATAATATCTTACTTTCTTTTATTGAAACCTAGAGACTGCTAAGATCTAAATATTATGTTGTGTCATAAGCTAGTGGACGCTAACCTCAAAATATCATTCAGTAACTTGATAAATTATAATAACCACTAAGCTTGAAATATTATATTGTGGAAGTACCTAACACCCGATTAGCTCAAATTATGTTAACTTAATTTGTTTAATCCAATCAATAGTAAGGTCTTAATATTATGTCTTGGGCTAATGTAGTGGACAAGAGACTACAAAGTTTTGCAATAATTTTAAAGTTATGTCGTGATATACTCAATGAATCCCAAAGACCGCTATGCTATTATTAAAATTAAATATATCATTTTTATAATGAAGCTATGTTATGAATCTTAATTGGTATTTTTGCGTATTTAACACAAGAAAAATAACAAAGTGATCGCTTGCCCTAAAAAAAGTGTGTTGCCTATAGAAAAATCAACCGATCCATGAGTCTTCCAAGGTAAACGAAGACTTCCTCCAAATAATAATTATAGCCTAGCGGTTGCTAGAGTAGGCAACATTTTTCATGTAGAGTGTATTCATACAGGAGTTTATATAAATGGTAAAAAATAAATCTGGAGTTTATATAATGGATACATAAATATACCTGTAGAATCGTGTATTTAATGTGATATATAGTTATACGTATAGACTTGGACTAGTGTCCCAGAAATTATACAAGTTTTTAAATACAACATGATATACTTGTTGTACCCTAGCGTCTGTTAAGCTATTCTTAAAGGTATATATAGCATGTTCATAATGAAGTTTTGTTATAAATCTAAATTTTAATCTTTAAGTATTTAACAGAGACAAACAAAAAAGTGATCACTAGCACCAAATAATAGTGTGTTGCCTATATATAAAAACAACCTTCCCCATGAGGCCACCAAAGGTTGTTAATCTTAGTAGTTAGTAGCTTGGACAACTGTTTGTCCTCATCCATTTGTTATGGGTAGTTTGGACAGCCTAGAATTTAGAGAAATAGTTGTTTTTGTCAAACAAATATTGTTAGGATAAGAACAATTGTTATCTAATATTGACTCCTTTTAGGTGACACCTCATAACCAAGGTTGTTATGGTTATTGAGTTGTCTTAATCTCATCCGCTCATTTGTATTTATCTCAACCGTTGATTTTCAACGAGAGTAGTATATAAGGGGGTCATTGGGGTCATTTGTAATAAGGAAGTTTTGAGAGAAACTTGCAGTGTTAGCAAGGGTGCAGTGATAGCGTTGGAGATAGCAGTGGAGGAATATCAGCAGGAGGATTAGGAGATTGTCAGAGCTCTGCCAGTAAGAGGCAAGCAGTATTTGTATCTCTTGATTTGCTGAAGTTTAATATATTTCTCATCTGTAGTACTGGTTTTCCCTACGGGGTTTTTCCAGGGACAATTGTCCGAAAATATTGTGTTCACCTTGTTGGGTATTTTTTATGTGTTTGTATTTGTGAAGTTACAGTTGTGTTATTTTCCAATATTTGTTGATCAAATAATCTTACAAGATAGGAGGTTAATAATCAGTAACTGTAATAGATTTTTCACATGGTATCAGAGCTAAGTTCGGGTAGAAGAGATTTACCCTAGGTGAAAGAAAGTGAGGGTTTATAAAACCCAGTTTAACCTCTTCAAAATTATTATTATTATTTTCTTTTAAGATGGCCTCAACAGGTTTAAGAGATCAAGATAGATTGGATGGAGCCTCAAATTTTGGTGTCTGGAAAGCTAGAATTTCTCTATTGCTGGAAGAGAATGGTATCAAGGAATATGTGACCACTATTGTACACTGCACTCTACGCTGCATGCAACACAACTCTTAGCATATAAGAAGGAAGATGCCAAGGCGAGGAGGCTGATTCTTGACGGTGTCAAGGATCATATTGTTCCACATATTGCAGAGTTAGATACAACGAAGACGATGTGGGATGCCATTATGAATCTGTACCAGAATGCTACCACTAATCGGAAGTTGATTCTCAGAGAAAAGTTGAGGAATACCCGGATGAATAAGGGAGAAGACGTCACAAGTTACCTCACCAGACTTAGACTTGTCAAGGATGAATTGGCAGCTTGTTGGAGACAAACCAAGTGATGACGAGCTAGTGAGAATAGCCCTAAATGGGTTTACTAAGCAGTGGGATGTCTTTGTTCAAGTCATCAATGGACGAGACACCTTACCGAGTTGGGATCGACTATGGAGTGATTTCACTCAGGAGGAGCTTAGACTAAGTCTTGTCAATGGAGCCAACAATAAGAGTCAGAAAAGTGAGGTGGAATAGGAAAATGTTGCCCTAGCAGGTAAAGGGAAAAAAAAGAAGGGGTCTAGTAAAGGATCAAATTCACAAGGTGAAAAGAAGAAGAAAGATTCTTCGAAGATCAAGTGCTATGGCTGTCATGAGTTTGGCCACTATGTCAGTGATTGCCCAGAAAGGAAGAAGAATGAAAAGAAAGGCAAGAAGCAAGTCATGGCTTCAAAGAAGTGTAGATGAGCTCTCTAGTAGAATGGAAGATGAGTTTGCACTCATAGCATGTATGGTTAGCTCAACCTCATAGAGTGTTTGGTACATAGATAGTGGGGCATCATATCATATGACAGGAGTTAGAGAATACTTCTCCAGTTATAAGGAAGAGAGCACCAGAATCCAGATCTCTATGGGGAACATGTCCAAACTCAACTCAGTTGGGAAAGGGACTGTTCAATTTCAGAGGGAGAGTGGTAAGATGATTCCCCTTCATGATGTGTTGCATGTTCCAGGCTTAGGGATGAATTTTATTTCTGTATCTATCCTTCAGGACAAAGGGTACAATGTACTCTTTAGAGGGGCACATGTGTTGATCAAGCACAAGGATTGGAAATCACCCATAGCTATTGGAGTTAGGAGCGGTCGGCTTTATAGGCTGCAGTTTGATATTCCTAAGGCACTCATGAGCAACAGTAATCTTAGAGATCAGGGAGAGCTATGACATAGAAGGATGGGCCATATCCATCATGGAGCCCTTAAATTACTTCATGAGACAGTGACAGGTGTTCCTGAGGTGAGCACAGAGCACGATGATGTATGTAAGGGATGCGTGTTGGGGAAGTTTGCTAAAGCATCTTTTCCAAGGAGTGACACCAGATCCAAGGGCATTCTTGATCTAGTACATTCGATGTATGTGGACCAATGTCGATATGAGTACTTTGTTACTTTTATTGATGATTTCTCCAGAAGACATGGATATACTTCTCAAGACCAAGGATGAGGTTTTCAGTCACTTCCAAGAGTTCAAAGCTCTTGTGGAGAATTCGACAGGAAGGAAGATAAAATTTCTTCGGTCAGACAATGGAGGCGAGTACAAAAGCAATGAGTTCCAGGAGTTCTGTACCAGAGAAGGAATCAAGAGAGAGTGGACTGTTCCTTACAATCCGCAACAGAATGGAGTTGCTGAGAGGAAGAATCGGTCTATAATGGAGGCATCAAGGGCTATGTTGCATGACCAAGATTTACCTTGTTATCTGTGGGAAGAGGCATGCAATACAATAGTATACATATAGAATAGAGTTCCACATAAGGTACTAGGGAAGATGACACCAGAGGAAGCATTCACTGGGAAGAAGCCAGATGTCAGTCACTTTAGGATCTTTGGGAGTTTGGCATATTGTCACATTCCTAAGGATACACGTACCAAGTTAGATCAGACTGCAGAGAGAGGGTACTTTGTGGGGTACAGTGAAACCTCTAAGGCATATCGGATATTCATTCCGGGGACCAGGAGGATTATTGTTCGACGTGATGTCAAGTTCATGGAGGACAAGGCATTTAGAAGGTCTAGAGATTTTCCAGTAGATGATCAGAGTAAGCAGCCAACAGAAGCTCCAAGGATCACTCAATCGAGTCAAGGGCAGCAAAGCTCGAGTACAGTTACTAGTACAAGCATAGACTCAGGAGGAGAGAGTTTTCAAAGTATGGAGCAACAGGTGCAAGAAGAGATGCATCAAGAAGACATGGAGGTTGATATTTCATCCTCTACAGTTGGCAGCAAGAACCGTGAGGTTCAACAGACACAAAAGAATACTCAGGAGTTAGTGGGTACTCCTAGGAGGAGTGATAGACAACGGAAACCACTAGCCAGGTATGATGACTATGTTGCATTAGTTAGTAAGTTGGTAGATAGTGAACCTTCTAGCTATCAGGAGGCTGCACAACATCAAGTGTGGCAAGAAGCAATGGTTGAGGAGTATACTTCAATTATGCAGAATGATGTGTGGGAGGTAGTGCCTAGACCAACAGATAGGGCAGTGGTTGGATCATGCTGGATCTATAAGATCAAGCATGGTGCAGATGGTAGCATTGAGAAATATAAGGCAAGGTTCATGGTAAAGGGGTTCTCTCAGAAAGAGGGAATAGACTATGAGGAGACTTTTTCTCCAATTGCCGTGTATATTTCTATACAAGTCAGTAATCTCAATTTCAGACAGATGGGATGGCAGATCCATCAAATGGATGTCAAGACAAAGTGTTTCTTAATGGTGAGTTGAAGAGGAGGTATACATAGAACAACCGTAAGGATTTGTAGCACACAACAAAGAGACCCACGTGTTTAGATTGAAGAGAGCGTCAGTATGGACTCAAGCAGGATCCCGAGCATGGTATGAGTGCATTGATAGTTACTTTACAGGAAATGGGCTTTGTGAAGAGTGAGGCAGATGCTAATCTCTACTACTTGGTAGTTGGAGGTGAGATTCTCATTCTTGTTCTATATGTAGATGACTTGTTTCTTACAGGTTCACTGGGGCTCATAGAAGAATGCAAGAGGGATCTTGCAACGGAGTTTGAGATGAAGGATTTGGGACTCATGCACTACTTTCTAGGCATGGAGGTATGGTAGAAAGATGGAGAGATTTTCCTTGGGCAAGGGAAATATTGCATGGAAATCTTGAAAAGGTTCAGGATGGAAGATTGCAAAGCCATGTCTACACCCATGATCATGAATTGGAGGAAGGTAGACACATCCAGGGAGAAGGATGTAGATCCCACCTTATACAGGCAGTTGATTGGTTCTCTCATGTATTTGGTCAATACCAGGCTAGATATAGCTTTTACAGTTAACTCTCTTAGTCAGTTCATGGTTGAGCCAAAGAGAGTGCATTGGACTGTGACAAAGCATGTGCTACATTATTTGTGAGGTACAATCGAGTATGGAATTAGATATGCTCGAGGTGAAGGAATCAGGTTGATGGGCTATACTGACGCAGATTGGGTAGGTAGTACAATGGACAAGAGGAGCACTTCAGGGTGTTGTTTCAGTCTGGGATCATGAGTCAGATCTTGGTTCGGAAGAGAAGCGTAAGTCCGTGGCTCTGAGTTCAGCAGAGTCAGAGTACATAGCAGCTAGCATGGCAACATGTGAAGCTATATGGCTTCGGAAGTTGCTAGTAGCTTTGTTTGGTCAGAAGGTTGAGACTACGGTGATACATTGCGACAATCAGAGTTGCATCAAGTTGACTGAGAATCCGGTGTTTCATGATAGGTCAAAACATATAGACATCAAGTATCACTTCATCAGAGATTGTGTACAACGCGGGGTTGTTAAGCTACAGTTTGTACCTACAGATCAGCAGGTAGCAGACATTCTGACAAAGGCATTGGGGAAGGAAAAATTCATCTTCTTCAAAGAGATGTTGGGTGTCATGCAGAACAACTTCCTCGCTAAGAGGGAGTGTTAATCTTAGTAGTTAGTAGCTTGGATAGCTGTTTGTCCTCATCCATTTGTTATGGGTAGTTTGGATAGCCTAGAATTTAGAGAAATAGTTGTTTTTGTCAAACAAATATTGTTAGGATAAGAACAATTGTTATCTAATATTGACTCCTTTTAGGTGACACCTCATAACCAAGGTTGTTATGGTTATTGAGTTGTCTTAATCTCAGCCGTTCATTTGTATTAATCTCGACCGTTGATTTTCAATGAGAGTAGTATATAAGGGGGTCATTGGGGTCATTTGTAATAAGGAAGTTTTGAGAGAAACTTGCAGTGTTAGCAAGTAGTCTTGCAGTGTTAGCAAGGGCGCAGTGATAGCGTTGGAGATAGCAGTGGAGGAATATCAACAGGAGGATTAGGAGATTGTCGGAGCTCTGCCAATAAGAGGCAAGCAGTATTTGTATCTCTTGATTTGCTGAAGTTTAATATATTTCTCATCTGTAGTACTGGTTTTCCCTACGGGGTTTTTCCAGGGACAATTGTCCGAAAATATTGTGTTCACCTTGTTGGGTATTTTTTTATGTGTTTGTATTTGTGAAGTTACAGTTGTGTTATTTTCCAATATTTGTTGATCAAATAATCTTACAAGATAGAGGTTAATAATCAAGAATCGTAATAGATTTTTCACAAAGGTAAATGAATTTTTCTCCGAATAAGAATTATAGCCTAGCGGGCACTAGTGTACACAATTTTTTCATGTAGAGTGTATTCATATAGGAGAGATCATATTGAAAATTTTTAAGCAATATTAAATAAATCTAGAGTTTATATAATGGATACATAAATATATGTTTAGAATCATGTATTTTATGTGTTATATAGGTATACATATAGATTTTTCTATTTCTTATGAGATTTTGACAAAATATTTTTACATTTATGACAAGTAATGAAACTTAGACTAGTAACTGAGAAGTTATATAACAAATTTTTAAATATGACGTGATCTACTCATTGTACCCTGACAACCGCTAAGCTATTCTTAAAGGTAAATATATCATGTTCATAATGAAGCTATGTTATAAATCTAAATTATTAATCTTTGCTTATATAACAAGAGACAAACAACAAAAGTGATTGCTAGCACCAAATAATAGTGTGTTGCCTATATAAAAAAATCTTCTCTGTGAGGCCGCAAAAGGTAAATGAATGTTTTCTCCAAATAAGAATTATAGCCTAGCGGGCATTAGTGTATGATTTTTTTCATGTAGAGTTTATTCATACAGGAGAAATCATATTGAAAATCTATAAACAATAACAAATAAATATGTTGTTTATATAATGGATACATAAATATACGTGTAAAATCATATATTTAATGTGTTATACATGTATATGTATATATTTCTCTATTTCTTATGAGATTTTGGTAGAATTATTTTACATTTATGAAAATTATAGAAAATCAGACTAGTGACCGAGAAGTTATAAAAAAAGTTTTTACATACGACGCCATCTACTCATTGCATCCTAGTGGCCGCTAAGCTATTATCAAGGTAAATATATCATGTTCATAATAAAATTGTTTTATAAATCTAAATTTTTAATTTTTGCTAATATAACAATAGACAAAGAACAAAAGAGATCGCTAGGACAAAAAACATTTTGTTTCCTATATAAAAAAATGATCCACAAGGCCGCCAAGGTAAACGAATGTTTTTTTCAAATAATAATTATAGCCTAATAGACGCTAGGGTAGACAACTTTTCCCATGGTAGAGTGTATTCATATAAGAGAAATCATATTGAAAAGCTATAAATGATAACAAATAAATCCAAAATTTATATAATGGATATATAAATATATGTGTAGAATCCTGTATGTAATTTGAAATAAAATTCAGGTTTAGTAAATAGGTTGTCAAAACAAAGAATTATATTGTGGCTACCTCAAAGCTATGTGAATTTTTGGCATATATTAGTGACGAAAAATGAAGAATATATTAATTATTAAATACATAGTGATTAAAATTATATTTAATAATATTAACGCATATATAATGTGTTTAACTTCCAATGTACAAAACATAAAATTGTTGAAGACATTACAACTCTACATGGAAACACATATATAATTGGAAATAATTATCATAAAATTGAATTATTAATATGGTTTTATAATTTTAAAGTATTTTTTAACCTCATACATTTTCCTAAAATGTCTAAGTGACAACCATGTAAAAAATGTAATATGAATGAAGTAAATGACTTTTATTTGTATCATCTTACTAAACAACATTAAAATATCTTGGTTTTCCAAACCAAAATAAAATTAAAAAAGTGACTGTGTGAAAAGCCATCATTATCCTAAAAACCAATCATAGGAACAAGAATAAAAATTTCAAAATGAAATACCTAGAGAGAGACATAGAAAGGAGGAAATCAGAAAGCATTCACCAGAGATAAATGCTAGATTAGAAAGGGATTAAATTTTCTTCCATTAACGCACAAAAAAATTGTGTTTTCTTGAAGAATAAAGCAATTTGGCATGAAGATCAATAAAGAATCGGAGAACAAGGCTTGACTACAGAGCACGATTCAACAGACAAAACAGGGGATGGTGTGAATCATGAATGGAATGCCATGTAAAACACATGAACGTGTTGTCTATAGAGAAAATAATAGATCCCGCAATAAAAAAGGTACACCTTTACTATAAATACTTGATTTAGTAATATTGGGATTATTTCATACTTTATGCTCTTTATGAAACCTCCATCTACTACCTCAAATAAACTATCTGCATGATTTTATTCACTACCTCTATTTCTTGCCTCCTTCGTGTGAGTCCTTTGCACACCTTCTCTCCAAACAATATTATAATCGATTGTAAAAAAACAACTGGGATTCAAACACTTTTCCCTTTAATCTACGGCTTGTGCGTATTTTTTTAATTTGGAGACATGCTTTTCTGCGTGACCAAAAAAATTAGAAACCCTAATAAATAATTCTCTAAGGTATTTAATAGTTTGTTTGACACTTCCACGAAAGACATTTTAAAAATATAAAAGAGCAGGATACGAAAAATTTGAAAATTTTACTTTCCTCCTTTTAAAGCAAAAGTGCGGGCTATTGAAATTTCAAATATTAAAAAAAGTGGGGATTTCAAATTTCAAAATTTCTATTTTTCCATGGTGTAAAAATAAAAACTAATAAGGTCAAACATATCTTCATTATATTAATCACTATAATGAAAATAAAAATCGTAGCAATTCGACCTTAAAAATATTAAAACAAGCATAATGAAAATATATATTAAAACAAGCATAATGAAAATATATATTATAAGAAAACAAAATAAATAAGTCCTGAACATAGTTTTAAGTGTATTAGAATAATATAGAGACATTTAATTTTTAATTTTTATGAAAATCAATATCAACATTGTTAGATATAGTGTGCGATAATTTAAATTAATTCTCCAATTAAAATGTGTCACGTGGAAATTTCAAACAATCTATTTAGGCTACATTATAATAACACATACTTAAAATCAACTTATATATAACAAAACAAATAACGATCGCTAAGATCCAATTTCTACAATTTGTTATTCAAAGGACAAATTTAAAATAATAAAGCTTTAGGCCTTTGTGAGAGCTAAGCTATTTATTTGTCAAGGAAAAGCCTAGTGGCCGATAGCCTCTATATATTCTAGGATTCCTTTCTAGCAGTGTATGAAAAAACACTAGTGTTCCAAAACTGTACAGATAGTGTTTACAATGTCAAGAGGTAAAGGTAGGAGCCTAGTGGCCGCTAAGCTATCCCATGGTTTGTTACTTTATGGAGCCTAGTGGTCGCTAAGCATTTTCTTTGATAGGAAACATTGTGAAATATTTTTGAAAAAATATATCTTATGGGAACTACATAATAAGGCTAGTGATCCAAAGTTGTTATATGATACAAGTATAATCAATGAACAACACTAGTGTTCCAAAACTGTACAGATAGTCTTTATAATGAAAAGAGATAAAGGTAGGAGCGTAGCGACCACTAAGCTATTAGATGTTTTAGTATTTTATGACTATTTTTAAATAAGTATCTGTTGAGCCTAGGGTTTGATATGGAATTTTTGTCAATAAGTAAAGGAGCCTAGCGGTCGCTAAGAATTTTTATTTGATAGGAAACAATGTGAATTATGTGTTCAAATTAATATATCTTATGGGAACTACATAAAAAGGCTAACGATCCAAATTTGTTATACGATATAAGTATAATAAATGAAAACACTAGTTTTCCAAAAAATTACCGATAGTGTTTACAATGTCAAGAGGTAAAGGTAGGAGCATAGAAACCGCTAGACTATACCATGGTTTTTTTTTTTATGGCTATTTTCAAAATATGAAATTGTTGAGCCTAGGCTATGATATGGAATTTTTTCAATAAGTAAAGGATCCTAAATGGTGCTTAGCATTTTATTTGATAGGAAATGTTGTGAAACATGTTACACCCTTAATTATATATCTTACATGGGATGGATATAGCTGACTTGTGGCTATCATAACTTCTTATCATGATGTATCTCTTTCATATATGATCTATTATCATTAGTTGGTTGGCCTTGTTGATGGCCATATCATAGGAATAGTATAAATAGGGGTTATAGGTAGTGGATGATCATTATGTTGAGTATTTGAGTCTTATTATATGTTTTGGAGGTTGCCCCCTCAAAGTGGCCAAGCTATTCTACTTTCATATTGAGAGAAATTATTTGCAATATTGTGTTATTTGGTGTTCTATTGCTGGTGATAATCATAATTAATCAAGTAATTTCATTACAAGTGGTATCAGAGCTTGATCTTGGCTAGGACGATGTCAAACCCTAATTCTGAAGGTTTGGCTATATCTCAAGATTGGTAGCGAATTTTTCTACAATTTTTTTTGTGGTGTGGTAAAATAAGTCAAGTAAGCTTCTCTCCAAATTTCAATAAGTTTTGACTTGTTTTGCAAAAGTTATTACGGTTCTATATTTATTCATAATTTGGCTCCCTAGGGCGTAATTTTTAAAAAAATTTCAATTTTTTTATATTTTGAAACCCATCAAAAAATAGCTAGGGTTTCTTTTTTATAAATTCCTATATTCGGCCAAAAAAATTACGAAACCCTAAACCCTAAAATTATGCCCTATTAAGTCTACCCCTAGGCCCAAACCCTTCGTCATGGCTGGTAGATCTACCCGAGGCCAAGGAAAAGGACAAGAAACTCCAAGAATGACCCCAAATAAGGAAGATATTACTTTAGAGTCTACTGGTTTGGGAGTATCTAAGGTGGTCATCTAACTTCAGGAAAGGGTAAACAATATGGTGAGTAAGGATGACCTTAATGTTGAGCTTCATCAACTGAAAGGTAGCCTTAGGAGTGAGATTCAAAAGGATTTTCATGCAATGTAGTAGGAGTTGTTGCATATTATTTCAAATACAACTTCTAATGCTATTCATATGGGTTCCACTAGAAATGGTCACATAGATCCAAATCACTCCAATCAGGGAGGATCCTTTAATCATTCAAGTGGATCTTCTCACTAATGGAGGGGCATGATTCCAAAAGTTGAAATGTGTAAATTTGATGGAAAGGATCCACTCAATTGGATTACCCAAATGGAAAATTTCTTTGATCTCCATCAGATCCCAGGAGGACAAAAGGTAACTGTGGCATCCTTATACCTAGAACCTGATCAATTTGTTTGGTATCACTGGTTATGTGCTCAAAGGCGTAAGAATGGCCTAATGTCACAAGACATTTTTCACTGAAGAGCTTCAATTACACTATAGTTCTGGTGTTTCTGAGAATTACTTCAGCTAATTAGCAAAGTTACACAAAACTGGTTCAGTTAAGGAGTATGCCCATCAATTCCAAACTTTGTGCTTGCATGTGGAGGATATTATAGAAGAGTATTTGAATGACCTATTTTAGGGGGGTCTTAAGGACCACATTGAGCATGAGGTACGTATGTTTAACCTGCTCAAGGTTGTGGATTCTATTATCATGGCGCATTGAGTAGAGGAAAAATTTCTTTCTAGTAGAAGGTAGTCCTTTTCTAGCATAAAAGATCGTAACACCTTGTCTCCTTCTTACCCTTGGCCAATTCGGTTGACACCTAAAAAAATTGAAGAAAAAAGATCCAAAGGGTTATGCTTTAACTGTGATAGAAAATATGGACCAAATCATAAATTTTATGAGAAAAAATTGTTCTACATTGAAGGATCTAGTGATGAGGAAGAATATGAGGCAACATCAACAGAGGAAGTGGAAAAATTAGAGGAAGAATTTGGAGATCCTCAGCCCACTATTTCATGTCATGCTCTATCAGGTATTAGTACTCCACAAACCCTTCAAGTTGTGGGTTATATTAAGAAGTAGAAGGTAATAGTCTTGATTGATTCAGGGAACACACATAATTTCATCAATCATAAGTTGGTAGCAAGACTAAATTGTTTCATCTACCCAACACCTAAATTTCAATTAATGATTGTAGATGGTGGCATAGTCCAATGTTTAGGTAAATTCCATAAAGTAAAAATAATGATGGGTGGTTACACATTGGAATCTATGATGTTTTCTATTCCATGGGAGGAGCTGATATTGTCTTAGGTGTTCAGTGGCTCACTACTTTGGGCACCATAGAGATAAATTTCTAGGAATTGTTCATGCACTTTCATTTTGAGGGTAAAAAATTTGAACTTCGAGGTCTATAAGCTAAAGATCCTCTAGTGGTAAGTTCTCACCAAATGCAGAAGGTTCTTAAAAAGGGTTCTCAAGGTTTTGTAGCTTGATTATTCCCTATAGAAGTCTAACCGCAAATGAAGGTATTACATCCCGATCTTGAAAAGGTTATTAATCAACATGTAGTTGTCTTCAAGGAACCAAGAGGATTGCCACCTGAAAGAGAGCATGATCATGCTATTCAGTTGATTCTAGGAAGCCAACCCCCCAACATCAGGCCTTATAGATATCCATATGTGTAAAAGAGTGAGATCGAGAAGATGGTGGAGGAAATGTTGGAAATGGGTATTATTCGTCACAGTCAAAGTGCCTATTCTGCTCCCATGGTGATGGTGCGTCACAAGGATGGAAGATGGTGCATGTGTCTAGATTATAGAGAGCTTAACAAGTTCACTATCAAAGATAAGTTTCCTATTCCCGTCATTGATGATTTATTAGATGAGTTGCATGGTGCCATTTATTTTACAAAACTAGATCTATGTTCTGGGTATCACCAAATTAGAGTCAAGCAAGAAGATATTCATAAGACAGCCTTCAGAACTCATCAAGGCCATTATGAATTCCTAGTGATGCCATTTGGTCTTACCAATGCTCCCTCCACATTCCAAAGCTTGATGAATTTAGTATTTAGACCATTCCTAAGAAATTTTGTCTTAGTATTTTTCGATGATATACTCATCTACAACAAATCGTGGGAGAAACACTTACATCACATCAATACTTGTCTTAGAAGTCTTAGAGCAACATCAAATTTATGCCAAGCCTTCGAAGTGTTCTTTTGGGGTACAAGAAGTGGAATACTTGGGCCATATTGTTTCTCATGAAGGTGTTAAGGTGGAACCTCACAAGATCCAGCCATGGTGGAATGGGAAACCCTAAGAACCCTCAAACAATTACGAGGTTTCTTATGTCTCACAGGTATTATCACAGATTTTTCAAAAACTATGGCAGTATAGCAACACCACTCACAAATTTATTGAAGAAGGAATCCTTTCAATGGAATGAGGAAGCATCTAGGGCATTTGAAAAATTGAAGGCAACTATGTGCACCACTCCAGTATTGGCAACCCTAGATTTCTCCAAAAATTTCATAGTTGAGTGCGATGCTTCAGGAAATGGAATCGAGCAGTACTAATGCAAGAAGGACACCCCATTGCTTTTGAGAGCTGACAAAAAAAGGAAAATTTGTTAAAACCCACCTATGAAAAGGAAAATATGGCAATACTACATGCAGTCAAACAATGGAGACCATACGTGATGGGTAGACATTTTAAGGTAAAAACTGATCATGATAGTTTGAAATATTTCTTAGAGCAACATCTATCTTCTAAGAACAACAAAAATGGGTCACTAAGATGTTGGGATATGAATTTGAGATTGTTTATAAGAAAGGAAAGGAAAATTTGGTCGGTGATGCTCTATCTAGGAGGGATGAGTCTGCAAAAGCATTGTTATGTGCCATATCTATAATAAATTTAGATTGGGTAGATCAAGCACGTGAAGAATGGAAGAAAGATGCAACACACATACTCTAATTCAAAATATCTAGGTAGATCCGTTCATATTAGCTCAATTTATATGGAAGGGGGATACATTGTGGTATAAAGGTCGGCTTATATCTATGTAAGAACTCTACACTTAAACACCATGTTCTTTCAGAGCTACATTATTCTCCAATAGGTGGCCATGCTAGGGTCCTGAAAACATATCATAGAGTTAAGAAGGATTTATTTTGGGAGGGGTTGAAAGGAGATGTTCAAAAATTTGTGGCAAAATGTTTGGTTTGCCAAAAATAAGGGTGAGACCATTAAGACACTTGGTCTTCTCCAACCTCTGTCTATTCCTAGTGAGAGATGGGAAGAGGTATCAATGGCTTTCATCACAGGATTACCTGAATCAGAAGGGAAAGGTCATGGTAGAAAAACTTACCAAATATGCTCATTTTTGTGCCATGGCTCATCCTTTCACAGCTAGTACAATTGCCATCTCTTTTATGGATATAGTTCAAAAGCTCCATGGCACGTCAAAAATTATAGTAAGTGATCGTGATCCAATATTTATAAGTAACTTTTGGACTGATTTGTTCTCTTGTCTAGGTACCCAACTAGCCCAAAGTTCCTCTTATCATCCCCAAATAGATGGGCAAATTGAGGTGGTAAATAAATGTTTAGAGGGATATCTTTGATGTTTTAATTCAGATAAACAAGAACGTTGGGTGCAATGGTTGCCACTGGCAGAATTGTGGTACAATACTTCATTTCATACCTCCTCCAAAATGTCTCCATTTCTAGCACTTTATGGGTACCATCTTCCATCACTCATATCTAGCTTTAAGGTCAAACCAAAGGTGAGAGCAGTCAAAGATCACATTCAACATCAGCATGAGGTACTCTCTAGTCTTAGAGAAAATTTGGCACAGGCAAAAAAATGTATGAAGCAATAGACTGATTAACATATAAGTGAGTGAAAATTTGAAGAGAGAGACTTTGTTTTTGTAAGGTTACAACCATATAAGCAGTTATCCTTAAAACAACAACAAAAGGATAATAAGATTGCTCCTAAATACTATGGTCCTTATCGAGTTTTACAGAAAATTGGTAGTGTGGCATATAAGCTAGAACTCCCTCCAGGAAGTAGAATACATTTAGTCTTCCATGTTTCTTGCTTAAAGAAAGTTATTGGGCAGCACATTTCCACCCAATTAGTTCTTCCAGAACTGGACGAGGAAGGAAGGATCATATTGGAACCTGAAGGCATTCTTCAAACACACACCAAAATACTGAGGACCAGAGTCATTACCGAGTACCTGATCAAGTGGAAGAATATGAATATTGAGGATGCATCATGGGAAGATGAAGCATTCATGCAACAACATCCAGGGCTTCCCAACATTGGGGACAATGTTGCTTTGAAGGGGAGGGGCATGTTACACCCTTAATTATATATCTTACATGGGATGGATATAGCCGACTTGTGGCTATCATAACTTCTTATCATGATGTATCTCTTTCATATATGATCTATTATCATTGGTTGGTTAGCCTTGTTGATGGCCATATCATAGGAATAGTATAAATAGGGGTTATAGGTAGTGGATGATCATTATGTTGAGTATTTGAGTCTTATTATATGTTTTGGAGGTTGCCCCCTCGAAGTGGCCAAGCTATTCTACTTTCATATTGAGATAACTTATTTGCAATATTGTGTTATTTGGTGTTCTATTACTAGTGATAATCATAATTAATCAAGTAATTTCATTACAAAACATGTGTTGAAAAATATATCTTATGGGAACTCCATAATAAGGCTAGTGATCTAAAGTTGTTATATGATACAAGTATAATCAATGAAAAAACCTAGTGTTCCAAAACTATATAGATAATGTTTAAATAAGAAACAGATTGATCGTAATGGTTGTTATGTTGTTTCATAAAATACTTACATAATCTTAGCACTTTCAAAGCATTTTATCTCATACGAATATATGTGAATTATATGTTACAAACAATACGTCTTGTGAGAACTATATAATTCATGATCCCTCTTGAGGGTTTGTAGTGCAACACTTGGATCCGCTAGGGAAGGACCAACCAATATGATACAATTTTAATTAATGAAAAAACACTAGTGATGATCTTTACTTTTATCGTTATTCTCAAATTATGAAACTGTTGATCCTAGCATTCACTATGCCATTACTTCTAGTAAGTAATGAAGCTTAGTATTCATTGAGAATTTTCTCCCATAAGAACCAATGTGAATTATATGTTACAAAAAATATATCTTACTGGAACTACATAAGGCTTGATCCCTCTAGAGGGTATGTAGTGTAGCTATTGTCTCCGCCATGTACATTCTAACCAATATGATACAATTATAATCAATGGAAAACACTAGCGATCCTAAGTTGTACATATAGTGTTTACAATGACCGTAATGGTAGGAGCCTATCCATCACTTAACTAGGTCACGATTTATTATTTTATCACTATTGTCACATTAAGAAACTATTAAGATATAACTATCATACTTAGACAAGTTACATACATTTAATCTCCACGACTATAATATGTCCCATATACATATATTTCACATTGTTTTATATAACCAAAAATGTTGAGCTACCACTAACTCCATTAATGTGATTTGTTGCTCAAACACTCTCCCAAAATACAAAAATTATATCTTTTGATGGCTACGCTCTAAATATATTCCTTAGTCTTGTTATAGGAATTTAATCCTCTTGACTATAGTATGACTGATATACACATAAGTCACATCATCTTGTAAAACAAAAAATCCCAAGCTACCGCAAACTACATTAATGTGATTTGTTTCTCAAACACTCTCTTCAAAATACCAAACATTATATCTTAATGTCCTCTACACTTTTCCATTCAATAGGTGTAAATGGATAAAAAATAATGTTTTAAGCTATTCTTTTATATGTCGATTAGAATCCTATCTTCCACTAAAATGTATATTTTTTAACATTCCTATCATGCCATCTATGGAATGTTATAGATTTTATGACTCATAGATAATCCTTTCAAAAAGTGCAAATGGTTTCTTATCTTTCAATGCATCATAATTGGCTATCGAATTTTAGAAAAATTTGCAATTATTGATTTGATCCATAAAATATGAATTATTGTAACTTGTTGAATGATAGATAAGAAGTCTTGAATAATCCTAGTGGTTGCTAACCATTAAGTCAATCACTCTATAAAGATACATAGTGAAGAACTCTAGAGGTCAATGACCGCTAGCGTAGTATTTAAATTCCTTATCGAAATGATAAGAAAAAATTTAAACTTCGAGATACGTCCTAACTATTAATGTATTTTACTCTAATTATAGGTAAAATGTCTTCCATTGTTTGTTCTCCATTCACGAAAATTCCTTTCATCACAAGCGATAATTGTTGGAAGAAAAGAGACGAGGAATTTTTGTTGAAATCCATTCCCCTAAAAACTACCACATCGACCTATTTTTTTTTATATACAAAAATCAAAAGGAAGTTGGTATTGTTCTATCCTCAAAAGTTATTGATTCAGGGACACTACATGTTTAGGTGGAACACATTGACTCTGAAAAAAATAAGTGTCTTATTCTGGATATAAAGTTGGATGTTTCTTTATCTAGGAAATGGGAAATGCATGCCTTCGTAAACAACAAGCCATATTCTTGTTCAAAATATGGTTGGAATTTGGGTATGCTTATAGATTCTGACAAAACTAGACGTTTAAATGCAGATGAAATTCATAAAGGTATATTTATAGTATTTAGAAAATTGTATAGAAATGAAAAAGCCTCTTCTATTTGTAATTTATTGCATAGAAAATGTTTACTTACACCTCCAAATGATGCCAAGATGTTTACTATGTTTTTTTTTAATATTGGTAAATAGTTTTTCAAAGGGACTATACCCTTGTGTACAAAAAGAAGGCCTAAAAGCCGGAATAAGAGAGAGGAGCAGAGAAGTCAGAGAAAGCACAAAAGTTACAAAGAAAGAACAACAAGCCTAGCAATAGCTACACAAACGAGACTTAACAAAGAAACAACGGCAAAAAAAAACAAGAAGCCTACAAAGAAGCGTTAATAAAAACAATAAGGACCAGCAAAAGTAAACGACTACTTCTTGGCGCTTGATCAATACTCATCTTTACTCTTTTCCAAGCATGATACATGCCCAACGTGGTCATATGAGCAGCATCCGTCTTATCGAGCTCCTCTCTGGTTCTTTTGCTCTCTTTCTCATTGCCCCAAAGTGTAGCCGGGACACCGCTAAGATGTGAAACACTTCGCATGACCTTCGATGAACTCCTCGATGGCCCCAAGGCTGCAATATTATACTCATGCCTAGTCTTCATCTTCCCCAAGGCGGGAGTCTAAGGAGGTCCGGCTTTTTGTATATGTCATCAATCCGCTATCGCCAATGCTCCCTTCCCCTCAATGCTTTTTTTGCCTTTTTGCTTAGCAAGGTTTTTGACCTCATCCTTCAGCAATTTAAGCTCAGCCTCTAAGGCCTCCAATCTCCTAGAAGGGTTATCCGTTGGTGCCGCCTGGGGACTGGCACTACTAATGTTCAGCAGATCACGAGCAATGTCCTCCAAAGGTTCAACCCCCTCAGCAGTAGACTCAAGGTTGAGTCTCCTAGAAGCCCTGGTGACACGTTTAGAGGTAGAGACAGGGTGGGTGGCAGGGGCAGCAATAGGAGGAAAAGAAGGAGAAGCATGAGCAGCCGGCATGGGGTAATCAAAGACCGGCGGGGGCAGCAGCAGGGATAGCAGGGGAGATAGGACTGGCAGCAGCGGAGCCCATCAAAGGGGGAGCCGGGCCGGGAGAGGAAGGGAGACCGGGGAATTTAATAAGGCAGAGGTTTGTGAATAAGCAAAATAAGCCCTTGGTGTAAGGGAACCACCCGGGTATGCTTCTGGAACTCCAAAATGGAGCGCTCAAGAGAGTTTAACAGATAGTGAGGGAAGCAAACCAACCTACTCCTACGAAAGTGATTCAAAAAGACAAGGTGCTTGGCAGGGACAGTAACAAACCTGCCTTCCAAGGATATGAAGCGAATCATCATGCGGGTGACTTCATCATACGGAGATGGAATTGAGTTAACAAGCAGACCCGCGGTGTTGAATATAAGCTTCTCCTCCTCCTCCACAAATCTTCTCTCTTCAACCTCTTTGATAACCCTCTTGTTGAAGAAGCGGTATCCTTCCAAGCTGAGGCCAGTCGCTTCGGCTATGAGTTCCTCATTAATAAGAATTTTCTGCCCTCCATAGTCGACCGTCCTCTCATTCCACTCCTTGGCAAAGCGAATAGAGATGCTTTGATCATGTCCTTGCACTCTTTCCACAAAGTTGGTGAATCCGCCGATGCTAAGAATGTTCCGAGCTCAAGTGTTTTCTTTCCAAATGTGGTCACAAGACGGCTCAATCTAGGAGGCCCTCCCATCTTCACAATGATGTGCTAGTTACAACAATTTTCGAATACCTTTGGGCATTGAGAGTGGTTCGCTTTCTCACATGTGCGGTCGCATAAAAATGGGAATCAGCCGTTGGTCCTCCCACGAACGGCCGTATGATTGCCGATCCGAGCTCATGGAGTCGCGTGTGAAAACCTTTTTCCCTCGTTAGCTTTCACCTTGGTTATCTTCGCCATGAGAGCTTGGCATCCGAATATCAATAGCTATCAGACTTCTCCGCGTGTGTCTGCTTTTTAAATTTAGACAACTCCACTTGAAGTTCCTAAACAAAATCTTGCTATTATTTGAATTAGATATCATTTGCCACGCCAAATACATTAAAGCAGCACATGTGGAAGAATTTATGGATTTGATTTTCCTCCAAAGATTAAGGCATATCTCTAGAGATTGTTTGCATGTGAAGGTCCGCATGTATGCTGTTGTGGAGCTGATTAGGGATACTATCATTATCCCATATAGTGAAATTTATATTAATGCCATAATTGGCCAATGCGATCGCCTTGTTTCCCTCCCTATAAGTATGTATGATTCTGATACTGTTGAAGGTATGACTGATGCTTATGGATTCAGAGATAAAATCTTTGATATTCCAGCTGGGAGATGAGGACTGATTAAGAAGTTTAATAATATTAAGGGAGTCCCCTTCAACAATAAGGTTCTGGATATTTTGGGCCGTGCGACTCTCAATCCCTGAGAGAGAGATAAAGCTTCTGAAAATGATTGGTTTGGATTCCCATTTTTCCAAAGATATGCAAAGAATCAAATTACCTTTATGGTCCCGTATTGCTCCTCCTCCAAATTCTGCTCCGTGGTTCCCCTTAGAGGCTCCATCAAAGTTCACTTGAACCAATTGGATTCAGGGGGATTCCATTTAACCAAAGATCTATCCACACTATTCCCGGGTTTCTCCAATATCCGATCCGCCAATTTGATAAGATGTGCTTTTCATTTTCCTGTAACAATTGTTCTTGGGAGGTTTAAATCTAGCCATGTCCTCTTTGATGCCTTGGGAGATCTTGCACAAGAGGAATTTAAAATTCTGCTTCTTATTTCTGAAAACGATATTATTTCTATCCTTCCAGATCCTCCAAATTAAATGTGGGATGGCTAATTTCCAGATTCTTTTGATAGCACAATGTCTGAATGGTGGGTTCCATTGATTCCATAGCTGAATAAGATCCTCCGGCATCACCCAAAGAGCTTCGAATTTGGAAAGGACAAAGTTCCAAGCTCTAAAGGCATAATCACAATGTATGAACAGATGGCTAATGTCTTCATAGTTATTCCTACAAAGGTGGCACCAATTGGGAATGATAAATCCTCTTCTCATCAAATTGTCAGTGGTGAGAATTTTACCTCTGATGGCCAGCCAAAGAAAAATTTTTTTTGGGGTTAACTCAGGCATCCAGATCAAGTTCCAGTTAAAATCAGATTGGTTACTATCAGAAAAGATTGGTATACCCAGATTTGACTGAGTATTTTCCATCTTGTGAATTACTCCAGACCAGCTCATCCTTGGAATCCAACTGACACAAAGGGAAGAGATCTAGAAGGTCTTGAAGGGAGGAAATAATTTGTTTCAGTTCAATACGCTCCATAGTAAGTCTTTTCCAATTCTTGTTGGTGCCATTTCCTTCAATGTAGTCCTTGACTTTAGTTCCATACTTGCTTATAAGGCTGTCCTTAGCAATCCCAAATCTCTCCAAGAGATTATCATTGGACCAGCTTATCCTCCCGTGGTTTATGTCGCTGCCATCCCCAACTTTCCATTTGCTTCCCTTCTTAATGAAGTTTCTACTCTTAACCAGATTATTCCAAAAAATGGAACCATTGGGGAGTTGCTCATCATGCAGATAGGAGTAAACAACTTGCTGATTCAAGTATTTTGTTTTAATAACATCAATCCAGGTTGTTTCTCGAAAGCAATCTCCAAATTTCATCTTAGCAATGAGTGCCTCATTCATTTTCTCAATATTTTTATTCCCAAATTTCCCCTAGATTTTGGGGTGCAGACTTTATCCCAGGCCACAAGGTGAAATCTGAACTTTTCTTCCATGCCTTGCCATAAAATTTTTTTCTGAATCCTTTCCACTTTCTCTCTGAAGGAGGAAGGAATTTTGAATAGTGACATGATATATATGGGCAAACTTTGGAGTGTGCTTTTAATGAGAAGGCACTTACCAAAGACTAGAGAGAGTGGTCCCTTTCCAACCGGCCATTTTTTTCTGAAATCTCGTCAATAAATCATCCCACACCGTGTGAGAGACTTTCTTCATGCCAAGAGGGAGGCCTAAGTATGTTGCTGGAAGAGTACCAATTTTACAGCCCAGAATTTTAGCAATCTTGAGCTGTCTTTCCCCAGGGGTGTTAAAGAAAAAAAGGATGCTTTTGTCGTAATTGATCTCTTGCCCTAAGCGATTCATATAGTCAAAGAGCCTTGATAGCTTTAGCTTCTACAACTGAGGCCAGAAGAAGAAGGATGGTGTCGTCTGCAAACTGTTGATGAGAGACAGCTTGGCTGAGAGAAGTGGGTTTAGAACCATTTAAAAGGCCGACTTCCACCGCTCTGCTAATTGTTCTACTAAGGTCACAAATGTAAGGATGAAGAGTAGGGGAGATGGGGTCTCCCGCCTAAGACCTCTCGGCCGGTGAAGAATCCCAAAGTTCTCCATTAACAACCACAGAGAACCTGGCTGTAGATATACAAGACTTAATAATTTTTCTAAACTTTTCTGTGAACCCAAATTTAGATAAAATCCTGTCAAGGAAGACCCAAGAAACTTTGTCAAAAGCTTTATTCATATCAAGCTTAAGGATCATGTTTGCCTTTTTGTTATTTTCCATAGAATGCATAGTTTCGTGCACCATAATCACACCGTCTTGTATTATCCTGCCTTTAATGAAGCCACTCTCGCCTTGAGATGAGATCCTTCATTATGAGCACACACTTAAGCAATAATTTTGGTAAAGATTCGAAAAATAGCATTAACAAGACTGATAGGTCCGAAATCCTTGAAATCTTTTACATCCATTTTCTTAGGTGCCAAAGACAATGTGTGTGTTATTGAGTTCTTTTAGAAGATTTCCGATCTATAAAATTCATTAACCGCTTTGAGTAGATCCTCGAGCATATTTCCCAAATTTGAAAAAATTAATGGAGAATCCATCCGGTCCAGAGCCTTATCCCCTCAAGAGAAAAACAACCTTTTTTAGCTCATCACGTGATCGCTTTAGTGATATCTCTGAATTTCTGGTCCTCAATATCATTCTCGAGGGATGGCTTCTAGCATGAAGGAAATAGCTTCCTGATTGGCCGACATTACTCTCTAAGAAGATTTTTGTAGAATTCAAGTGCTTGTTTCTTAATGTCATTTGGATCTTTAGTGATACTCCGTTGCTTTTAGAAACCTCTAAGATCCTATTATCTGGCTCTGCTTTAGAGTGGTCATGTGAAAGAACTTTGTGTTCTTGTCCCCTTTTAAGCTAGATAGCCCTAGATTTAAGGCGCCAAAAGGACTCTTCTCTCACTACAGATCGTGTGCAACTCGTAAAGAATTTTCTTTTCATTTACTTCATCTTCAACTCGATGACAAACATATTTGACTAAATTGTAGATAGACCCATTTAAATTAAAGTTGCATGGGTTGAAAATGAATACTAAATCAGCTACATTATCGAAGAAGGAAACCACTATATTCAAGAAAATAGAACCTTGGACTATTCAATAGTTTCATTTATTTATTTTCAATGGTGAAGTATTTTCAATTGATGTTTCAAGATGCCATGTAGCACCTCCAAAATATCAGTATTGTCTGATAGATGATGAAAATGTTGACCTACTTGTCGAATACATGTTGATAAATGTTTTTCCTAGACATACAAATGAAATTATTATTCCCTTCTTACATGCCAAAAAATTGTAGAACTCCATGATCCGAATGACCTAGAAAGTGATGATGTGAAATTTTATATACTTGATGGCCAACATACAATTTGTGCGCAAAAAATATTTTGGGCTTAGAAACTTACAAGTGTTTACATTCAAGGCTACGGTATTGAAAGACTCGCATTCTATCTAGCAAATGCATCTACCGAATCCATTTTTTAATATTTTCAAACAATAAAATGAAGTAAATAAAACTTGGATAGAAACCAAGTTTATTGATTTGTTGTACAAAGCTAGATCAGTTTGGAAATTGCTAGGATGTCCTCAATGGCCAAGATTGACAAAAACAAAGATGAAAGATTGGAAGGTAATGAATTTTAATTATATTGCATTGGTTATTAACTTTTACTTTCATCATATAAAAAGATTAAAAAATTTTGTTCTTTGAATGCAGAGCTTTGAGAATCAATGCCTCTCACTTTTTCAAGTGAAAAACAAAGAATATGTACGATAAATGGAATTTTCTACTATTTCCTGATGACATATGGACTAAATGGACAACAAAATTTTATTTGTTTGTATCGATGACCTAGCTTGTTTACCTATTAAGGATAATTAAGTTAACTTTCAAAAAAATTACTTGCAAATTTCACATGCAATCCATTCGGTCAAAAATCCGGAGGAATGACTAACAAACAACTATTAGTACTTACTAATAAAGTAATTTCATGGGATGTCCAGTTAATCGGGTCTAGTGAGGCTTGTGTAATAGAAGATACATTTGATTCTTACTACCGTAGAATAAAAGGAGACAAAAAAATGAAAGAAAAATCTCTACATTATTTGAAAAAAAAACATCTGGATAATATTATATTGAAAGCTTGTAGTGAATCAAATGTAATTGAAAAATTTAAATTAAATATATCACACTACCACTAGTTTTTTGTACTGTTGGGTGAAGATAGAAATAGAAAAAGAAAATATGATTCCCAATTTAGGGAAAAATGGCAAAATGGAAAAAAAAACCTTGAGGTGGAAGAAGTTCTTCCCGTCGTAGATCAAAAATATTAGACAACTATGTAATGTCAATGAAAATAAATATACCAACAAGGATAGAAGACACATAATATTTTTCATGTAAATGTGCATATCCATTCTAGGTTCCGCCAACTTTATCACTTATTCCTTCAACCAATCCTTTCAATGCTAAATGTGTGATTACTGATTTTTACAATTTGGGTAGCAATATTTCAGCTGATGTAATAATGAAGCTTATAATAGTTATCACAACCAAGTGTGCTAAATTGTATTATTATTGTTCTAATACCAATTGATTATTCAAAAATGTTCACAAACACAATAAAAACATACATAGAAAAGGTTAAAGACAATGGAGAATCAATTCTGTCAGATGCTATAGTCTCTATGACAACAATGGGATATTCAAAAGTTTGTCTTATGTATATAATAATTGGTTTGCACAGTTGTGAAAATAAAAATTATTATGGAGAAGAGGTCACTAGGTATCGGATGGAGAAACTCGCCATAAAAATTTGTAATCGCAAGTGAAATTGGCCTACAAGGAAACATCCATCCTTTTCCTCACAAAAAATCTTATGAGTTCTGGGATGAGATGTTCACTTGATGTTGTTCTAAAAATTATCTAGTACTAGTGCTTTACGGAGATAGTGTCGCAATCTATGCATTAGTTTATTTTGATCTATTTGTTGTTTTTATTATAGCCAAGAAATGTTTCTAAAACATTACTATTCTCATATGAAGAAACGTTTGTCACCGAAGGCAAGTTCAACAAGTGATTTTGTTTAATGTATTTGAAACTATATATGATACTTATACATTTATTGTTCATACAAACAACCAAAAATATATAAAACCTAATGTACAACCCTTTCAACTTGATTCTACACAACTAGTTCAACATAGTGATTTACCTACAATCATTTTATAAACTCCGTTTAATGAGCTCTATTTTAAATTTCCATGGTTCAAATTTTTAACAATCAAATGTTTTTTTATAGTTCAGATGACAGATGTGGAAGAAATGGGAATATCTTCCATGAATATGCAATCGATCTTGGTATGTTGGTCATGTGGATTTACAAATAAAATATCTAATAAGCACCACCAGCTTTATAAGACGATAAATGATTATGTAGATAACCAACAAATGGAGAATGTAACCATGGAGGGCGTGGAGGTATCTAACATGATAAACTCTCATAACTCCGGTAAGTTAGCCATGTGTATTTTACAACAAAATCATTTATAAGGCCCATAAATTTATAGGAAATGATAACTAACAAAAATTAGTTTATATGATTGACACACGAGAGAAAAAAAGTTTAAGGAAATCCATTTATAAGCTATGCTAACAATTTAAAACAAAGTATAGAGATTAGCGGACTCTATGCATCCACGTTCAATACAATAATGGTTAGACTATAAAACCTTACTTTTATCAATGTATCGTTGATTTACAATTGCATACTATCTACAATGTTTCACTGATTCACTACAGTATACTCGTAATCTTTGTCTACTTACATTGAATTAACATTGTTTTGGCTTCAACATCATCTTAATAAAAATTACATATGGCTTTATCCCTCTCATAGATGTGTAAAGTAGGACTTGGCTAGCCTCATTAAAGGTTATTCAATGAAGTGTAGTTCGGCCAATGATGGCATAGCCTAGCAGTCACAAATCCTCATCAATAGCTGAGGACTATTTTCCACCAAAGTGTGGTTAAAAAAATATAAGTGTAACCTAACGACCGCTAAATTTGAAACATAGACGAGAGAACAATTGATATTGTACTTACCGTATCACCACGTAAAATCACTATGTCTTTGTCCAAATTAAGCTTTCATTTGCCACAACATGAAATAGATTATGAATTGATTAATGTTTATTTCAAATACATTATGCTCACATTTTCAATAGTAAGAAATAGATTATGAATTTATGAATGTTAATTTGAAATATATCTTGCATCAATGGATCCAACAGTGTGTAAAGGTGGTGTAATCCAAGCCGTAATGTCAATTGGTAACTAGTAGTCGTAACTTAAAATTTTGTTTATTTTAATTGGTTATAATTGATATGCAACTGAAGAAAATAAAATTTGTTTACTTTCATGTAGGTAGCGATAAGATTTATTTAATTATTTTAGATATGGAGGACTTGTTATATGGGATAAACAAAACATACAATATGAAGATGTCATTTAGGTTTGGTATGAAAGCTATCAACTTGTGAGGTGGCCTGTCAGAATTTATAAAATTATTATCACCATACTGTGAACTGGGATTCTAGTTTGACAATCTCATTTTTGCTAAAGTTAAAAAGATATCAACAAGATTCAATAAAAAATATTGACCCTATTGAATCCTGCACTCACTTGGGGAAAGGAACATTCGCAATATAGTTAAGGGAATAACAATAAGAGAAGTAGGAAAGGTTTGGATTAGAAATGATTTTTCCTACAATTCTAAAAACACTTTGTGTATTACATTAGTCAGAAAGGGAAAAACTCCTATAAATTTTATGGTGGGGATGAAAAGCAGATAAAAATACTTGTACAAAAGATAATTGGTTGATTGCTGATTTGTATAAAAAAATTCACAAATAGTGTCTTAGGGATTGAATGTGGTAGAGGGGATAATATATTTGGAGCAAGAAAATGTTGAGTAACTATTTATAATTTCAAAATGTTGTTATGATGGTACTTTTTAACATTTAAAATAATATATACGTTCATATGTTATTTTTTTTTATTATTGGCAAATGGTTTTTTGAAAGGGACTATACCCTTGTGAACAAAAGAGGGCCTAGGAGCCAGAATAGGAATTAAAACTAGAATAAAAAGGATCAGAATCCAAGTGTGACAATGAAGCCCAAAGTAGCCAAAAATAGCTACCCCAACAAGACAAAAACAACAAAAACTTTGCAAAAAAGTAGCAAAGAGATCAAAAAAACAACAAAAAAACATACAATAGCAATTTAAAGCACCTACAACTACTTCTTGGCACTTTGTCGATCTTTGGATTTGATGTTCTTCCAGGATTTGAACATTCCCAAAGTTGTCATGTGGGCAGCGTCAGTCTTATCCAGCTGATCAATGGTCCTTTTGCTTTCCTTATCAGTGCCCCAAAGTGTTGCCGGAACTCCGCTGAGATTGGAGACACTTCGGACATCTTCTTTCGATGAATGTTCATATGTTATTATAAAGGTACTACTTAACTTTATTATATTATGCTGAGATTATACAAATATAAGTTGGGAGTATTTATATTTTCACTGATTATAAGCTGATAGTATGATTGAATAACCTGTGTGGTGAATTATTAGAAAAACTTACCCTTCAAGAAATTGTAAAATAGTATTATTTTTACATTGTTCATAAAATAAATATAAATTTAGACTATATATACTTAAATATTTTAAAATATAATTAATATATAAATAAATATCTAGAAATGTTGATGGTCATATCTAAAAATATCCAAGTCATATTTGATGGTTATTTCAAATATTTGCAACTATTTTATGGCTAAAAAGTTAAAAAAACATCTAAACAGAAGCTTGAAATTTAACACTGGTTGTGGATTTTGTTAAACCATCAAGGACATGGAAGATGTTATGTGATCAAAAACTAAATTAGAGGGAGCTTATTTTTTAGAGATTTAATATGATTATTTTGTTAATTTGGGATCCCAGATCTTCAGGAATAGTGTTATAATAAAATTCAAGAAATTCTTAAAATGTTTTTCTACTTTTCTATCTTTAGTAAAGCAATTTAAATTTATTTCATATCTATAAATGAAATTGTACATATATATAGGTTGGTTTTATAGTTAATTTTAATTAATTTCATATCCATATTTAAATATGAAAATATTTATGGAATGGTTTTATAGTTAATTACATTCTCCTACTCTAAATAGTCACCCTCTTCTAGTTTCTTCAAAATATCTTTAGCAATTCTCTTGTTACGTTGAGGTTCAATCACATCATACTGAATGAACTTGTAAGTGTCAAAATATCTTGAATTTCATTACCCTAACGGCTTCTAGGCCACAAGGTGTTTTAATTATTCAAATATTCATACTTTAATATTAAAGACATTTAAACACTGATAAGAACCTTATTCCAAAACATTAATAATTCCTAGCACTCGCTACCCTGTATAAAAAAGAAACATTTTCTCTTTATAAAAAATATTAAATAATGCCTAGCATCCATTAGACCGTATAAAATAGAAACATGTTATGTATATAAAAAAGCATAAATAATGCCTAACGGCCGATAACCCATATAAAACATAAACATGTTATGTTTATAAAAAAGCATAAATAATGCCTAACGACTGCTAGCCCATATAAAATAGAAACATGTTATGTATATAACAAAGAAAAAATAATGCCTAGCAATCACTATCCCGTATAAAACATATACTTGTTTTGTTTAGTCAAAAGCATAGATAATGCTAGCAGCCACTAGCATGTATAATGGATTCCAATATTTGAGTTTTTGGATTCCGATATTATGATTTTAGGATTCCAACATATGGGAATTTAAAGTGCGGTAAATTCCAATATATGTGATTTTGAATTCCAATATATGTTATTCGGATTTTGATATATGCGATTTTGGAATCCAATATATGCGATTTTGGAATGCGAGATAATTCCAATATTTAACATTTTGGATTCCAAAATAATAATAATGGATTCCAATATGGCTATATTTTTTAGTTGATCGGACTCGAATAAGTCCAAATTTAGTGAAATAAGCATTCTCGCTCATATATTGTTAGTTATATAGAAAATTTATAGTTTCTTGGGTCATACTTCAAAAACAACCTTTAATTAAATCCTTAATTTTGTAATTAGATATATTTTATGATTTATTTGGATTAGACCTAATTTCACTATAAGGTGTGGTTAGTTTAATATATTTATCTCGTAACTATTTAACACATATTATTTGTGAACCCACATTGTTTGACCAGCCAACCTAGGTTTTTACTTTTGGTGAACCCGGTTACATTGAACACCTATCCTTAAGATTTTCATTTTTTTGAACATGTGCTTATATCAAGCACCCAACATAGGTTTTATTTTTGGTAAACTCCACTTAGCTATCACTCAACCTAGGGTTTTACTTTATGTAAACCCATTGTTTACACTCAAAATTACATAAGATATGTTTACCTACTTAATTTGGATTGAAACTTGAAGCTAATGCACAATCATATTATGTATATAAATACTCCAACATTCAAATCTAACAACACATGTAAATGGTATGAAGAAATCGTGTTAAATTAGGGAACATGTTAAAATATAATAAAACACAAGAAGATGAGATGAATTAGATTTTTGATGTTTCATCTAGATTTGGCACTAAGTCAAAAAAATATAAGGTTGAATGTGTTTCATTTATTGATTTGGCGTAGACACTAAATCATGCACTTTGGGTACATTACTAGGTTTTAATCACACACTAATATTCATATGATTCTTACGGGATAAAAGTACTGGTTGATCACTATAATTGGCCTCTTAGGTTCCTTCTTAGTCTCCTTTTTGACCTGACAAGCCTCACTACCCAATATGACCCTTCACACTTCACCTTTTCTGGCTTTGGACACCACCACCGAACCAGGTTTTCACCGCCTGTGCCCTCATCCTCTCTGGGTTCCCTAGATCTCTTTATATTAAGTTCACTCCTTTTAGGGTCCTTTCTAGCCATTGGGCATCCTTATCTCTTAGGGGTCAAAATTTTAGTGATCAATTACGAAATTTGAACAAGAGAAACATATAAATATAAATTTATGTGACCAAATTAAAGGAACAAGCTCTAAGCATCTATACTATCACATAAGATTGCATCTCACAAGCACTCAAGAGCATCATTTTCATCCATCTAGCACCATTGCAAGGGATAAGGGCTAGTTTTCTACATCACACTTCATAAGAGTTAAGTCTATTATATTCCATGCACACACTACATCTTTTTATATCTAGATACTTTTCTCGCTATCAAGTGCAATGTGCACAAGAGCCACATAGGGAACAATTCCACATAGACACATAGAACTACATTGGGTATGATATGTATTGTAACACTCAACTATAAGATCACCATTATGACATTTGAAGACAATCCAACCCCTCATTTTACATATTTGTTTTTAGGATTTGATGTTATTTTAATGGTTATGCGCAGTGATATCTTTATTACAGGTTATTCGTGACATCCACAAGAGTTGTGTGACATACTAGTGACAAACAAAAAGGCTTTAGATCATCCAACGACCATATAAAATTCATCTCTATACCTCCCGTAGACCCTAGTTCCTAGCAAGGAATCGTAGCATCCACGTTCCCTAGTACCACTCCGTGATCCTCCATCCTTGCTCCTCATGCACTTTTGCATTTTTCTCGGGCTCGATTTACGACCTCTTATGTTCCGTTGATCAATTTTCCACCTTCGTACATTGTTAGAAATATTGCAAAATCAACTAAGTGTTCTAACTCTTCATTATACTTAGGGTTTTACTTGCTTTTCTTATTAGCTTGAGTCATCTACTATAATTTATTTCCATATCACTTCTTTGTAACACATCTTAGAATTTAACATAAGTAAAATTTAATATTTTTGTTAAATCATTTGGTGAACCCAACCTTTTGGACCCAACCTTTATCATGGATAATTATTATGGTCCATTTGATGAGACCCATATTCTTGAGCTTCAAGAGCATGTTGCTTTGAGCATCCGTAGGATCTAGATCTACTTGTATACACTACTCACGAGGAAGCCACTATGTTCGCCGAGATTTCTCGAAAACCGCCACCGCTCTTCAATTCCTAATGCTATATAACCTCCTCCTTCTAATGTTGATCCTACATCCACTTGTTCCCACCTCCATCCCTACTTCGACAAAAATTTCACTCCACCTATCATCTTGCATACACGATAAATTTCCTCTTATATCACCCAATATATAAATTCTCTTTATCAAGATCTGTAAGTTCAAATTCATCAACTATAACAGGTAATTCTCATGCCTCTCCATATCTTGATTCAACACTCCTTCATACTCCTTTTGTACTCGCTATTTCCACATATGCACTCCCTCAAAAATTTGTAGTTCCTAAGCTCCCAAATTTCAATGGTAATGGTGATCCTCAAGAGCATCTTCACACATTTCATGTATCATGTCTAGATTATGTGGATGATTAAACCATGTTAGCAAAGCTATTTCCTCGTAGTCTCCACGATTATGCTATGCATTTTTTCTATGATATACTTGTTCATTCGTTAACTTATGTCTTGTATTTAGCTGATGCTTTCCTTGCTCACTTCTCCATTAACATTGGTTCAAAGATTTCATATGCACAACTAGCACAAGTAAAACAATGATCCAATGAGCACCTAATAGACTATGTCTTGCGTTACAAGAACAACCTAGCTAGGATGACTAATGTGCTTTCGACTCGGAATTACAAGATTTATTCATTCAGAGTCTCTTACCACCACTATAAGAGAGTTTCATATTTGAGACCTATCCTTCATTTGATCATATTTTCCACACTCTTAAGCTATGTGAAAGCAAGCTTCTCACTATGGGTAAACTTAAGTATCAAGATCAAGCTACTTCATCTTCTAAAAAGTTTCCAAGAAAAGCTTCTTTCAAACCATCTACTAAGGTCAATGAAGAAAAGGTCATTGTTAATGTTGTAACTCCACCTGAAAAGCTTCAATTACAACCTCAACGACATACATTTACTAAATTGACATGTGCTCCACATATTCTATTACCATAACTCATTGAGATCAACCTTATTAGAACTTCCTCTTCCCCTTTCTACGATCCATCTCACCCTAAGGGCTCCAACGACAAGAAAAATTTCAAATGTGACTATCACTAATGCATTGGACATTCCACTGATCATGGTTTCAAATTACACAATAACATTCAAGATCTTATAAACAAAAATCAAATTGAGATTCATAAACCATCAGATTCTCCACTAGTAAATGAAAATAAAACACCTAAAATATTCAACAATCCTCTTCTAAATCATGAAAAGAAAGCTATTAAATCTTTGGAAAATCATGCATATCACACTGTCCCTCCCCTTCATCAGGACCTCTCAATTTTCTAATCACTCACACTAATTTATGTTCACCTATCATTACATTTTCTGATTTTGATCATCATGCTACATTCTCCACTCGACTACTTGTATATCAATGATTGTATTGGAGCTACTAATATCACTAATACTATGATCAATCCCTTATTCCTAAAAACATATGTTCTATCATACTATTCATTACTATCACTATCCTCTATCACATATATCATATCCAGTGCCTCGATCTTATGGCTATGTCAGGCTTATAGTCTTTGTTGGACCTCTCACCATGCTTGTGCCATTTCTTGTGGCACATGTAGACACCTAAATATGACTATGTAATTTTACTACTAAAATTGCACCATTTATCATCTTTCCTGTCATTCTCTTTATAATTAGTGATTTTCCGCTAATTAACTAACATCCCCTTTATCTCAGTCAATCAACAAAACTTCGTTAATTAACTAGCATTTCCCTTCATTCTGGATGCCAATTAACGACACTTCATTAAGTATAATCCTATTTTAATTAACAAGTAATTAGTTATCTAAGACTTTTTACTCCTCTATTTAACTAATAAACCATCTTATTGGTTAAATCCCTCTTACAAATCCTCAAAATTCTATCAAATTCCTCCTAAATCACCTCCAAATAGATTTCTAAGCTTAGCTTGGCATATTAATTAATCCTAGTTGATTAATTAAATCATCTCCAACTCCCATGAGTTAATAATTATATTTAATTATTTCTAATCATCTTTATCCCTTCTAATTCTACTTTATCTTTTTCTCACATTCACTAGGATTGTAGCTTCTCCTAAAGTGGAAAGCTATATAAAGAACCTAGTACCTCTCTTCACACCTTACACCACAATTTTATTAGTACTATTATTAGCATATGACAAGAGCATTCTTCACCATTGAAGAAGCTGATCTTGTGCCCATTAGTAAAGGCAGATCCATACATGGCCATTGAGCCATATTGGCGAGATCCTTTCCTCTTCTTGGAGATAGCGGTCCTTTGATCTCATTATAATCATAGGATAAACTATTCTTTAGAAATCATATCCAACCTAGCAAGGAATGGGTTAGTGTTTTCAAGTTTAATTTGGATGCATTACTTAGCTTTTATACATGCATAGCTTTATCATGAGTTTTTGTAGATTAAATAGGATAGAATTCTACTTGGTGTTAGTTTCATTTCATTAAATTAGTTTTATTTATTCACATGCACACATATGGGATTCCCTGGGGACATCTCTTTGTCTCATGTGCATTTTATCAAGTTTTTGTAGTTGAATTTCATTTTTACATACTAATCTTTATTTCACATATATTGATAAATCTTGTGCTTCTTAACTCTTTTTGTTGAGTTTGCATATGTTGAGTCTTTATTACAGGTGTCAAGGAGGTAAAGTCATGCCAAAATTGAAGGTTATCAACAAATATTTGATATTTTTGACATTTTTTGTCAAATTCCCATGTTCTTTAAGTTACACAGTTCCCTATGCTAGCGTTAATATTGCTATGTCCTGGTTAAATCTCGTGTGCTACCATTGATTCCTGTGCACTAGTGTTAAACCACATGTGCTAGATTTTATTCCTACTGTGCTACCATCTTTGGAAAATTCACTTCTATCATACATAGAAAACATTCACACACTATTGTAGATTATCCTCGCATCTACATTAAAACCCATGCATTAGTGTTGTATGCATTTTCTTCTGTGTGCACAAAGAACCCCTTTGTGCTACTGTTAAATCCTCTATGCTAGTGTTAAATCCTCTATGCTAACATTTCTTCCATGTGTTTCCATTGATATCCTTACGCTAGAGTTGCTACCTATGTGCTACCATTAAAACTCATGCACTAGCATTTTGTGTAAAATTTTGGCTCGGATTTCAAGAAATTATAGAATCTAATTTTTGGTGTTTGTTGTTATTTCACTATTTTTTTGAATTTTTTTGTAGGTTTTGATTTGAATTAATTTTATCACATGTCTAAATTCTTTAATGAATTTTGTATTTCCATGCTTTACTTGAGTTAGGCTAAAGTTTGTGTATGCTCTTCTCTTGCACCTTTTGGTGATATTGAAAAGAAAAACAACTTTGATATTCTTTTCTAAACATTTGGAATAACTTGGAAATTTCATCATTTATTTTTCTTAAGGGAATGAATCTTTCTCAAAGCATTTTAATGTTCATTTTATTTAAAGTTGTCATTTCTATTTAGTTGGATCAATCGTTATGTATTCTCTTCTCTTATGTATTTTGACAATCTTGAGAATTGAAAGAAACCTTGGTTCTCTTTATTTGGGAATTAATAAATATTTTATGCACAGGACCTAAAATTTGTCAAAAAATTGAATAAAAATAATACTAACTACAATGTGTTACAGTTGCCAATGGTGCACTAAACCACATTTTAATCAAAAGATAAAAAAACCTTCATTCAAAACATTGTATTTGCAGGTTTCGGATAAGGTTTAAAAACTTTCCACTTTAAAATATGGAAAATATCTTGACATAAGCCATAAAAATCATTATAAGGATTACCACAGAACTCCAAACTAGTCCACACCTTGAGAGAATCGGTGGACAAAAAGGGAAGTTTCCCACTACCTACTTCACTAGAAATACTCATGAGGAATGATTCAAGTTGTCCGTATGAGGCCCCATTCATTAATTTGATTGTGGGGTAATGGTCCTTTGTATAGGAGTTATCCAGAAAATCATATCTCTCTTAGGAAAGTATTGGTGAGTGTTGAGAAAAAAGCCTAGGTAGCCATTTGGTATTAAGGAAAACTTTGTCTTATCCAATCACGTTCTAAAGAGATTTCACTAAGAGATAAATTCTTCGAGTCAAAACCTTGTTAGTCAAACAAGGGGAGAGTTCATTGAAGTTTGTGCCGCATGTCATTCATCATGAAACTTACCACGCAAAACTTTTTCCTAGTTTCTACCTTTTTATAAAACAAGGAGAAACTCTGCCAAAGTTGTGCTACGTATTTTTCATCACCACTTGTTCTATCTCCCTTGTTTTATTGTTGAAATTTTTGGTCAAAAGAGAGCAACATACACAGTGATACCAAAATAATCATGTCCATCACTTTTATATTCACTTACATAGCCATGTTGCCACAGGGATGATAGATGGTGAAAGTGTAATGGTACAACCTCATGTTTTGGTACACCTTTTCTTATTACCCATATCTAGATGTCTCATTTTAGCTACGTGATCCTAGATTGATTTACCATTTACATCGTTACACTACTTGCATTATAGAAATAAATTTTTGATACTTACATCTTGTTTTCCCAAACTTGATATAAGCGTATTAATTATTTGGTTACACTTGCTCACATTATATTGATTCATTGGTATACTTGGACCTAGTTTTTGATTCAAACATAGCCTTTAGTCTTGGAAGGTTCTATCATTATGCTGTTTGTATTGTATCAATCCTATTTTGATACTAACATCTATTTTTTTCTAAAAATTTGATTAAAAGTATCCAAATAGTATCGTACACCGCCCACATTCGTAGCTTCCACTTCCACCACTTAGACTTTGTTTTTCTTAAACTAATTTTAGAGTATATACTTTACATTTTTACGTTGGTCGTATCACCTTAGATCCTTATTAGTATTTACTTCTCGTTTATCAAAACTTGATTTAAATACTGAAATTGTGTTGTCATCTTGTCAATAACAATCTTTGAGAAGTTTTTAGACATAGGGAGTAGACTCTTTTCACAATTGATCCCTTGTTTGGGATTTTGATAGATATTATTTCCTTGGGATAGTCTTACATTAGTGGCATTTCATTTTATATTCTTTCTCCATCTGGGACATTCTTTGTAGTGGATTATGAAATTATTTAGGATATTTTTGTGACATTCTATGTGATTGTTTGAGGCTTTCACACTACTAGGTTTTGACTAGATTATTTGTGATACTTATGCACATTTGTTAGAACTTACCAACAAATTTCCTATGCCTTCTATTACCGAAATGGGACATAGAAGATTAGGAGTGAATCCTTTTGTCATGAAAACTTCGACCCCTTCATGAAGAGGAAACCATGATAGACCATAGTGGCAATGAGGCGGTATCTCCTCAAGACAACTATGAGTTTAACCCAGCCTATATAAACAACTCCCTCTTCTAAAATTGAGACAAATTTCTCACACGAGTAGTGGAATTAGAGACTAGGATGCCACTTGAATTTGACCATACTCTTCTTATGAACATGATCCATGGAGAGGAAGAAGTATAATATCCCAATCTCACTATTGATGAAATATTAAACCCTAGACATGCTTCTACTTCCGGGAAAGGAAACAACAATGAAGAAGTACCTCTTAGAAACAATAGTAGTTATCATATGCCAAATTTTAGAATTAACCACGACGGTGGAGTAGAAAACAAAAATCATGAACAACCACCCCCACGTGAAACTCAAGATGAACCCCATAATGATGAGGTTACTATACAACATCAAATCCAAGCCCTTAGTCGTCAAATGGAAAATATAGCCTCCCATGTCCACAAATATACGGGTAGAGATGCACGTCAGGAGAAACCTAAGGTTATGTACAATGATCTTTACACAAAAACCATGGAAGTGAGCCATCAAAGTCAAACCACGTATACATTATATCCTCCCCTTCACATGGTAAAATATTTGATCGAGTGAATATCTATGAAGAAATTCCTTATGAGCCTACAAGAAAACAACGTAGGACACAGTAAAAAGTACCAATTCAAAGAACCATGTCTATATCCTTTTAATCAAATGATGTTACACACCCCTTTCCTCCTCACTTTGACTACCATTAAATTTGATAAATATAGGGGTAAAGGTGATCCACATGATTATGTTAAGGAATTCTTCATGGATTGTCAAGAAGTTACGTATAACGATAACTATCTCATTCACTTATTTCCATGGAGTCTTGTAGGAAAAGATATTGAGTGGTTTCTTCACACCCCTAAAGGTACTATTTTTATGTTTTCTGAGTTAGTGGAAATGTTTTTAGCCACTTTTCATTTAATATGGAAAGTGACACTACTATGTTAGATTTACGTAACGCCACACAATGAAATAATTTTTTTCCCCTGGTTTCCTCCAATAGTGGTGAGGGTTAGCTAGTCTCTTCCCTACTTTATCCTTGAGAAACATCTGGTTATTATCTTTGTGCTAAACCTACATCCCGAAATAGCTTTCCATTTGCAAATGCATCATGTGATTACATTTGAGGAATTCATAGAAAAAGGAAGCCAAATTGAGAAAGCTTTATTGGTTAAAGGGACTCTAATCCCTTTCAAAGAGATCACCATGGCTCTAAACCTAACAAAAACATAAATTATTTAAAAATAAGAATGTCATAGATGATGGAATCACGGACTCCAAACGTGTGTGCAGTAAAGCCATCTAGAACAATTCTCCTTTGAAACTCTCCAAAGGACCAATTGCACTTTAAAAAAAAATGATGAGTGTTCACTCCCCTTTCGGACTCTTTGTGATTAATCCTAAAATAGTTAGATGTAGTGAACATGGTTAGGTTCCAAATACTATGCCTTTTATGACGATGCAAAAATCCACCCCGTACAAATACCATGAGTATTGCAAGTTTCATCATGTTAATTAAAGTTAAAACACTTCATTCAAGACCTCATAGATAGTGGGGAAGTTGAAATGGATTTTCCTTTACCTATTGAAAATTCTATTTTTTTAGATATTTACAAAGAGTCATTTCCCAAACATAAAAGGGGATTAAAAGTTGGATCAATGTCAATTATCCTAGAATAAAAATGCTAATTACATTGTTGCTAGAATAACTAATCATTTTGATTCCCTTATTGGCTATGTGCACCCTATTACTGAGTAAGTGAACACTATTGAAATTAAGACACAAGCGTGTGCTATGGCAACACAACGCGCTTATCTTATTATCCTAGAACCTCATTTTCCTACTCCTTAGGATAGTCACTATAATATTCTAGAACAACTAGTCTTGAGAAGACTACTTCTAATATTTCTGTCTTAGATCTTCTTAAAATATCCAACGTTCATGAGGAAACACTTTACAAAATCCTTAAAGGGTTAGGAGTTTCTATGGATATTGATCCTACACGCTTCCAATCCTTGGTCATGCAACTTTCTCTATCTCGAACACATTACCTTCAGTCATCATGAGATTCCAATGGATCATCATACCCACAACCTACCCTTGTATATAGAGGTGATCGTGACTCATAAAAATATTAAAAGGGTGCTTGTGGACAATGGATCTGGATTGAATATATGTAGTTTGAATTTGATCGAATGAATAGGATGCACTGATGTGGAACTTGAGCCTAATGTCATTACCATTAAGGCCTATGATAATGTGGAGTGATAGTAATATGGTATAATAAATTTTCCCGTGGATGTTGGATTTACTCTTAACGATACCCAGCTTCTATGTCTTAGAATTGGAACTACCCTACAATATGATCCTCGGTTGCCCATGGATTCATGTCATGTAAGTAGTGCCTTCAAATTTCCATCAATGTATAAAATTATACCATGAAGGAAAAACACTTACCATTCTTGGGGACCCACAACCCTTTGCACATTATAGAGTGTTATCTAGTTATTTCCCCACTATATATGAGTGTCCTTCTATAGAGATAATTGTCCAGTTCAATCCAAGGCCATTTCCTCCCACATTAATCCTATTATACCATGCCCATGGAAAGATGGTGCTTCCACATATGTTTCCCCATTTTATCTATGGGACATGAAGGTCCTCCTACCACTTCAAATAATATAACCTCCAACATGCCCTCTTTATCTCTAATTTACATCTATCACCAAAAACATGTGGTAGACCTAGCTATTAGCCTCAATGGTCTCAAGAACATTGAAACATTGACACTTTTCTTCCTTGTGGCCTTTTAGCAGATGAGAAAATGATGGATACTTCCATATCCTAGTCTCCTAGTGATATGATGAACTCTTGATATCAAGCTTCCAAGTACCCCATTCCTAATAAGATAATGTACACTATGAACTATGAAGGATATAAATGTGGTGTTAATGAGAAAGGTGTGATGGAACCTCTTTAAACACCACATCAAAAGATGGAAAAATATGGCATCGACATTCGACTGTATGGGTCCCATCCTATGGAATTCAAAGCTACTTCTTCTGAGCATGATGATATTTATTTTGATTATGATAATGAAATAGATTCCCATTGTAGTCTCTACAAAGACCTTTCCTCTACTAGTTTCCTGAAATATCTATCTTCACCATATTCCCTACTACTCCTACATTAGACCTTGTTCACCCATCACTTGTGAATTGGGACTAATAATAACACATACCAATTGAATTCTTTCAGAATGATGAAGCAATTGGAGAATTTATGGGTCATCGAGATGATATTCCTATTGGCGATCACAAGAAAGGATTTTATATTAATTTTGATGCATACACATAATTCGAGGAGGTTGATTTTTGTGGTCAAAGAAAAAAAGAGAATGAGGGGAAAATAACTTCCAAAAAGCCTCATCAAAATAAAAATCCAAGTCTCATAGTGAGCACATATTTTAGGAACTATTAAACATGAAAATTAAAAAATCTAAAATGGATACAAAAAGTGACACTTTAAGGGTGAAAATCTTGTTGAGACGCCCTTAGAAAATGATCTCAACCTCCCCTCTGATCCTATGCACATGGAAGATGGATCTTAACTAATGGTGGAGGATACCATTGATGTAAATATTGACACTAAAGATAAACCCCAAATAGTTAAGCTTAGAGCTTCCCTCTTGACACAAGAACATAAGAATTTTTTCATGCTCCTTCGTTAATTCTTAGATGTCTTTTCTTGGTCATATGTTGACATGCCTAGATTGGATCCATCGCTAGTAGTGAATTAATTGGTTGTGAATGAATATGATAAAACAATCAAGAAGAAATTAAGGAAAACACATCCTTGTGTGGCCCTTTTGGTCAAGGAGGAGCTTGAAAAATTTTAGTAGTAGGGTTCATTAGACCTATTGACTACTCGTAATGGAATATCCAACATAGTACATGTGTAAAAGAAATCCATTGGTATCAGGATTGGTACAAATTTTAGAGACATTAATAAAGCATGTCCCAAAGATGATTTTCCCCTTCCCAACATCTACATGATTGTGGATTCAACTACAGGTTATGAAATGCTATCCCTTATGGATGGATTTTTAGGTTATAATTTAATCAAGATTATAGAAGAAGATCAATATAAGACTACTTTTACTACCATGTGGGGTACATTTTGTTATCAAGTCATGCCCTTCAAATTTAAGAATGCATGCGTTACTTATCAAAGAGCCATGTCTATCATCTTCCATGACATGCTGAATGACATTATGGAAGACTATGTTGATGAAATCTTGGGTAAGTCCAAGACAAGATCAGAGCATGTAGAGATCCTATGACATATCTTTAAACATATAAGAGATTACAAGGTCATGATTTACCCAAAGAAGTGTGTCTTTGGAGTGATCCCATGAAAATTACAAGGATTCATTGTTCCAAGGATAATAATTGAAGTGGACCCAACAAAGGTCACATCTATCAAAACATGCCTCCTCTCAAAAACCATAAGCAATTACACAACTTGTAGCGTAAGATCCAAGCTATATGCAAAGTCATAACCCAACTTGCTAATAAATGTAATTCCTTCACACATCTTCTCAAGAAAGATGTTGATTTCAATTGGGGTTCACAATAACAAGTGTTCTCTTTACTCAAGGAGTATTTGACCAAACCACCTATTTTTATGCCACCTACCCCATGTGAACCCTTACTAATGTATATTTTATCCACTAAATTTACAATTGGCACACTTTTTTCTCAATATGATTTGATTCAAAAATAAAAATATGTCTATTATATCTTAGTTGTACATTGATCGCTTATGAGCTCAACTATCCAAAAATTGAAAAGGATTGTTTGGTTGTTGTTTTTGCTTTCCAAAAACTTCATCATTACCTTCTAAACAATAAAACCAAGCTCATATCCAGATTTGACCCACTTAAATATCTCTTATCCAAACCCACATTTACTAGAAGGATGGCCAATTGGATCATCTTATTAAGTGAGTTTGATATAACGCATGTTAATTAGAAATCAGTTATGGGACAAGCTCTCATGGATAAACTAGCTAAATCTCCTTTTCTTGGAACTAAAACATTGATTATGGATTTTCCAGATGCTTCTATGATGTATATTGAGAATTTGTTGTATGATAAATGTATTTTGATGGGTCTTTCACTTTTAATGGCTCCAAAGTGGGTGTTATTATTATAACCCCTACAGGTGATTTAATCCCTTAGGATTTTAGAATTGGCTTCCCATGTACTAATAATATAGCTGAGTATGAATCCCTCATTGCACGACTAAAAGTTTCCATCAAATAGAATATCAGACAACTCAAGGTCATAGGAAAATCACAACTGATCATAAAGCAAGTCACTGATGAATATAAGGTTAAGGATGAGAAGCTCATCCCATACAAATGAATGGTTGAAACTCTAAAAGAATACTTTGTGTAGATTACCTTTTAATAGGTACACATAGATAGAGCAAAAAAATTTAGTGGATTCCATGGAAACTATTGGATATTTGTTGTAAATTCCACTAGGGAATAATGACATGCCTTTCTTTGTGGAATATCTAATGATATCTCGCATATGACATACCGGAAATGTGTTTGGTATGTGAATTTGTTGGTCTCCTTTCCCCTTGGTACCTTGAAAATTTTAACTACCTCCAAGATGAAACCTCCCTCCCAATATTACCCATTCCGAAAAACAAAATCTCATCCAATGCATTTCCCGTTATACCCTACTTGGGGGCACCCTTTATCGAAGAGGCTACGATGGAAATCTATTACACTATTTAAAATATGAAGATTCAATCCTCTTAATCAAAGAGGTGCACGAAGGCATTTGCAGGGCACATACGAGTGGAATGACTCTAGCTTAGAAAATTTTGAGAGTAGGATATTATTGGCCTACAATGGAAACTCGATTCTTTGTCGGTATATACGAAAAATGTTGTGTCAAAAACATGGCAATTTAATACATGCTCCTACAAAATATTTACGACCAATTATGACACCATGTCCATTCTCTAAATGGGAACTTGATCTCATAGGGAAGCTCACTCAAACTTCCTCGATGCTCATAGTCAAATCATAATCGCAACCAAGTATTTTACTAAAAGGGTTGAGGGTTTTCCTCTCATTTATGTTACTGGTGCTCAAAATTCCAAGTTCATAATGAATCACATCATCTGCCGCTATGACATCCCTTCTACAATTGTATCTGATAATGGAAAATATTTCAAGAATAAGTAAGTAAAGGCACTGTGCCAACACTTCCAAATCCACTAGAAATGGTCAACCCCTATTACCCTCAAGGTAATGGATATGAAGAATCCTAAAACAAGACTCTTATTTGTATCATGGAGAAAATGGTTAGCAAAACCTACCATTATTGGCATCTTCAGATCTATCCCACCCTCTAGGCTTATATGGTGTCTATCCATACACTAACATGTGTGAAAAAATATTCTCATGTCTTTGGAACTGAAGCCATTTTACCTCTGGAGATTGAGATTCCTTCATTGTGGATATCCTTGAGAGACTATTTGGACAAAGATGAAGACTATAGAATGGTTAAGCTAGCTAAGCTAGAGTTACTTGATGAAAGACACCTCCATGCACTAAATCACATCAAAGTGTATTAGAATCAAGTGTACCAGAGCTACAAAATGTATCATACCTTTCCAATTCAAGGTAGGAGATATAGTTCTTAAGGATAATTAGTTTAACACCATGAAATATCGTGAGAAGAAAGGTAAGTTTGAACCTAACTAGTTAGGACCATATGTTGTGGTGGCTAAGTTTGGTTCAGGTGCATATAAAATTTCCTATCCTGATGGTGATGAACTTTAGGAACCCATGAATGTCATGCATCTCAAGCGTTTCTATGCCTAAGCATGGGGTCCTTCAAAAATTATAAAAAGAAATAAAATACAATCAAAGCATATAACTCGTGTCCCATTTAGTGGCCAAAAATATTTTAAAAAATGATTGGTAAATAAATATTTTAAAATTACATAAAACTTAAAAAAATTAGGTTATTTCTAGATCCCCTTCTTCTTAGTGTATTTAAGCTCTTAAAATACATGTTTGGTTATATTATATGTGTTTTGTTAAAATTTTGGTTTTAAGAAATATTTTTGAAGCTACTAAAAGTGTAAAAAGTGGGATAAAATTATATTCTTTCAACCAATAGTAAAGAGAAATGAATTCTTCTAAGATTGAAAACCAAACAATGGTGGCACTTAGGAAAATTCCTTTGGTGAAAATTGGTTTCAGCACCGTAGGTGAAGTCATTGTTCACAAGCATCTCACATCTGGGGGCACGATCACTTCTTCTTAAGCTAGTGTTTTTCCTATGTTTGAGATCCTTTTGAGCCTATCCTTTATGGCCTTGATCTGGATGATCCTATTCTTTTACAAATGTGTGGATTTTTCCTTTGTACATTCCCATCTATCACCTGGGAGTCCATACATATTAATTATCTTGTCCATGGTTGGGGGATTCTTTTTAGAAAAATTAAAAAAATCAAATAGGAATCACCAAAAAAACCCAAAAATAATATAACATTGTCTCGTGAAAATACAAAACCAACGAAAAATGTCTCGAAAATGTTCCTAAAAACAAGGTAGTGTTTCCTTGCTTGTTTGTGCATGAAATACGATGTATTGCATGCTTTATAGATTAGTCTATTAGTTTAGTTTCTTGATTTATATTTTTGTGTTATTCATTGTATGTATAATTATTTTGTTAACTCATTCAATGTACTTATGTTCTTTGCTTGTGCATTGTGTGTTTTCATCTCATCATCCACATTCATATCATCAAATCTATTAACATCATCATGTAATCAATAAAATGCTAAGATACATCTTTATAATACAAATTCAAACATGAATACTAAGGATAAAATCATATAGTATCATCAATGGGGCAATAGGGATTATTTTTCCCCCCTTGCCATAGTCAAAAATAAAAAAACATGGAACAATTTATGCTATCTCATAAATCAAAGTGTGATATCATCAAATGTCCATCATCATCATCAAAATCTCAAAAACATAAATTTCCATAAATAAAAGTGTCTTGATATACATCAGATATAAAATATGCCATCATGGGTATGGGTTAAAAGTGTGCCTTCATCTTGAGGAATAATCACAAACATACATATACATATGATAAAAATATGCCTTCATCTCGAAGCATATACCAAAAATAATCCATATACACACCATAAAAATAACCGAGTCAACCCCGACTCTCTTAGCCCTCGTGACTAGATGACTTGTGACTGGTGGAGGCATTAACACTAATATGGCAGAATTTGATGGTCTATACGATCTAGACCTTGATTGGATACCTACAATCTAACTATAAGGTACAACCCTTTATGCCTTTAGAACCAAAACATGATAGAGAGCCCTATAATATCCTACCTCACGTGTAGTTGATGAAAAATCATATACTAAATCCTCGATCCCACCGCTATTTCTACATGGTGAAGCACATTGCACTCTGTTGTAATCCAAGCTACATCCACCTCGTAGCCAAGTCCTCTCGGCTGCCCATTATGTCCTCTCTATCGTGAGCTAATATTACGTAGCTATCACTTGATATCTATATATCATGGGATACTATAACCGATTCCTAAGGGCATCATGATCTATAGAACCCTACTCAACATGTCACCGCAGGGTTTCAATTGCGATAAAGGCCACATCAGCCCACATCATGGCCATATCCCTCTATAAATTTAAAGTGGCCACTGATGGATCACCTACTCCTAGAATCATTATATATCTTGGAAATGGTATTTGTATCTATGGTAGCCCCTATGTGGCCCCCACTCCATCACCATCTCCATCACCCATAACTGCTATAATATGTGGAATCCCTACTCTGGGGGTGATGGTGGAACCTGTATCATTGGCACTTGCTATGTCGGTACCTATGGACCCCGTATGAAAATCTACCAAATCACTAGCCCTCGCTGCACCTATACATGAACCTTTTGAATACCGACAACTACTATATCACTGGTATATGAATCTTGGTCTATGCATATGGAACATGCTATACTTGTGGCTATGCCTACCCATGTTGTTGTGCTTGTCCCGGTCTCGGTCCCTATCTCTAGCCTCGGGATACCTATAACTTGGCCTTAGCCTCGGCTGGCCTAATCGAGCCCTATCCCATAATTCTTGGCCTGGAGTCCTCATCTCTACTGCATCCATACTAGATGCTATCACCACTACTAGAATAGTAGTACATCAAGGGACCATAGTCACATACCACGCTCCAAAATATGTAGTGTTCCCAGTCTACTATCTAAGCCCATCCATCCTATACCTACAAAAATACCCCATGAAAACTTTGTAGTGCTATCTATGGTCCGATGCAGGGCCCAAAATCAAATGTCTCATGCACTACTTACATGTACCATCTCTCATCCCCCGGGATACCCCGGATGACTCAAAACTTCCATTATAATTTTCCAACATAGTACCACTCTAGGATATGTCTATAGATGCATATCAAATAGTGCTCGACCTCTATGATACTCAACTTAAAAAATCACCACACCACTAGTATAAATGTTATGGTCACTAGGTCACCATACGTAACTGTAGGTCATCAAAGGCTCATATATAGTATGCAATATCTCCTAAGTGAGATCATATATTAAAACCATTGGCTCCTAACCCATATAAGAGGGATCATCTCGGATCTCTAACTCGCAACACTCTAAGTTGGTGTCCAATAACAATATAGTCCCATGCCTAAACCTGTAAAAGAGTCACAAGACTTAGGTTCCTCATCTATCTGTAAGCTATCAAATGCAGATCTCTGTACAAATGGGCCAGTATACACTGAATCCAAAAATACCTCACCCTCCACTAGTCAGGAAACCACACCTATCAAACCAAGATGGAATTGAGGACTAGTATTATCAAGAAATAAGTATCCACTGATAAGAGCCATGAGATAAAATGGTATGTGTGAAATCCTCATGTCCTTGAAACATCTATATAAATGCACAACCATACTCTATCAGGGTATATCCTTTCATAGGTACAAATCCCGGATGTGCCCTAGAATCTTCTCACGGTATTCATCATACATAACTAGGATACCTGGATTGGTACTCTAAGAATATGTACACATCCTCAAGGGTCATTGTCATATCTCCAGAGTAGGTAGCTAGAAAGCATGACTCTCATAGTGCCATCTCTCCGTTAAGGTAGTCAAAAGGCTATGATCTAGTCTAATATGTGGAATATGTGCGTATATAATAAGCCTATAACCTCTTGAAATACAATCAGCTAAATATGCTCACGTCACGAGAAGGTCATCTCCTAAGCTCTCAAGCATCCATAACGCTCCCACACCTCCAATGATAGTAGTTTCTCTTGTAGATCACTCATAACACAAAAAATTAATATCATTATTATAATTATTTTAAGTCTTATAAATATTCTTATATTCCTCTAATCACTTCTCAAAATCTTCAAAATTCTTCTAAATCCTTTTAAAAGGTCGAATCTACACCAAGGCACTTGTTTCTACACTAGCACTTCCCATTTCATGCTAGCGCACCTCTTTGCATGATAGCGCATGTATTTACATGCTAAGATATGGAAATTAATGCTCATGCCATCATTTTGATGCTAGGGCATGTCACACAAGCACATATAATTTCATGTTCATGCTCCTACTTTCACGCTAGCGTGTGAAAAACCCTAGTTCAAACATAGTTTAACACTCATGCTCTTGTTTTAATGATAGCACATGGCATTCATGCTAGCACATCAAAAGAAACACTAGCATGCCTACAACCCTATGGTAGCATTAATCAACCTAATTCTCATAGCTAAAATGTGTTAGAATTTGAGTATTCTAATAAATATAGATTTAATCAACTTACATATTATATAATGTTACAATAAATATTTAAATAAACATTACATCATAACATAAGTAAATAAATAAATACTTACAGAAATAAATAACACAGTCACACAATATTTATAGTGGAAAACCCCAAAAGGGTAAAAACCACTTTGAAAATAACCTTTACTTCGAGAGAACTTATTTTACATCCAAGAAGATCACCTCCTCCTTAAAACATTATTTACCAAGGGTAAAACCAAATCACTTGATTTACACACCTTTGATATATTTCCCAAATATATTAAATGATGACCTAAAGTCCTTTTTATATAAGGTGATCGGGTATGTCTCCCAAACCACCTTTTCAACCTAAATGGTTAACACATATACCTAGGTGAGTGTATTTAATAAACATAAACATAAATGATTCACATTATTAAATACTTACCTAATGTATATTAGCCAGGTATGAATATTTAATAATAGAAAAGTATTTCATATTATTAAATATTTAACCTATATAATAGTGATGGACCCATATTAATTAAGGGTTGGATAGACCACTTAATCATTATGTTCCAACACTCCCCCTTAATGTTAAGTGGGATAACATATGCCAATAGATTACCTGCCCATGGTACACTATATGATTTACAATCCTTAAACCATAAAGGTTTTAGGCTAGCATATCGGGTGAAGAAATTATAACACCTTCATCATACTCAAGTTACCTTTTGGTACAAAAGGATTTGGAATCCCAAAGATCATCCCATGATCAGTGGCTAAGTATGATTTGTGAGTTTTACATATTCTCACAGGTTCTCATAAAAGGTTATTGAACCCAAGCATATAGGAGCCTTTTATAACTAAGGACCTCCTTAATAATATGCTTGTACTGGATGTTTACCAATAAACTCAATAACACTAAAGAGTTTACTGAAGACCACCTTTAAGATCTTTCTACACTTCTTTCTAAAAAGAATCCGAGGAGGTATACATGCCCGAAGGTCTTTTTACACTTGCTTGAAGGTCTTTTTACAAATGCCCAAAGGTATTTTTACAAAAACCAAGTTCCATTAGGAGGTGACATTTTCATGCACACTCCCCTCAATGGAAAATCTAACAATCCAAGCTTTTCATGAAAGTGACAAAACTTTACAACACTCAGGGGCTTTGTGAAGATATCAACAACTTGTTCTTCAATCGGCACAAACTTGAGATCTATCTCACCACTTAGCACCTTCTCACGGATGAAGTGTATATGTATCTCAATGTGCTTCATCCTCCGATGTTGTATTGGATTATGTGTAAGATAAATGGTGATTTAGTTGTCACAAGACAAAGTAACACTACGTGGATCCTTCATTTTTATCTCATCAAACAACCTCTTTAGCCATAGAGCCTCTTTTGCAACTTCCATTGCACTTCTATACTCAGATTTTGTTGAAGAGATAGAAATAGTTAGCTGCTATTTACTGCACCAAGTAATGGCCCCTACACCAAATTTAAACACATAACCAGAAGTATATTTTCTATCCAATACATCACGTGCATGATCGAATCACAAAATCCATATAAGTTAGCATTTTCATTCTTAGTATAATGCAACCCATAATTGGTTGTACCTTTAATATATCTAAGAATCCTTTTTGCAAGATTCCAATAATCTCTATAAGGTTCCTGCATAAACCTAGAAGCAATTCCTACTGCATAGGAAATATCTGGTCTGGTGATAGTTAGATATATCATACTACCAACTAACTACCTATATAATGTAGGATCAAATTTTTCACATACAGTTTTAGAATCAATTTTCATTCCAACTTCCATAGGAGTAGAAATTGGTTTACAATCAACCATGTTAAACTTTTTTGGTACATTGGTTGCATATTGTGCTTGATAAACAACAATAGAATGTTTATCTTGAAATACAACCATGCCGAGAAAATTATGTAAGAGACCAAATCAGTCATTTCAAAGTATCAAGTTTCAATTTTTTCTTTAATTCTACAAATTAAAGCAGGGATTATCACTATCATAAGCAAATCAGAACATATATACAAATAATGATAATATGTGATCCTTCTTGCTTAATGAATAGCTAATTATGAGAAGAACAATTAGAAAATCCTAACTATTTAAAGAAAGAATTTATTTTCGCATACCAAGCTCTAGGAGTTTGCTTTAAACCATACAAGGATTTTTTCAATTTATAAACATAGTTTTCTTTACTAGTTTCTTCAAATCCTTCAGTTGAGACATGTAAAGTTATTCTTTTAAATCACCATTCAAAAATAAATTTTTCACATCCATTTGATGGATTTCCCACCCAAATTGAGTGGAAATTACAAATAAGGTCCCGACAATACTCATTTTAGCTATAAAGGCAAATGTATCAACATAATCAATGCCGGTTTCGAGTGAAACCTCTAGCAACAAGTCTAGCTTTATGTTTGTGAATAATACCATCTCGTATTATATTTTACTTTGTATAACCACCTAGATCCTATAATACTTCTTTCTCTGGAGGTGGAACTAACTCCTAGGTTTGATTTTGAATTAGGGCATTATATTTAGCTTGCATTACATTGATCCACTTCTCATCCCGAGACGCTTATTCAAAACTTTGTGGCTCAGTTTATACAAGGTCATTAATGCATGGTACATATGATGGATTCTGGTCATTTTCCTAAGATCAATAGGTTTAGAACTCTCTAACAAAAATTGATCCTATTTTGGTTTCCTAACTAGGAGTTAGGAGATTCGAAGTATCTATAATATCAACACAAGAAATATCATCATGACCATTTACTATATTCTCAATATCAATATCATAACCATTATTAGAAATATTGACAGAGTTAGGAACATCTTTACCATTATCGATGAAAAAACATTTTTCTAAAACCACCACATCGCGGTTTTCGATTACTTCCCTTTTACAGTGGTCGTAAATCCTTAGACTTGTAGTGTCAATACCATATCCAATGAAAACACAAGAGAAAGAAGTCATCAAGTTTCTTTCTTTTCTTTATATGAATGTATAAAGAAGTAGGAATAACAAAAACTTTTAGATGAGAAATATTAGGTTTTTGATTTGACCATTTTTCTAAAGGAGTTGAAATATGAATAGATTTTGTGGGAACTCTATTTAGAATGTAGACTACTATGTTCATTGCTTCTGCCCATAGAAATTTGGGAAGACTAGCAAGCGAATGAAGCATAGTGCGAGCCATATCTAAAATAGTCCTATTCTTACATTTTGCAACACCATTAGATTGGTGAGAATGAGGAGAAGTTAATTTCCTTTTAATACCAAAATCAATGCAAAAATTTTCAAAAGCTTTGCTAACATATTCAACCCCAAAGATTCATTCTACATCTCTTAATTTTAGAATTTGAATATTTTTCAACAGATGCTTTAAATTCCTTAAATTTCCCTAGTACATTAGATTTATTCTTAAGAAAATATGACCAAATCATCCTAGTGAAATCATAAATTAAAGTCATAGCATATAAAGAACCATTTGATGAAGCTACTTCAAGAGGTCCTATAACATCATTATGAATAAGTTCTAGTGGGGAAGAGGAACTCTCTTCAAGATGTCAGTGAAAGGGTTTAACACTTTATTTTGAGCGTAAACACCCTTCACATGCGTCATGAGAAGAAGAAAACACAAACAAACCTTTCACAAGATTATATCTAGCTATTTCATATAAAATTCTATAATTAACTTGTCCTAATCTTTCATGCCATAGTTTTGAATTATTCAAACTTTGAGAAACAAAACAGGATATAAAATGGAAATCATAAAAAATATACAGAGCATTTCTTTGAATTCCTTCAGCTATTATATTATCATTACTATCCTTGATATACCAAGTATCTTTCAAAATTTGAATATCCAAACCATCATGAGTTAATTGAGAACATGATAAAATGTTCTTTTTAAGATTAGGAACAAATAAAACATTATTCAACACACCATTAGCAAATTTTACTTTCCTTTCTCTATTGCTTCTAAAGATGAGTTATCACCAAGATACACACATTCATTGATTTTCAAAACATTAAATAAAATTTTTGAAACACCAGGTCATATGATTTGATGCGAGTTGAATCTAGAATCCATTCAATTAGAGGAAGAATACACCGCAAAGATATAATGCAATCATTTTAGGAATATCATTTTTCCTTAAATTGTCTTTTGAAGAAATAAGTTGTTTTTTATTTTTATGGATAGGTTTCATATTTTTTCAATCTTCCTTTTTATGTCCAAATTTACCACATTTTTGACATTTACCATTAAAGATAACATGCAATTGATCAGAAGAAAAACTTTTCTTATCAACAAAAGAAGATTTAGATCTAAATTTTTGATCTGAGAAGGGCTTGCGAGGTTCAAACTTTGAATTATGAGAAAGAATTTCCGAGAGGTGTTCTCCTTAGAGTCAAAGTTCATCATCACTTGCTCTTCCTGTATCAAAAGTGAACTCAAGGTATTTAAATCAGGTAGATCATTTTTGTTTTGATATTTAGAGTTCAAGATAGAAATAAAATTCCTAAATATTTCATGTATATTTAACTAAACAATAAAGTAGATTAATTTTTCACCAATTAAATCACAATTACATCCATCTAATTGTGCTTTAATATTTTTAATTTTGGCTAATAAATTAACTACTTTTTCATCTCCTTTCATAGGAGTTGTAAAGATTCTAAAACTAATTTAATAATTTTAGATAAACGTGTACCTTCATGCATGGATTCTAGTTGTGTCCATACCTCTTTAGGATGTTCAATATTACCAATGTGTAGAAGGTACTCATCATTCACATTGCGTAAAATCATGGAAAGACCCTCCCCGTATTTGTTGCAGTATGTATTCATGTTATTTACGCTACTTGATGACCAAAGGGGAGAAATCTCAAATCCGAAACAATTTTCTAGAGTTTCCTCGCCATAAGTTCTGATTTGAACTTGATCTTTCAAATGTTGTAGTTGGTTCCATTTAGGATCTGGGTTTTGTCAAGACAAAAATAGTAGCGCCATTGTTTTCCCGAACTTGTAAAACACACCCCATTATAATATACAATGTACCACGAGTTAGATACATATTTTTACAAAAAAACCTTTTTAATAGAAATAGATCTAAATTTAATAGATCTACATAAATTATTTACTCATAACTAATTCTCGTTATTACAATGCATATTAATTAACCTCCCATTATCAAAATAATAACCCGCATATAAAAGGCTTTGCATTATACCCCAGACTTATATAAACAAATTTATGACCATATAGAAGTGAAGAAGAAAGCCATAAGAATACAAAACAACTTACAGATTCTGGAAAAAATAATGTAGAAAAAGATCCGGCCAACTTAAATTTGACGTCTAAATGAACGCTATATCGCTTGCTTATGTTTGGTTTGCCGTGACGGTCATTTGACCATCAAATTTAATGGAGTCAAACTTGATGTGTTTTTCCAAAATGTGAAATTCCATAATTTCTTCTTCTATATAATATTAGGAAATTATATTTTAATACATTAAATAAACCTATTATAATTTATAATGTAAAAATATATTCACTTTTTTAAAAAAAAGAGGTATATAGTTAATATAATGTAAATAAAAACAACATATAGTGTATAAAAATTCTAAACTATAGTATATATACTTTAAGAAAAAGATAAATACATATAACCCTTATTACGGAGCCCCTCATGAAAAAAGATTTAAAACATTTACTGTGCCATGTAATTTTAAATTCTACATAAACCTTAGAATTTGCAGAGGAGACAACATTTTTCACACATCCAATAGAAAAACTTCAAATCTTATTTTGATGGAGCTTTGTCTCCTTCTTCATTTACCATTGACAAAATTCAATTTTCACATATTAAAACTATAGAAAAAAAATATTTCAAATATTTTACCCTTACCTCTACACAAGTTTTCACGAGAAGGTAAGAAGTTTCCAAATTTTCCACCTGTGAATTCACCTTGATTCTTCACAAAGTAAAAATTTTAGGTTGCACTTATTTTAAATACCCTTCTAGGTTGGTTGAAAAAACCCGTACAAATTAAATAAATAAAATATAAAACATTTTCTCTTAATTTATTTAATTTACCTTTTTGGGTTGGTTGAAAAAACCCGTACAAATTAAATAAATAAAATATAAAAAAATTTCTCTTAATTTATTTAATTTACCTTTCCGAGTTGGTTGAAAAAATCCATACAAATTAAATAAATAAAAGCATTTAATTTAATTTATTTAATTTACCTTTCCTGGTTGGTTAAAAAAACTCATGTAAGTTTGTTAGAATTTGAGGATTCTAATAAATACAAATTTAATCAACTTACATATTATATAATGTTACAATGAATATTTAAATAAACATTACATCATAACATAAGTAAATAAAGAAATACTTACAGGAAATAAATAACACATGTGACATAGTATTTATAGTGGAAAACCCCAAAAGGGTAAAAACCACTTTGAAAATAACCTTTTACTTCAGAGAACCTATTTTACATCTAGTAAGATCACCTCCTCCTTAAAACCCTATTTACTAAGGGTAAAACCAAATCACTTGATTTCCACACCTTTGATATATTTCCTGAATATATCAAATGAGGACCTATAATCCTTTATATATAAGGTGATCGGGTATGTCTCTCGACCCACCTTTTCAACCTAAATGGTTGACACATATACCTAGGTGAGTGTATTTAATAAATATAAACATAAATGATTCACATTATTAAATACTCACCTAATGTATATTAGCTAGGTATGAATATTTAATAATAGAAAAATATTTCATATTATTAAATATTTAACCTATATAATAATGATGGACCCATATTAATTAAGGGTTGGCGGACCACTTAATTATTTTTATTATTTTTGGTAAATATTTTTGAAGGGACTATACCCTGATTACAATGAAGGCCTAAAAGCCGATAATAAACTAAGAAGTTCCACAAAACAGAAGGATCAGAATCTAGAATAGGCATTGAATCCATAGGTAACCAAAAAAGAGTTACATCATAACAGCAAAATAGATCGAACGCTGTAACAAAGCAGCTAAAAAACAACACCAAAACAGCAAAAACACCAAGGAAGTTAGCATCTACAATGAAGAGCATCCTAACCATATTTTGGATTTGATGAGCAAACAAGGCCAATGTCGTCATGTGAGTGGGGTCCTTGGCATCCAGCTTTTTAATGGTCTGACTTCTTTCTTTATCCGTACCCCACAGAGTTTCCGGATCCCACTAAGAATAGAGACACTGCGTACATGTTGTTCAAGGAAGTCACCAATTGCATTAAAAATTGCCATGTTGTGATCATGGCGATCCTTAGCTTTCCCCAGGTGGCTATCCAGGGAGTTTAAATTTTTATAGATATCCTCAATTTGTGTATTGTCAAACAAAATCCTCCTCCCTCTTCCTTTTTCCTTTTTTCTTAGTCAAGTTTTTACTTCTTCTTTCAGATTGAGCATATCTTTTTCTAAGGCTTCCAGCCTTTGGGTAGTATTCTCAGTGTGTGTAGCCACTTGATGACCTACTCTACTAATATGAAGGAGGTTTTGAACATCCTCCAGTTCTGAGTGCTGCGAAGAATTCTTCTTGAAATAGGGATATCCAGCTTGGGTGTCTTTTGAGACCTAGTTTTAGGTTTGGCCGTGGTAGAGGTGATGGGGGTGGGAGCCACGATGGAAGGAATGGGAGTGGGGGTGGGAGCCATGATGGAAGGGATGGGGGTGTGAGTGGGGGTTTTGGTGGTGGGATGTAAAGGAGCAGAGCTAGGGGAAGAAGGGAGGCTGGGAAATTTAGAGACACAAAGCTTGTGCAACAAGAAAATTAGACCTTGATGCAAGGGGACCACACGGGTATGTTTCTGAAACTCCAGAATTGAGCATTTGAGAGAGCTTAGAAGGTAATGTGGGAAACATACCATGATATTCCTATGGAAATGGTTTAGGAACACCAGATGTTTTGTGGGCACTGTGACATATCTCCCCTCCAAAGAGATGTAACGAACCATCATGTGGGTGATTTCATCAAATGGCGAGGGTATGGAGCTTACCTTCAAACCCGCAGTAACGAAGATCAACTCCTCATTGTCAGCAAAAAACTTCTTTTCCTCAGCCACTTTATTGATCCTCTTGTTGAAAAAAATGGAATCCATCCATCCCAAGGCCTGTAGCTTCAGCAATGAGTTCTTCATTAATAGATATTTTTTCCCACCATATTCTACTTTCTCGATCCTTCCACTCCATCGCAAACTGAATAGATATGTTCTGATCGTGCCCCTAGATCATATCAATAAATTTTATGATTCCTCCCTATTTAAGCAGATTCCACAACACCTTATTACTCTTCCATTTTGGGTCTCTGCTGGGCTCAATCTGACAAGGTGCTCCTCCCATTTTATCCTTTCTAGAATGCTTGAAGCTACTTTTGTTGAAACCCTTTTGCGAATTGCTGGAAGAAATGTAGTTAGCAATCTATCTTTCTCTGTTTTTAAGAAGTCCTCTCACATGTTAGGAGTAATGATAATTAATGCAACTTATCGACATGGGAGTTTCCACAAGTGACTACATGAATGCTGCTTTGAATCTATGAATTCCCACACGTGTGAACTTTGAACTCCTCAAAAGCCCACTTTAAGTCATCATTTTCCTTACTGCGTACTTGAGTGCCCTCAAAGATCTGCTTAAGAGCTTCTTTATAAATGAAATGTCCCACATGCATGAATTTAATCTCCACAAAATCCCATTCCAAAAGATCATTATCCTTACTCCGTACTTGAGTGTCTATAATTATCCGCATAAATGCTGTTTTGAACCTGCTCAGGGATGCAATTACCATTATCCCAAATATTAAAATTAATATTTATGCCATAATTAGCCAATGCATTGGCCACTTTGTTTCCCTCCCTGTATGTATGCTTGATCCGGATATTGTTGAAGGTTTGGTAGATACTTATGGATTCCATGATGAAATCCTTGATGTTCCAGCTTGGTGGCGAAGACTGATTTAGATGGTTGATAATATTCAGTGAGTCTCCTTCCAGAATAAGATTTTGAACATTATGAGTCTGAGAAATTCTAAGACCCCATAGAGCGGCCAATGCTTTAGCATAATGTATCCCCATTTTACCAGCATAAGCAACTATGAGACTACCTCTGTGATCCCGAATCACTCCTCCCCCAACAACATATCCCAGGATTGCCCTTAGAGGCCCCATCAAAGTTCAACTTATGCCAATTAAGATCAGGAGGGTTCCAATATATCAAAGACCTATCAATGTTACTATAGGTGCTATTCTGAATACTGTCAGCTCCAATCTTCCATTGGGACAAGATATGCTCTTCATTTTCAAGGTAACTCTTATTCTTAGGAGGTTTAAATCTTACAATGTTCTCTTTAACAACATTAGAGATTTTAACAATGTTGAGCTTGCACTGCTGTTTACTATTTCTAAAGATGATATCATTTCTATCTTTCCATATCCTCCAAATAGTATGAGGCATTACCAACTTCCAGAGTCTTCTCACCACACAGTGTTTAAAGGGAGGACTCCATTGGGTCCAAAACTGAATGAAATCTTTCAGTACAGTCCAGGAAACTTTGAAATTAGAAAAGACAAAACTCTAGATTTTTATGGCATACTCACAATGGATAAACAAATGTATGATATCCTCGATTATTTTTTACACAGATGAAATCTATTTGGCATTATAAAACCTTTTCTTATCAGGTTATCAATGGTGAGAATTATGCCCCGAGAGCAAGCCAAAAGAAAAAAATTATTTTGGGAGTGAGCTCAGTCATCCAAATCCTGCTCCAGTTGAACTCACTTTGAATGGTTTCAAAGAAAGAATTATAACTAGTTTTAACAGAATACTCACCATCAATAGAATTTTTCCAGACCAATTCATCCTTAACGTCTAGTTGACTTAAGGGAATAAGGTCCAACTGATCTTGCAAGGAGGAAATAGTTTGATTTAGATCATCTCTATCCACAGAAAGCTTTTTCCATTTCTTCTTGTTTTCCTCTCTTTCAATGTAATCCATGATTACTTTCAAGGCTGTCCTTAGCTGCACCAAATCTATCAATAAGACTGCAATTGAACCAGTTATCCCCCAAAATTTTATATCTCTGCCATTCCCCACTTTCCATTTGCTTCCTTGTTTGATGAAATTTCTGATCTGAACTAAATTATTCTAGAAAATGGAACCATAAGGAAGATGCTCATCCTGAAGAAAAGAAATGACTGCTTGTTGATTTAGATATTTGGCCTTAATTAGATCAATCTAGGGTTGTTTCTCAGAGAGAATTCTCCATCCCATTTTTGTAATAAGAGCCTCATTCATTTTCTTTATGTCTTTTATACCCAGCCCCCAATTTTTTTGGGAGTGCAAACTTGATCCCAAGCAACCAAGTGATATTTAAATTTATCCTCCATGCCCTACCATAAGAAGTTTTTCTGTATCCTCTCAATTTTTTCTCTGAAAGCAGAAGGGATTTTATAGAGAGACATAATATAAATAGGCAGATTTTGAAGAGTTCTTTTTATGAGCAGACATTTACCAGCACTAGACATAATGGCTCCTTTCCAGCCTAGCCATTTTCTTTTGGAATCTCTCCAACAGGTCATTCAAAAATTTGATTGAAACTTTTTTAGTACCAAGGGGGAGCCCTAGATAGGTAGCAGGAAGTGAACTGATTTTACAGCCCAAAATTTTTGCAATTTTAATCTGTCTTTCATCAGGGGTGTTAAAAATAAAATGGAGCTTTTATCATAATTAATCTCTTTCCCAGAAGAAGATTCATAAAGTTTCAAAATAGACTTTACTACTTTAGCTTCAAGGAAAAAAGCCATTAAAAGAAGGATTGTATCATTCGTAAATTGCTGATGAGAAGCCACTTGGCTAGTGGAAGTGGGCTTAGAGCCTTTCAAAAGACCATCTGTAACTGCTTTATCAATTGTTCTGCTAAGATTGTCTACCATAAGAATGAAAAGCAAAGGGGATATTGGGTACCCTTGCCTAAAATGAGTATTAAATGCACTAAAAATTCAAAATTTAGTGTTACTTATAGGGGCACCGTCTACAAGAAGCCTCTAGAACTCTCGAACTCAATTAACACAAAGTTTGTAGTCTTGGATTTGTACCATCTTTCTAAGAAGTTAGAGTAAAATATCTCAAAAGTAGTAGAGTATGATAGCAAAAATGGATCGTGATGGATTTTACCCCTCCCACCTTACTATTTATACCCTCCTAGCCCTAATTCTTCATTTTTCTTGCCTCCCAAGGGCCAAATCACTAACTTGTTCCTTTATTTTCTTCCCCTTGCCATTTGTCATTCCATCATGATGATTATTTTAATTAAACTGGTCATTTTTACTAACATTTTTACCTCGCTTAGGCATTTTTTTCTCCTCGCGATATTTTCTTCTCCTTGGGGAATATTTTTGCTTCCCAGTGATTTTTTGATGGTGTACCATGCATACTATCATTCTTCTATATCACATTATTCCCAAAATATCAAAAATCCAAAAAAATGGTAAAATATCAAAAATCCAAAAAAATGGTAAAATTCAAAATCCAAAAATTGGTAAAATATCCCCAAAATACCAAAAAATTGGTAAAAAATATTTAAACATCTGAATCATTCATAGGATAAAATGTCCTCAAACATCAAAATTTTTCCTACAAAACATATTTCTTTGGTCCTCGCTTGTTCTCGCACATGACTTGTGGATCATTTTGATCTACCTTCCATTAACAAAGATGGTTTTCTTACTATGTTTGTATTCCCTTCCACAAGTAGTTTTGTGGGGTAGTGTCAGAGTGCATGATTGATTTTTCATAGGAATCCTATGTCCTTTGTTTATTAACCTTGCACATATCCTTCCTTGGGGTGCCATTTTTAACCCTTGTCGTATAAATTGAACGTGTTGGAACTATGACTAGATAACAAAAACAAGTGGCACAACTCTCTTTAACATTGTTTGTTTTAGTATGTTTCTTTGTGTTTATATCCTTGTTGGTCTCTTGTTTACTTTCACATACTTGCGTATTGCTTCATACATTTTACTTTGAGTCAGTCTTGTGGGTAATGAAAAAAATTAGTATTATGGATTTTCATGTCATTTTACACTTTTTTTTCATGATTGTATCAAATAAAATTTTCTCCCGAGCCAGATGGTTTGTTGATTACATTGATAAATGATGATAACAAGTGGCTCTTGAGCCATCTGGGTTGAAATCTATCTCCATTTTCTTCATCTCCATTTTCTTCATCACCATTTTCTTCAACACCACCTGGGGCAATAGGGATTGTATTTATCCCCCCTCCCCTCCTTGTTTCTTCCATCCGTTGAAATAAAACATTTATTTTCCAATCAATCAATTTGAATAATGGCCAACCGAGCCATGTTTAACTCTACACTATTACAAAGATGATTTATCTGTGATAAATTTTCATCCTTCTTTTCTATCGTTGATCAACCTCTTCTATCACCCCATCGACACTCGAGGGGGCATCCTTCATTCTACTCATTTTCCTTCAAAATTTAATTATCTGTAACTATCTACTATCTTTGAAGTGGCATCGCTTACGCTACACCACACCAAAGAAGGGAAAATGTAGACACCTAAATCCAACTATATAATTTTAATACTAAAATTACACCATTTATTGTCTTTCCCATCATTCTTGTTATAACTAGTGATTTCCCACTAATTAGCTAACATTCCCCTTTATCTTGGTAAATTAACAAAACTTTGTTAAATAACTAACATTTCCTTTCATTCTGGATGCCAATTAATGAAACTTCATTAGTTATAATCCTCTTTTAATTAACTATCATTAGTTAATTAATCCTTTTAATCCTTTATTTAATCAAGATACCCTCTTATTGGTTAAATCCCTCTTACAAATCCTCCAAATTCTATCAAATTATTCCTAATCACCTCCAAATAGATTTCTAATCTTATCTTGGCCTATTAATTAATCCTAATGATTAATTAAATCATCTCCAATTCCCATGAGTTTCTAATTCTATTTGATTCTTTGTAATCATCCTTATCCCTTCTAATTCTACTTTATCTTTTGTCCCACATTCACTAGAATTGTATATTCTCCTAAATTGGAAAGCTATATAAAGAACCTAGTACCTCCTTCACACCTTACACCACACTTTTATTAGTGTTATTATTAGCATATGATAAGAGCATTCTCCACCATTGAAGAAGCTTATTGATCTTGTACCCATTTATCCTCTCTTTGCAAAGAGTAGTAAAGGAATATCCATACATGGCCATTAAGCCATATTGGTGAGATCCTTTCCTCTTCTTGGAGATAGCCATCCTTTGATCTCATTATAATCATAGGAGCAACTATTCTTTAGAAATCATATCCAACTTAACAAGGAATGGATTAGTGTTTTCAAGTTTAATTTGGATGCATTAATTAGCTTTTATCCATGCATAAATTTATCATGGTGTTTTTGGTAGACTAACCAGGTTAGGATTATACTTGGTGTTAGTTTCCTTTCATTAACTTAGTTTGATTTATTCACATGCACATAATACCTAGTGTTAGAGATTGTGATATGCTCTTAAGCTCTACATGGGTCATGGCTTCTCAAGCTATTGTTTCCATACCACACTTATATCTTAAGTTCATAAATAATAACTAAGTTTTCACTTTTTGAGGTGTCCCTCTTTGCATGCGATGGCCTTAACCTCCTTTTGAGGTGGCCCTTGCACTTCTTAGATCATCTAGGTCCCTTGGACCTCTAAAACCAAAATCACAATCTACTCCTAGCTCTCCTACTCGTGTGCGACATGCTCATTCTCATAGGTTTGCTAGTCCATCACACCACTCTAGGTTCACCATTCGACAACTCCTTCACCTCGGTATACATCACCTTCGCATTCTATTTCACATAGGTGTCCATCAACTCCATATTTTTTTTTACATAGGTGTCTGTCACCTTTGTATTCTACATGACATAGGCATCCACCACCTCATCCATGTAATCATCGGTTGCATGCATATAGGATTCATTCACTTGTACAACGTCTATCTCATATACCACCACTCTTAGAGCATGTTCACACATCTTCATCTCTTCCTACATTGGGTGGAGGACACTCGGTATTCACTTTTATTAAATAGTTTACACATACTCATACAATTATGGGGCATCATGCTCATCCCCATATCCTACTTTGTTACATCATTATCATTCTATAATTTTTATAATCACATTCTATACGTCATACTACACATCTGTAGGAATTCATCACATACAATTTGATATGATATTCGTATCGCTGTTACCCTATGATGCACTCTCGTGATATGGTTCACACTTGACTGTTGAGGGCATACTATACACATGAACCTCACACACTACACATTTCACATCTACGACACATTCTTCTACACATTGCACATCCTACACATCTTCGACATATTCTTCTTAGATATATTGTATATATTATGCACTTTTTACATTCCACACATTACACATCTTATGCCTCTATGACATCTTATTCTTCCTACACATCATACATATTGTGCACTTTCTACATCTTCTATTCACATCTTCTTCTATACATCATACGCACTTTGTTCTACACACTATACACATCTTTGACATCATCTTCTTACATATAATATGCATCATATGTGATTTGTGCTCTCCTAATACACCTTATATACATCTTGCATTGCACACATCACATCTTCCCTTAGTCCATTCAACCCACATCTTTATAGTCTCATAATGTCAAACAAAACACAACATACTTACAATCTACATCATTCTACAAAAATCTATTTATGCATCATGATATTCTATTCTACACTCTATGCATCATGATCAAACCTTTACAGTGTACATTACCCAACAACGCACTCTAGTCTCATGGTTCATACTCAAATGCTGAGGGTATAAATCTGAATTGAACCTCACCTCATCACATTTACATCATTCTAAGTTTGTTTTCACAATCAATAATCTTTCTAGCTATCACATCATGCGAAACTATTCTACAATTTATGCTCCATGCTTCACAATCAATACCTTCTACAATATTATTCACACATTCCATGATCTATGCTTTATGCTACATCATCAATCATTCTAGCATCTCATCCTAAGCTTCTTGATCAATCCTTCTAATGTTGCATTCAATCTTACACATCACATGATATCACTTTACAATCTACGCTTCATGCTTCACATTCAACACTCTTTTTCAATCCTTCTATCCTCTACATGACATCGCTAAAAATTACACTCCTCATTCAAATTTGAATATTTCTCACTTACATACACATCATTCATGCCATTTCCCGATGATGCACTCTTGCTATATAATTCATTTTTGACTGCTGAGGGGTCTTGTATAGATGAACCTAATCTCACTTATGCATACATCCATACTGGGGGGGAAGCACTATCCTTATCACACTCACACTTCATTCCATTCCATCTCATACACAACATGTTGCATATCTTGGATGAATTTATTCTTTCTTTCTTATGCTTACATGTACACTTCATTACACATGCTAGATATATATCTTGTATTTCATTATATTTATCATAAACACATGTGTGTTCACTTTCCTTCTAGTTTTGATCATAAAATATACACAAATTGATACACGTAGCATGAATACTTGGTGCAATACCTCATATGAGTCTCATAGCGAATCATGGGGGCATCCACATTCACACACATTCCAGTGCTATCGTATCATTTTCACATCACATTACCTTATCAAATTATACATGCTTTGACATACTCTTTATCTTTCTAACATGCTAATGAGTTCTTTATGTGAAAAAAATGATTTACGGGTTTAATTTCCTCCAAGTTTATTTTATGTTTTCTTACCCTTGTTTTTCATTATTTGCGGGCTTTTCCCTTTGCTTTGTCTTGTGTGCACATTGTATGCTTTCGGCCACTGTGGCCTCGATTTTTTTTGACATCGTGAGTGATGTCCCATTTTTGTAACCATATTTTCACACTCTTTTTTATATACATGCTTATTTGCACTTACACTTGTCTTCTAGCCACTATTTGCATGTGCCTTGGTTTCTATCAAGCACATTCCCTCCTATGTATCTCAGTATCTCTTCATCATGAGGTCCTCTTTTTGCCGCATCCTCCTAGCGACATCGCATGCACCCTAAATGAGGGAGTGCATCTATTGGGTGAATCAATCACTCCATTTGGTATTTAAAAGTCACATTTCAATAGTCATAGTCATAGTCAATTCAATGGTCTACAAATCACAATTTAGTAGTCTACATCACAGTTTAGCAATATATAATCACAGTTCAACAAATACAAATACAATCTAATATAGTACGAAAAAAATTCAAAAATTCTATAGAATCAAACAAGGCTCAAAATCAGACTTGGGTCCTTACTTCAAAGACATACACTAATGCCCAAAATCGACTTGGGTTCCTAGACGCTTCTTTCCTTTCATGGGTGGTCGAGACTAGGGAAAGATATACACGCTTTCTCGAGTTCAAAACAATTTTCAACATTATAACAAAGAATTTTCATAGGGTAGGAAGTCCTTTAGCACTTGGAAATCACGTTTGATCACACTTATTCTCATTAGATTGAACTTATACACACCATCTATAGTGGTGTTTTTACTTCGGGAAGAAGTTAAAGGTTGGAGAATAAAACTAGAACTTTCTCCCTACACTAATTCTACCATGGCGTAGGATCACCTAAAATACCAACATTCAATGCACTCAACAATTCTAAGAAGCAGTCAAAGGTTGGAGAATAACACAAAACCTTTCTCCCTACACTAATCCTGCCATGGTGTGAGATCACCCTAAAATATTTCCCTTTAGCGAAATTTTTAAGATCCTCTCTACACTCTTTTCTCATCACAGATTAGGTGCACATGTTCCTTTTTCACTTTTTCACATTTTACATACTTCTTACATGCTTTTTACACTTTTTGATCATATACATGTGTATTTGACTACTTGTTCATTCTTCTCTTTTTGCAAGTCCGTCCTTATGGGAAGCAATAGTCACATCAACATCATCAACAATAATAGGTCTCGTCCTTAAGGGAAGCGGTAGTAACATTAACATTTTCATCAAAACCATGTAAAACATCAACTATCTATATGTGCATTTCCATCCTAGGGTCATCATCATCACTTTTATTTTTACTTCCTCTTCTATAGTTTCCACACTTCACACTTTTTATCACTCCACACTTTTCTTGTCTCTAACACTCTTTCTATATCGATATACATGGTTACTAGGTATGCATCTCTATCTACTTTATGTTACCAAGCTTTCTACTCACCAACATAAAGTGGGGGAAAATATAGACACTAAATCATGTACATTGGGTACATTACTAGGTCCTAATCACATATTACTATTCATATGGTTCTCATGGGAGAAAATTACTAGTTGGACACTATACTTGGCCTCTCAAGTTCCTTCCTAGTCTCCCTTTTGACCTAAAAAACCTCACTTCCTAGTCCGATCCTTCACACTTCACCTTTTCTGGCTCTTGACACCAGCAGCTTAACATGGATGCCGATGCCTAGGTATAGACATAAAACCATGCACTTTGGGTATCTATTTAGTCCTGATTACATACTACTATTCATATGATTCCTAAGTAAGAAAATTATTAGTTAACCCATGTCTTTAGACACGTTTCTTTGCTTTCTAATTCCATTTTTGTTCTTTCACTCTTACTCGCTTATTCTTCCTTTTTATACCTTGACATTTTTCATCCTGCAGACAACACCGCCAAGCTAAGACGTCGACAACAGTGCCCTTGTCCCCTTTGGGATTTCCTAACCTCGGTATACTTTGTTCACATATTTTGGGTCATTTCTATCCATTTGAGAATCTTATATTTTTGGTAGTCATCCTTTTTGGGCTTGATTACGAAATTCAAGCAAGAAAATCATATCGATATAAAGTTATGTGATCATAATAAAGGACCAAGATCTAAGCATTAGATATCATCCCATAAGGTTGCATCGATCTAGCACCATCCATGGGACACAAGGGATGGTTATTCTACATACACTTCCTAGAGGGGACTACATTCTTTTCCGTGAACACATTTCTTTACATCTAGCTAGTTTTCTTGTTATTAAGTGTGACACGCACAAGAGCCACCTAAGGCACGATTTCATCACACACACACACACATATAAATACATTGGGTATGAAATGTAGTGTAACAATCAGTCGTAAGATCACCATTATGACAGATGAGGACATTCATACCCCTCATTTTGCATCTTTCTATTTTAGTTTTTGATGTCTCTTTGAGTGTTTTATGTGTCATTACTTCATCACATATTTCCAGCGAATTCGACGATCATTGTGCGACATAATTGTGACCAAAGGAAAACAAAAATACCTAATGAACACTAAAAGGAGGTTTTCTTAACATTTCCGTAGACATATGCACCCAAAATAGGTCTAGGGCACCCGCAGTGCCCCTATCCATCTCCAGGGGACCCAGTCCATGAAGAATGTCACTCACACTTTTCTCGAGGCTCTATGCGATGCTTCTTCCTCTTTGTTCATCTAGTTAGCACTTCGAATAGTACATGAATAATTACAAAACAACTAATCCATCTTACTTTTCTTTGCACTTATATTTTGGCTTGTTTTTCTTGGGTTAATTTCGTAATTAATTATTTATTCATTTACTTCTATAATAATAATTAAATTAGGCATATATTTCCTATTTCACTTAATCCTTTTGGTGAACCCAAACATTCAAACCCTTCTTTCTAAGTATGGCTTCCCCTTATCAAGTTATGGATCAATCACCTTATCCTACTTTCTCTCCCACTAGGGTTTCTGGCATAGTTACTACTCTTGTTGATTTCATGCAAGTTCGTACTCGTATCCTCCTCTCTTTGTTACACCTATGTCCGATCCTTTTATCAATGTTGTAACTACCTAGCACACTCATCTTATTATAACTCAGCCCATTTCTATCCTTCCACCTATTACTTCTACATCTCCTCCTACAACTTTCAAGGGTTATGATATCATCAAACAACTTAAGAATACATTGGCCAAAATATCTCTCTATGACTTATTGCACAATGCACGTGATTTCCATCATACACTAGAAGCCACCCTTCATTTTATTCACATTGAAAGTGATACATTTTTGGTGGCATTCACGCACCTTATCTAGTCTATTAAAATCTTCCACATGTGAGGACATATCACCATTTTTTCTTGACAATCCATGTGCACCTTTACTTATCAAAATTGTTATTGGTGAAGTGAATCAATCCGATAAACTAATAAACAAGAAGCTATACTTGAACAAAATATTCAAGATAATTAAAGAAAACAAATGACAAAACACAAGATTTAACCTAGGAAACCCTTTTGGGAAAAAAACCCAACAAAATAACTTATCTCTATTATTGCATTAACTTAACCATTTATAATACAATAATGTACTTCCAAGTTATGCTTTACCCTACTACATGTTGATCATTCAAACTTTGGAACTTAGTGAAGAAAATATAGAAGGTTCACGTGAGAGAACAGAGTGCATTCAAAGGCATAGAAGCATAGGAGAGGATCGCACCTTAACAAAGACATATTCGAGACTTAGCCATTTTTATGAAGAGGATCTATTTTTAGAGATAACATGCGAGAGAAATCAAACCGATTAGAGACTTACACATCACACATTGGCTATTTTTGGATGACCAGCTATAAAGCACTTTGCATAGATGCATATTAAAGATAGAATTGGGAACTGATAGTTGACAAAGAGAGATATATCATTAACACTCTTACATGAAATCCTATTTTTGTAATGACGTGTGGCTAATAATAATATGTGACCTATTATGATATTAGATAAGAGGTGAAGGGTAAGTCTGCACCCTTATATATAAGTAGTGAAATGTGTAGTAGATATAACATATCTAGAGAGAGAGGATATATATACGTGTGAGAATTAGGGTATAGTAAGATTATGCTACTAGATCTTTTACGTGCATGAGCATATAGTAATGTTATTATAATGAAGCTTATGTGTATTTACTTGTAATTAATACAATGGATATTTTATGTACTCAAACAAGGTGTTCTCATGGTTATAATTCACTATTGCATGTTTTATTCCATTATGGTTATCTCATTAGATCTGTTATGTTCTTGATCCATGTCCGAATATGCACTATATGAAAGATATATTAGCTAAAGATCTAAATGAATAAAGTATTCATCATGCTAAAATCCTATAACAACAACCCTAAAGAGTTCCTTGCTACCTTTGTGCTCTTTGGGTGAGCACTTAGTATAGGTTGAGTGATGTGCCAACATGCCCGGCTTGTATTGCTAACTTGTAGGCTATATCATTGGTTCCATTTTTGGGACCTCTTTTTCAGTTTTTTTCAAGATGGTTCATGATGAAGACATACTGGTTGACCTTAGCAAGTGTTCAGGAGTGGATACACAATTTGGAAGAAGAATACGCATGACAGCTTCAACACTGGATATGAGTTTAGTGCACGTGTGTGGATTTAATAGAACATGTATAAAAGTTCATATGACATATTATTCGCTATCTTTCTAGTAGAATTGTATGAGTTTGCTAATTATGCATGCATCATCTAAGTGGAATTGGAGGTATCGCGCACTTTTCTAGACATAGGAATAATTCCAGGCCCTTTATGATGCTGATATGATTTGGACTCGAGTTGTGGATACGTGGTTCCATGGTGTTTTAGATAGTTATATCTTGGAGTACTCAATTTCCACTTATTCATGTCCATAGGTAGCTGAATTCCAGTTTTTATGATATCCAAGGGGAACTTACTTGCAAGGCATTCCACTAGCGATCAAGATCCTAATGGTAAATTTGAATTTGGAGAGTAAACCGATGGCTAACTAAACCCCACCACACACGGGGTAGGAGCAAGTTTGGTGAAAGATGGAAGACCTAGCGAAGAAAGGTAGAGAGAGGAAAGGTGGCTTAAGTATAATGAGGCACATGAGAGAGGGAGGTAGAAAAGTAGTGGGAGGTTGTAAAGAAAATGGTGTTGTGGAGAAATATAGTTTGGGAAGGAGTTGAAGTTCACGTAGAAGACGTGGAACTTGAGCCTCAGGAACTCCCCATTTGGAAAAATGTGATAGGGAACCCTCCTCGGCCTCATGCGAAGCACACCAATGGATATGACTTGGGCAATGTGGACACACATCTAAATCTAGCTAACAACCTTGCCCTTGTACTTGGTTTTCTAGAATCTAGTACAAAAAATAGTCAACAAATTCATTCAAGAAATGGAAGAGTAGGAGCGAGTCTTATGAAAGGCACAATAATGGAAACACAAATGGATTCATTATTATATGGGAGAAAATTTTTGGGTGTATCATCAGCATAGAACTCAAGAACACACATTTTTGGAATAACTTCTAGAAGTGGTAATGGTTGACAGACTGTCAGGGTATAATTTAGTTATACTATTGGGAAACAAGGAAGCATATCTTACTGTCCGACACCACTATAGGTGTGAGATTAAGAGGCATAGGTAGCTCTAGTTACAAAATATTTTGTGGTTTTGGAGGTAAGGGAAACACAAGAGGTTCTGGATTAGGTGGGCAAGGTATGCACCAAGCCCAAAAATTTACATGGAGATGTCTCTTCACCTTCTAGACTATAGGGGCATAGAAGATTCTGCTAAACATGTGCATATGTGTGAAATACTATGGTGCACAAAAGGGGTCATGAATTCTACACATAGGGAAATCAAATTTGATACTATTTTATAAGGGTGTGCACACAAATGGTACAGAAAAGTTTGACCACGATCATACTTGCATAGACTATATAACTTTAAAAGATGCATTCTTTAAAGAGTTTCACATCCTGAGTTTGAGTAGAAGAGTATAAGTGAACTCAAGGATATTAAGCAAGGAACTACTGAGAGTGTTATATAGTATGATGCCCATTTTAAAACACTGTTATCTAAGCTTTCTTATGATATAAACACAAGGCAACATGCACCATGGTTTTTTAGGGGCCTAATTACCCCTTTTAGAAGGCCATTATCACATAAGACATACATTGATCCACGCGAAGCACTTGAAGCATCCTTACACACCGAGGTATTTGAAGTATAGATCTTTGGGGTGATCCCAGTTTTAGAAGCAAAATCGCAACTATGGAATTTTTTTGGAGAAACTATCAAAAGTTCAAGACATAGGAATTTGGTGTGCAGATTGTGAAGTAGAAGGTCACACAAAGGATAGTTGTCCTCATAGATCAGTACACTCATTTTTGTTGGATTGTGAGATATTGCATTTAAACCATGATGCTATCCACTTCTCATTATTACAACGTGCGATAAGGAAGAATGTTTGAAGCTACTGTAAAATCTGTAGGTCCACGACTCATGCCACGAAAGACTCTTGACCGATTGGTCGATCCATGATGCCATAAATATTGATGTATGACAGACAAGAGTTTTAGATAACTCTAAGGGAAAGAACAAGCATCAGGATGGGGATCACAATCAGGTGTGCTATGATCGGAATAAAGGGCATTTTGAAGGTGGCCATGGAAAAGGTCGAGGATACCACCATGGATTTGGAGGACAAGGTTGTGGTAGTGGAAGAAGTGAGTTTCCTCATGGAACATGTTATACATGTGGATCTCCTGACCACTACAGGCATGAATTTCCTTAGAATATTACATGTTATTTTTGTGGAAAGAACCATAGCTATGAGGAGTGCCTGGACTTATATGAGCATCTTAGTAAACAATATAAAAAATAAAACAAAGGTGCGGGGATGGTTAGGATACAATGCGGTGTTGAAAATCACTAGATGCCTAAGTTAGAGGTAGATTCGATGTGTTGTAAGTGAAGATCATGATCCATGTTGAGGGAACACACTCTAGAGAAGCATTGCAACAAAATCCTACCATCACTAAGGAGAAGGTTCTACATGCATGGTACCCAAATCCTACCCATCAAAAGGAGGTCTATCAGGAAACCATGGAAGTTCTTAGGAATCTTCAGGGTGAGATACCATACTTAAAAGAGTAATCATGGAAGATGGAGCAAAGTAAAGTATTAGAGAAGGGTCAAATTGATATAGATGACTTAAGGGAAGTGTGTAAAATTTTGCATAGGAAAATATCATTCCATTGTTAGGGGATTGGTTAAAGGGAAACACTCCGTATGCAAGTATTGAGACTGGACGATAGATCCTACATGCAAATATTCCCCCTCATAGCCTAGATTATGACAAGGAAATCACTTTGAATGCTATTGTGGATGGTTGACTATTGAGTAATATACTGATTGATACATGCGCAAAATTTAATGTTCTTACCTTAGATGCATGGGTACAAATGGGAAGACCCCCATTGCAGCCATCCTCTAATATATTGTTCATGGCTAATCAAACTAAAGCCACTCCCATCGGAGTTTTGAAAGATGCATCCATTACTATACAAGGGGCCAAGTTCACTAGAGAATTTGAGGTTTTAGCACTGATAGAGTTAGATAGCTTCCCAACTCTATTGTGGCATCTTTCATGCTATGCAAATAATACTTATCTTTAGTTCAAAAAGGGCTATATCAATTTTGAAAAGAAGGAGGAGAGAGTTATTATCCCTTTAACAGATGGAAAATCTGTACCCTATGTTGAGCCCTTAAGTGAAGAAGATCTAAATAGGATTTATGTACATGCCATCCGAGATCCAGAGATACTTGAGCCAACTAAAGAAGGAATAACTCAGTGGGAGGATGCACAATCTATTAACGATACTGCAAGTGTTGTTTGTGATAATTGGGCTCATAACACCTATGAGTTAGTAGGTCACGAAGTAAAGAGCATATTTCCTAGAGGTAGAAAACCATGTTATGTCAGGAGAATAGGTAACAACTTGGTACCTTGTTACATCAAGAAGGATATCCTATGGTATTCCTACGCACCATGGAAGAACAGTGGATAGACCTATTGGAAAGAAGAAATATGCTAGCATATACACTCCATAGGACAACAACATGTTGATGGATGTCCCACAAGGATAATCTTGTAGGATGGAATGAAATTAATATTTCTCTTACTACTAGGTTCCTCAGGAGCAATGTACCTACTCAAATCTGTACTTATTATGGTAATCAACCTGTATAGAACCACGTTCAAAAGTGTGAGATACTCTAGATAGAAGGGTGGGAAACTTTACCACCTTCACTATGGGTGCACAAGTTTTATTCCACTTTACAAGGATGCGCGTGTTCTTGGTATGTATATGCAGAACTCCATAGAGAGACTAGAAATTGGTAGGATTTAATTGCAGGAATGACCTAGATGTTTGACTTCTTCTCTACAAAGCCTCTGGTGGAAGAAGCATTGAAATTCATAAAGCACTTAACTATGGGAGATAGTGCCAAGGCTGAAGAAATCCTTCAGGAGTTATTGGATGAAGGAGACTCAGGAGTGAGTCTTGATGAAGAAACAAAGGCTGATGCAACATTACTTCAATGTAGTTGCCTTGAGAAATAAAATGGAAAAACGGTCTATTTAGTGCATGACAAAGAAGTAGAAAATATGGATGTAAATCATTCAACGGTAGGCAGGAGGTGTTGGATAGTACAAATAAGACCACGCACGCATATCATGAACATGTTATCACTATTTTTTTCCTCAAAAAAATTGACCAGCTATGACCTTGCACAGAAGAAACTAGAGAAATCACGTTTAAATCCTACAAATAGGTTATAGTGAGACTCTACAATGGAGTGGTAGGGCTTGCGAAAGATCAAATGACCCCATGCAAGAAGAAATTAAAGAAATGGCTCCGTCAAACGAACGCATGCTTCAAATCCAACAAACAATTTATAGTGGGCTCTAAAATGGAATAGTAGGGTCGGGGAAGGAGAAGACAATGTCAAAGAAACTAGAGGCTCAAAGGAAAAGAAATGACAAAGGCTTGAAGTCGTCAGTCTCAAATGGTTCATAATGAGCTCTAAAAATGATTAAGTATGGAGGAGACAAAGTGGAAACTGCCAAGTGTCCAAACGGCGCACCTCCAAAGATTGAATCCAAAAGGGAAGAATCTAACAAGTGCCATAACCCCATGTGTCCCAGGCCTAAAGAGGGGCGAGTCAACACTAAAATTAAAAAAAAAAATAGGGCGGGCCTAAAAAAAGACTAAGTATAAAGGTGCTAGCGGAAGCAATCATGTGTCAACCCGATGCATCTCCAAAGGTAGATCCAAAAGCAGAGACCTAAATGAGTGCAGGCTCACCACGTAGTTCAAGTTATAAAATGGGATAGAGCAGGTCCAAAATTGACTAAGTATAGAGAGTCCGTAGACAACTCCACATGTTGCATCAATGCAATTTCAAAGTGCAACCAAAAGGTGATTCTCAAACAAATGCCATCTGGCCACATATTTAGGGCCCAAGAAAAGTAGGAACAGCCATTAGAAATTCCAAGAGTATCGGAGGCTTCCACGTATTAACTCGAAGCTCCTTCAAAGGTAAAATCCTGAGTGGGTATTCAAATAAGCGCGGACCTTCCACATGTCCCAGGTCTAAAAAAAGGGACATGGTCGGGGTTGAATAGTCAAAGAAGAGACAAGCCAGTAGAGGGTGCCAAGTGTCAGCACAACGCTATTTTAAAAGTAAGAGTTGGGTAAGGTTTCCAAGCGAGTGCTAGACCTCCATGTGTCCCCATTCGGATGTATGACCCCACCAAGCAAAAAGGGACTTGACCAAAATATGAGGAAATTGAGCAAGCCGTGGAAGAAACCATGTGTCAACCTGGTGCAACTTCAAAGGTATAATCCAAAAACTATCCCCAGACATGCGCCAACCCTCCATGTGTCTAGTTTCAAATAAGGGGAACAATTTTGGTATCTGTTTCCTGCCATTCTATATAGACCCAATTCAAATTTTAAATGGGAATATCTTTTGACTCAATGCTCGAAATCTAACAACTATGGCACTGTTGGAAATATCTCAGCCTTGTATATGCCATGGAGATCTGAAACTTTAATTTTAGAGAGGTTAGGTTGGGAAAAATGAAGAAATGTCTTCATGCCATTAATACAAGATCTATTTTCCCACAACAACCAGATCATATTTTATCTGATATGTCATTCCTCCTCCTTTGAGTGCCGAACAAGTAATCGATGCAAACACAATAGATTTGGGAGGATTTGTAGGAGACATTAATGATGGTGGTTGAGCTTTGAACTAGTTTTCCCACTTCTCTCTCTTTCTTCCCTTTATGCTGAATCTATAAAGGAAGGGTCGGGACTCATTGTAAAAGGTTGGACATTTCTGTTTTGTGCCCTCCCTTCTTATTTTGTTCACAAAAGGATTTGTGGAGATTTTTCTAACCTCTCCTTTGGGTTGTAATGCAAGTTTTTCTTCTTGGCCACTGCAATATACTATATCACATCCGAGGACAAATAATATTTCGTGGATGTTTCTTGACCCTTCTTATGTATTCGTTATTGTCTCTCCGATCTCTTATTCCAATATTGGTCATCTGTGCATAATGTTTGTATTGCATTTCATGGTCTGTGTTAAACTGCAAAGCAAGGGTCTAAAATTCCTTTGGTGCATCACCTCGTTAGCTTAGTTTATTTTCTTGCATCTCCTCAAACCTGTCTCCTTGGTAAAATAATGTATATTTAGAATAGATCCTCTGCAACATATTTATGTGCACCTGAACAGAGGAATAATAACTCACATTAATCTGGAGAGCTTTCTCAACTCACAAGGTCCCACACTTTTAGAGATGCTCCATATTGTGCAATCACACTGAGAGTCTCAACCCATCTGGTTGTAGGCATTCAGGGGTGCTGTGATTTTGCACTAACAGTTTTGGCATACCCAGTGGGATAAGAAGTCATCATTTTTATTGCAGCAAGATTGATGTGCACTTGTTGCAAGTTCTAGCTTTTAAGAAGCTTTGAAACTACACATCTAATGACTCCAAAATGGACATAATCCACTGGTTTCAATGAGCCCAAGCTTTCCAAGTTCATGAGAAGAATAAAAATAAGGTCAAGAACTAGAGAAGGATTTTTGTCTATCTACACTTGTCCCCAGATAGAAGGAAAAGGGGGAGAAGATCCCAGAGGTCTCCATCTCCACAAAGTAGAACCTTGTCAACACCTCGCTCTTAGTAGACTATTCTTTCAATCAAGGAGGGTGATCAGGATGGCACAACCAAATCCTTATGTCAATTTCACTGGTAGTATCCCACTCGCTCTTAATGCACAAAATCTAGTCCCGGTGGCAGCATTAAAGAGCATCCCATATTTTACTGGGGAGAACCAAAATTCTCCTGGTGACCATGTCCAAGACATTGAAAATGTCTATGTAATCCATGAGATCAATGGATGGAATTTTAGTAAAGTTTCTAGCCTCTTCACTCAAAGGTAAAGCTTCAAAATGGTTTAGGAGTCTAGCAGTAGCCTCTATTCAAACATGGGACCATCTGTGCAGAGCTCTTCATGACTAGTTTGGAGAAAAAGGAGATAACCTATCCTTGTTGGAGCAACTAACAACAATCAAGAGAGATCCTAACAAGTAGTTGACAAATTACAACCTCATATTTCAAAAGACATGGGATAGGATTCTAGTGGTTGAAACCCACTAATGAAGGTGCCTTCTTATACTTTCTCAAAGCTCTAAATTTTGATATCTCTTTAATGGTTCAAACAATGGGAGGCACATCCTTACATGTAACCTATGGCATTTCCATAAGAGCTGAAAATTGTCTAATTCAGGCTAGCAAGCTTGCTCTTAGGCCTCCCATGCCTCTATATCCATAATTAGGAAACCCAAGCACCAAATTGGCTAGACACCCATATTAGCTCCTAAGCCTACTCCTAGGAACCAAAGTTCAGTGAAGCCTCCACCTCATCCTCTAGTACCTAAAAAGAGCTTCAAGAAGTTATGAACTAGTTCTGAAAACCTAAGGAATGAGTTAGTAACTATTAAGAGGCAATAAATTCGAGTTCTAGGCCATATCAGCCTCATACTTAGTATCGGGCTAGACCCCCCATATCAAGTAAAATGGACCACCAACTCAAGTTACAAATCAAAACCAAAGCCAAGGACAACCTCAAACTGCTAGGCCTTTCTCGGTCATATGATCCAAACACAACTTCAACATCAAGGGCCTTGGTCCCAACACAAAACAATATGGCCCAAGAATATGATTGGTGTTTTCCTTGCAATCAACCACATAACCAATCAATGTGCTTTAATGATGCACTAAACCAAGCCTTAAGGTACACACCAGTGGTGTGTCACAAGATTCTAGTCAAGAAGAAAATCAACAGCAAGGAGTTCAACAAGAAGCATCTCCAAGTGAAACTATGCTTGTCAATTGGCAAGCTGAGGACTTCTGTGGAATGAATCAGACACCTTCCCAAAGTATAGCTACCAATACATGGTCCAAGAAAAGAAATATTGGAGAGGGAAAATCACCAAACTTAGGTAATCCTCAACCCTCCATTACTACAAAAGGTATTGTCACTCGAATGCAGCATCCTAATATGTAGAGTCGGTCCCAAGCCACCTGCCAAATCCACTCAGGCACCGATTGTGACAACCCATGTGCAAGAGAAAAATGTACTAGGGAAGGGGCAGTAGAGGGATAGATCATTTAATATCATTGAACAAATGAAGAAGACAAATGTGAATATTTCAATGTGGGAGTCATTGGCCATTCCAGGACAGAGAGATTTGTTGCAGAGATTATGGCCAATTGGTCAAGCTCAAATAGCCCCCCTAGCCAACAAGAGAAAAGTGGTTACCAATGAAGCTTAGCTAAAGGAAACCATAGGGGAAAATAAGGTAAGAACCTAAGGTCTCCTCCATTCTATGTTTCATTGATCATTGGGGACAAATTGGTGCATAATTGTATGATTGATTTGGGGGCGAGTAGTTCTATAATGTCAAAAAAATAGCTGATCAATGGGTCTTGTTGTATATATCTTCCCCTCAAGTAGATATAGACAAATGGAAGAATATGGAAATCAAAGAAACTCAGACCCCGACATTTATTGTGCCTTGGCACAAGTTAAGGGCGTAGGTAAAAGGATGTCGACATGAAAATGGATGCGCCCATGGCGTAGGTAAAAGGATGTCGACATGAAAATGGATGCACTCATGGCACAGGGAAGATGTTGACATGCCAAAATTCGTGCCCCGATCATTCATAGTTTTCTGCAAAGTGGCAAATGTCGACATGAAAATGGATGCACCTATGGCGTAGGTAAGAAGATGTCGACATGCCAAAAGTTGCGCCCATGGCGCAAGTTAGAGGCCAAAGTGAAAAATGTTGACATGAAAATGGATGTGCCTATGTGCGGAAAAGATGTCGACATGCCAAAAGTCACGCCTACATGGCGCCAGTCTGGAGGTGTAAAGTGGAAAATGTCGACATGAAAATGGATCCACATACCTCCATCATCAAGATGTCTACACGCCAAAAGTCATGCCCATGGCACACTTTTGGAGGCAAAAAGTGGAAAATGTCGACATGAAAATGGATGTGCCTATGGCGTAGGTAAGAGTATGTCGACATGAGGATAGTTATGCTAAGGCACATCTTCACAGAGGTGCAACGTTTTGAGCGTTAACACCCCGATAGAAAGCAAACCACACGCAAATATTTAGATGGCCATAACTTTTCACATGGCTCTGAGATTCACACAAGGTTAGACTTTTCAAATCTTACGTGGTCCTCTATCCAAGATCTGGATATCTTTAATTCAGGTGAGAAAATTTCTTCAAAATGTAAAATACAATTCGCCATTTTTGGGTTTGCTAGGGTTCTCACCTACCACCATAATGAGATGAATTAAATACAACCTAGAGGTGGTTGGGGTAGATTTGGAATTCCTCTCTCTTCCCTCTCTCATTCTTCCTATAAATTGTAAGGAAGGGCTTCTTTTTAAAGGTCACCAAATTCTTGCTTTACCCCTCCCTTCTTCTCTTTGGCAGGGTTAATTTGTGGAGTTCAAACCTCCCATCTAAAAGTCGTGATGCAACTTTGCCTCTCAAATTTTGTAGTGTATTATATCATCTTTGGAGAAAATAATGCATGTCATGGATGAATCTCAACCCTCTCTATGTTTATTTGCATCCTCTTGATCTTTTACTATAAATTTTTTTATCTGTGCATGACCTTGCATTACATTTTAATGGTTTGTGTTTATGTGGGAAGATAGGTGTTCTTCATTCCTAGAGAGCATCACCTTTGTTAGTTTAGGTTTATTTTTATGCATCTTCTTACCCTATCTCCTTGGTAAGTTGATTAGGTTTTTAGTAAACCCTCTACATTTTTATGTGTGCATCCAATAGAGGAATAGGAACCGACATTCATCCGGAGAGCTTTCCCAATTAACATGGTCTCACACTTGGTAAAATCTCCATGTTATGCAATCGCACCGAGAGTCTCAACCATCGAGTTCAGCATGCATTTAAAAAATGATTCACCATCAACATGTCTTCAATACAAATTCATATCCAAAGGGGTATTGCATTGGATGGGACAATAGTAACAACTATTGGAGTCATCAAATATTTGAGCCTCACATTACATGCCTGCCCCAATATGACTATATTACAAAACATATCAGTCATAGACTTGCCACCACATTTTGCATTATGTTTGTCAAGAGACTTCACTACTAAAATTAGAGGATATTTGTCTGCTGATTGGTTGCACATGATTTTAGAACAAGGTATGGGGCTAAGGCCACAATCAGATCTAAGCCCATTGTAGATTACCACATTGAGTCTTATGTAGCCAACCCAATCAATGCAAATTGTTTAGCCTTTGATTTGGAGGACCTCCCAAGCACTTGTGAGATAAATACCAAGGTGGGGTGTATCCCAAACTTGAATCTCGATGAATGGGAAAACAAGAGACATGATTTTTACCCCTATAAAGAGATGGAGGATTTTGAGATAGGAGTCTACTATTTTCATGAAGAAAATCAGCCTCTTCCCAACATTGTTGAGCCAAACCAAAAAGATGATAATGAGGTATGTTAGTTATTCTTTGATGGCTTAAGAAGTAAGAAAGGAGCCGAAGGAGGAGCTATGCTTATCTTTCCTAAAGGTATGAAATATTACTCATATTTTCATTTCCAATTTTCTTATTCAAACAACACAACAGAGTATGAGGCTTTGGTCCATGGACTGCATTGGGCAAGGAAATGAGGAATCAAGAACTTACAAGTGTTTGGTGACAGTGAACTAGTTGCTAATCAAGTCCAAGGACAAAATTCTACCAAGAATGACCTGTTAAAGAGATATAAGAACTGGGTATGGGACCTCATTGAGGATTTTGAGGCATTCAACATTAACTCCATCCCAATGAAGAAGAACGAAGCAACAAACATATTAGCAACAATTGGGGCATTGTTTGATGTTGTGGAGAATATTAAGAGTGATAAGCATTAGCCCCATATCAATTTGGTTGTAAGGCCAACTATCCTAGACAACAACATAAGCTAGAAAGTCTTTGAAAGTGATCAACAAATCATCAAATTTCTACAATAGGAAGTTGAGTTCTCCTCTAGGAATCAAGACAAATTGGAGCAGCAATATGGAGATCAAGTGGTATAGCTGAGGACCAAAAAAATACCAAAGGGTCTTGTCACTTTGGAATCAATCTTCAACCCAAATGACCAATTCTGAAAAGAGAAGGAAAATATTCAGGTAAAGGGTGAAGATTCAAAACCTATTTTTATAGAAGAAGGCAAAACATTGTAGATTGGCAGGGTAAGCACTCAACAAGAAAAATCTGAATTTGTTCAACTCTATCAAGAGTTCCTAGATGTCTTTTCCTGGAATTATAAAGATTTAAGAGGTTTTAACCCAAATCTAGCACAACACACCATCAAGTTGGACCTAGGAGCTAAGCCTTTCAAACAAAAGCAAAGGCCAATAAATCCCCACATTGAGCCTCTCATGAGAAAAGAATTGAACAAGCTAATTGAGGCTAGTATCATTTTTCCTATCAAGCATTTGAGTTGGGTTGCTAACTTGGTACCTGTGAGAAAGAAAAATGGAGAAATCAGGCTGTGTGTGGACTTTCATGATCTAAACAAAGCATCACTTAAGGACCACTACCCACTTCCATCAATGGAATAGATCTTACAAGTTGTAGCTGGTTCTGAGAGGTTCTCATTGTTAGATGGGTATTCAGGCTATAACCAAATAATGGTGAAAGAAGAAGATCAATTCAAGATAACCTTCACCACAAAATGGTGTACATATGATTATAAGAAAATTCCATTTGGACTATCAAATGTTGGAGCAACATTTCAGCTAGCTATGCATATGACATTCAAAGGCTTGATAAACAACATAGTCCTGGTGTACCTAGATGATATCACTATCTTTTCAAAAAATGCTTTGTAGATCATATCTTTCACCTTAGATAGGTATTTCAGAGATGTAGAAGGTTTGGGGTGTCATTAAACCCACAAAATGTGTGTTCCTGGCTAATGAAGGGAAATTGTTGGGGTAAATTGTCTCAAGAGAGGGATTGAAAATTGATCCTGAAAGGGTTGAAGCCATCCGAGACACTTCCATTGCCACAACATAAAAAGTCTCTCCAAAGATTCTTGGGGAGAATAAACTTTGTTTGTAGGTTTATACCTAACTTTTCTACTCTTGTGAAGCCTTTAACAATGATGTTAAAGAAGAGTCTTGCATTTAAATGGACAATAGAAGGGAAAGAGAGTTTTGAGGCCATCAAGCTTGCAATATCATAGGCTCCAACTCTTGTTAACCCAAACTTCTCAAAATACTTCATGTTATATGCTTTTGGAGGGTCAGACACCATCTCAGCCATCTTGGTCCAACCCAACAATGAAGGTTCAGAGAAACCCATAGCTTTCTTCAGTCTAGAGCTTGGAGGACTATGAGGTAAAATACTCTTTCATTGAAAAATAGGTCCTTGCTATTATTAGGAGCCTAAAGAATTTTATAAACTTAGTCTCAAATAACAAGATTCAACTGCTAATATCTCATGCTGGTGTCAAGGACTTACTTTTAAATAAGGATTTGAATGAGAAGAGGGAAGGTTGGATAACTCGAGTAATGGAATATGACATCGAGATCAAGGTGACCAAACTAGTTAGAGGTAAGGGACTGTGTGAACAACTCACCTCCAAACATTAGGTTGAGTCAGTAGGTGAAAAGGAGGCTGTCCTATTTCTACAAAATGATCAAGAACAACTAACTAATGATGTACTTAATCCATGTTAGACCCAAGCCTTGGTGCATTACCTTCAAATAGGTTTATGCCCTCTAGAATGGAACAAGGAAAAGAAGATACTTCAGACTACAAGCTATCCCATATGTGCTTGTTGGTGGTGTCTTGTTTAAGAAGGATATCAATGGTATTCTATTAAGATGCATTGAGATAGGCCAGATTGAGAGAGTGTTACATGAATTCCATGATGGAGAAGCAGGAGGTCACTTTGCCCCTCGAGTAATAGCTCTCAAGATCATGAAATCTGGTTATTATTGGCCTACAATGTTCAGGGACTTCTATTCATGGATCAAGAAGTGTAAAAAATGTGCATTCTTCACAGGAAAGGAGAAGCTAGCAGCCCTTCCCCTTCATCCCATTTCAGTGGAACAACCATTCATACAATGGGAACTAGACTTCACTCGATTGATTAACCCAAATTCAATCCAAGGCCACAAGTGGATACTCACTATTATGGACTATTTCACCAAGTGGACTAAATAAGTTGCACTAAAAGAAGAAAATGAATCCAACATATTAGATTTTTATGAAGGAATAACACTAGGTTTGGAGTCCCTACCACTATTATATCGTATAATGCTTTACATTCCTTGGTACAAGGATCACTGAATGGGTAGCTAAGAATGGTGTATATCTCAAGCACCTCATCAAATTATTACCCTTAAGGTAATGGCCAAGCAGAGTCCACAAATAAGAACCTATTAAGGATTATTAGAAGGACTCTTGATGAAAATCAGAGGACTTGGCATACAAGGCTCAAATCATCTCTATGGGCTGATAGGGTCACATCCAAAAGATCCACAGGGAGCTCACCATACAAGCTTGTATATGGAAAAGAGGTAGTATTTCCCATCTCATTAGAATTTCCTACTTTGGAACTCATGAAACAGTTAGAGCTAGCTGAGTTTGAACCCATGGCAATCAGGTATGCAGAGTTGATGGAGGTAGGAGAGGCAAGAGAGCATGTAATACAAGTCATGGAAAAGGATCAAACATTGATAAAAAGAGTTTTGAGAAGAAGGAAAGAATGAGGACCTTTCAAGAAGGGACTTAGTTCTAAAGTGGGATGCAGATTAAGAAAATCCAGGAAAACACTCCAAATTTATTGCTATTTGTAGTGGCCCTTCCATGATCACAGAGTGAAAGAGTAACATGCTTTTCAAGCTAGCTAAACTGATGACAAAGAGTTATAGATCCCAGTGAATGGGATCCATCTCAAACATTGCTACTAATTGGGAGGTTTCCACCCTGTAAATATTAGCATAGGATTTTAATTTCCCTAAGTGTGTATGCACATTGTTTTGTTGTAGTATAATTTTGTTTCCCTAAGTGTTGTGGCACAAGTTCTTTGTTGCTCTAGGTTACATTGTTACATAGTTCAACATGCCTCCAAGTGAATGTGCTATCCCTTTCAGTATTCATGACAGAGAGACCCATAGTTTCCTGTAATAGTTGCTATTTCAAAATAAAACAAATGCAAAGCAACTAAAAATCCGTCTTCGAAATAGTCCATTCAAGGAAAGATGAAAGCCTCGGGTCAAAATGATTTTCTACTCTCAGAATCCTTGTTTCAATATTTCTTATGAGAATTAAGAGTGCAAACAGAAAGGATTGTGGATCGAGGTAGGATCGATGTATCGTACATCATTCTTCAATCCATGCCTAATGGATGCTTTAAGGCTATTGATCTCTTCATCTAGTAGGCAGATGCCCCTGCGAGTCACCAAATTATTATCACTATTTTTTTCCCCGAGAAAATTGACCAGCCATGACCCCGAATAGAAGAAACCAGAGAAATCATGTTAAAATCCTACAAACAAGTTGTAGTGGGACTCTACAATGGAGTGGCAGGGCCTTGAAAGATCAAACGACCCTGTGCAAGAAGAAATTCAAGAAACAGCTCTGTCGAACGAAACTATGCTTCAAATCCAACAAAAAGATTACAGGTTGGGCTCTAAAATGGAATAACAAGGTCTGGAAGGAGAAGACAATGTCAAAGAAACTAGAGGCTCAAAAGAAAAGAAACATGGAAGGCTCAAAGTCATTGAGCTCTAAAATGGTTCGAAACGATCTCTAAGAATTAATAAGTATGGAGGAGACAGTGGATGCTACCAAGTGTCCAAATAGTGCCTCTCAAGATTGAATCCAAAAGGGAAGAATCTAACAATCACCGGACCCCCACGTGTCCTAGGCCCAAAGAGGAGCAGAGTCAATAGCTAAAAGTCAAAAAACCAAACAGGCGGGCCATAAAAAGACTAAGTATAAAGGTGCTAGTGGAAGAAACCATGTGTCAGCTCGACACATCTCCAAAGATAGATCTTATAGAGGAGACCCAAATGAGCATGGGCTCACCACATAGTTCGAGTTAAAAAAAGGGATAGAGTGGTCCTAAAATCGACTAAGTATGGAGAGTCTGCAGACGACACCACGTGTTGCATCAGTGCAATTTCAAGGTGCGTCCCAAAAGACAATTCCCAAATGAGCACCATCTTGCCATGTATTTAAGGCCTAAGAAAAGTAGGAATGACCATTGAAAATTCCAAGAGTTGATGGAGGATTCCACGTGTTAACCCGATGCTCCTTCAAATGTAAAATCCTGAGTGGGTTTTCAAATAAGTGTATACTTTCCATGTGTCCTAGGTCTGAAAAATGGGACAGGTCAGGGTTGAATAGTCAAAGTAGAGACAAGCCAACGGAAAATGGGACCCTTTACATTAACGAGACCCTTTACATTAACATGCACACATGTAAGTGTACTAATAATAGACATCCTACAGTAAGAAGTGGAAGAAGTAATCCTATTATTATATTGAACTCATGGATAGCACTTATCAGACACTCGTTCCTAAAATAGCATTTATTGTGTTGTGGAAGTCTCCATCCCAATATGTTCTCTCGCATGTTACCTTCCAAAAATACCTCGCATCCATGAAAATGGCTAAGTCCCGAATTAGCTTGTCTTGATGCACATTTCCTTCACCATCCTTCTATGCTTTCGGGTTCACCTTGTTCTCGTGCATGCATCCTATGTTTGTCTTTCCCTTAGGAAAATATTTTCTACCAACATTACCCCATACTAAAGTACATTTCCGTCCTAACAATGGGGATTCTTTCTAATGTTCCCAAAGAATAAAGAATAAGAATGGAAAGAATATAAAGAATCACTATACAAAAGAATATACCTTTACTCTGTAACACCTTCTTCTTCAACCGGAGGATGAAATATGGATATTCTATTTTAATCTCATCCTCTAATGTCTACAAGTCATCCAATGTGGTCCTTGTCTTCTTTGGAATGTTTGTGGAAATCTCTTACAATTCATCTTGAGTAATATTTTCCTTCTCATTCTACAAAAGACTTTGACAACATTAGCCATATCAGTCATCATTCCCGCTAGAAGATCTATCTTCTACGATATGTGCTTCCAAATCTCATATATTCTCTCCTTATGAGGATACTTTGGGCTGCTGCAAGGGTCGTGTTTCTATTTCACAAGTGCTGATATTTCGTGCGTCCCCAAAGTCTCATCTTTCATGGCCTTTAAAACATCATTATCTTCAACCGAGTTCTAATTCTTATCATTGCTTCTAGTGCCTAGTGCTGCAAAAATATTTAGAGCTTGTTTGGATTTTTTTAGTTAATCCTTTAGAGTTTGGAGCAACACCTCATAATTTGAAATTTTTCTAACCACGAAGACCCTTTCTCTTTTGGCTTCTTGTTCATGATCCTTTGGCACTCGACATTCGAATTGGTCCATCTTCTAGCACCAAATCAAACAATGTACGCACATAATGCATAAGCAAAGGAAAATTCTCAAGTACCTTAGACTAAAGACGAAGTCTCACTTTCAGAATGTTATCATCAATTTCTTCGCCATGATAATGAAGGCCTCATTATTTTTCTGTTTCTAGGTCCTTTTCTCCTTTAAACGCGCTATTTCTATAATTTTTTTCTTGTTATCTTCAAGTAGCGCTCTAATGGTGGAAGCTTTATCAATGTTATTCCATGCCACGTCGTAGATAACTTAACCAAATAATTTATTACCTACTCATCGACATTAGAGTGGGGTTTACCATCACGTGTCTTCTTTGGGGTGCCTTCTTCACTCTCATTAATACACAAGATTCATTACATACATCAAAATCTGGCTTGTCCATATGGGTCTGATATGCACTAGGATAATTATTTCCTTGTGCTTGTGGTGGCCATGTCTGGATCCATTAGCTTCCATCCATATAATTTCTTAAGGCCTACTTTTCTCTGAAATTAGGCATGAATGATTTTGCTTGTGTCCTCAACATAGCCCATACTTGGCACAACATATTCTTCACTTGTTCTCTTTATTCTTGGCCCCTTAGGAACATGAGCACCAAGGTTTGGAGTTGGCCCTTCTTCTTCTTGAGTAGTAACATGCACACTGGGTTTCTCTTACATCTCTTCTCGCTTCCTTTACCCCTTCCTTTTCATCTTTAATTTCTTCATATTTGGGTTCCTTCATATCTACCGGTTACACTGGGTTCCAAGCATGCTCTCTTCATAATCTTTCACCTCCTCATCAAGATTCAGCTTTCTCCTTCTATTTTTCTCAAGTGCCTCTATCTCAAGGGGGAAGTCTAGGTGGCCTCCTTATAGGATTTAGTGTTCCCACACCTTGGGTCATGGTTCTTCCAACACCTTAAACCGGTGCACTTTAGGGACTGCATCAATGTCCAAGTCCTCTTCTCCTTCTTGCGCTTATGGTGGAGTATCTGTGCACCAAATCTCCTCTTTTTCTATGGGATACCTCTCCCCTCTATGATCCAAGCCTCCACTATCTTCATGTTACTCTTCCTCCTTGTCCATCTATATGGTTGCAACATGATTTGGAGCTGGCACATTCTCAATTGTATGTTAGCCCTTAGAAATACCTGGGAGCATGAACTCATTCTCCACATATTGTTCTCCAGCCTAGGCTTAAGCTGAAGATATATGAGCATGGCTCCATTGTCCGTAATAGACAAAATTACTGGCTTCATAATTATGACGTTAGAAATGAGCATCTCAATGTAGGCAGACCGACCTAGATATACATATGTTTTCCTAAGAGTGTGGTAGTCACAATCTACCCTGTTTGCATTGAAGTTCACCTACGTGAATTAGAAAATCTATGAATCAAGCCTAGGAACAACGGAAGGTATAGGGAAGTTTTCACCATGGAATCCATGTCCCATCCTTCCCGATACAAAGTGATCTATACTTCCTTGCCTACTATCGAAGGTAGTTCCTTTGGAATGTGTCATTCCTCCTATAATGCTATGCGAAGTCGGTCATACCACATTTCTAACCTTTTCTTGAACGGGCCACTCATTGATCCTTCACATAAATATTTCTCAAACCTTTCTGCGAGGGAATTCTTCTCAGTGGGGTATTACCAAATTTTGTTCTTTGGCCCATCAGGCACTCCAATTTCTACAAATACAAGAGATAAGAGGATGGCACCAAAAATTATCTTTTTCCCGTAGGCACCTCCTCAAAAATGGTTTTTGTAATATATCTTACTAAATTGTATATTTCTCCCTCTATCATCTTCTTCACAATGTTTAGCCACATTGTATTTACTCGTGACCATCTCTCTTTATCATTCAGCTTGGTGAGCAGATGTGTGACTGCTTGCACCACACCATACTTCCTCAATCTATAGATGTCCATTTTGCATGGAACCTTGGTATATCCCAAATCCTTGATTGTGGATATAATCATTGCTTTATCACCATATCACTAACAATTTTTGTCCCTATGCCATTCAATCCTCCTAATGTCGCAATTAGGGCTGTTGTGAGCCTAACCCTCCATATGAGGAAATAGAATAATTCCTCATGGACTATGCTCATAAGCCATTAGTATAAAGGTTCATGTTTTCAAAAATATGGGAGCTCATATAGTTGATAAAATATTACCTGCTTAAGTAAATTTTCCCTAGCACCGTCATACAATGGCATATCTTCCACTGTGCACTTGTTGGTCTTCTTATTCAAAAAAGCATCTAACTCTCCCTTGTTATCAATGGTGCGGTGGTTATAGTCACTTTGCATCTGCAGATGTGGGAATCCCAATCTTGTCCGACTATTACTCCTTCTGGGTACTACATCTCTAAAAATTGCTCTCGGGAGAAATTTCAACCTCAACTTCTACCTTTTTCTTTCCTTTTGTGCCTGCTACAGGTGCTTTCTTCAGTGTCATCATAAAAATCCCACATTTTGTCTTTTGTGTTGAGTAAGTTCAAACCCTAGCTTGAAATCGCATGCCCTAGCTCCTTCTCAATGCTTCTACTTTACTCAAACCCTTCACCAATGGGGATGAAAGCCTTTTCTGTGCACAAATATACTCTCCACATCTAGTTTCGTAAATCTCCGCACCTCAATACGATTCTCTTGGCTTGATTTCACTTAGTTCACTTGAATAATTTTGATTGCAAAGGTAAAAATGAACCGACATCATGTATTTATATATATTTTCAAAAATTTAGTATATTTATTGCTCCCTCACCTACCAACAATTCTCTAATTAATTGATCATTTTCAATTTTTTTGAAAATTTCTATGTGGTACAATTTTGCACCTTAATTATAACCTTCTTGTGCACCTTCCTAGTCTCTCGGCTCTGACTTCTCTTCTCGTGCACTTCCATGTGCCAAGTACCTCACCACTATGACCTCCCATAATAGTTTCCACTACTCTTTTACCTCATGTTATACTTTGTCCCTTCATTCATTTCCATCTATGGTCTTCTTTAGAAATAATTTCCTTTCTAATAGCTCCTTTCCATACTTGAATAACACCTGTAACAATTTACTCTCATGTGTACCCATTTATGAATAAAAATAACAACCACTCGATACCAATGGTATATGTAGTCCTCTGTGCATAAAAATACTTTAGATTGTAATTAGTTTCCAACGCACTAACGTGCTTATAACATAAAACACCAAACTAAATCAACAAAGCATAGCGATGAAGAAGGAAATATAGAAAAGGAAATACAGAAAGGGAAACCTATACTAAATGGACACACTACCTTATTACAAACACCAAGAAGACTTATTTATAGTAGGGCTTCAACCTACTCATGTTAAAGTAACTGGGTAACCACATTCCATAAAGCACCTCTAATTAGTGAGTTCCCGAGTCAAGTATAAGAATGATAACATACAGCTTCTAACCAATGCACATTGAGCTTTCTTAGATGGCGTAGAAACTTAGAATCATAAATTAGTACCATCTTCCCAATCTCAATCTTTTGTCCCTAATATGTCGGTCATGCCATGGCTTCTTCCTATCCTTTTCCTACTTCTCGACTCTAACGTGCTATGGTGCACCTCTCATCTAGCCGTATTAACCTATAAATTATTTCTTCTAATACTTTCTCATCAGCTAGACCTCCAAAGATGCGCAATACACAAAGAAGGTAAAATGAATTCCATAGGAAGAACTACTTCATGCAAAACACCAACTGAGAGGGTGTGGCCTTATTCAACTTGTTGTAGGTTATTCTATAAGCCCAAAGCACAACAAAAACTTTATCATCCCAATCTTTCCTTCCACCATCACAATTTTTTCTCAAGGTTTGGCTCAATATCTTGTTAAATGCCTCACTAGTACCATTTTGCTTTGAGGATGATAGGGTTTAATCTTGTGATGTGCGACCATAAATCCATCCAATAATATCCTGATTATATCATTCAAAAGTGTGTGCCCTTGTCACTTGTCAAGCTCAATGGACATCCATACCTAGTAAGAACATTTTCCCATAACAATCTATGCAAGTGATGATATAACGTGATCCAGTTTTACATGCGGCTAGTGAAATAGGACCTACAAAGTCTATAGCCCATTTCTCAAATGGCTCTACACTAGCAATAGGCCTCAAAGGCATTTCATCTATTTGCCTAGGTTTTCTAAGATGTTGACAGTGATCACATGCCTTAAAATACTCTTTACAATCTTTGTACATGGTCTCCCACCATAATCCAAAGGAGTAGATTCTTACGCGTGATGGCATCACCTGCATAGTGCCATCCTGTAATACCACCATGATTCTCTTCCTTGATATATGTGTGCTCATGTTCTAGTACACATTGGAGTAATACTTCATCTTGGCCTAGTTTTTATAAATCTCCAATGATCAACATAAAGGGTGTCGTGTGAATTACAAGTTGTTTCTTCTCCAATGGTTTCATTCCTTCGCATAAAAAGACAAAAATATCTTCTAATTCTGAAGGTGCATGATGTAACTTGTAGAACTGTGCATCTGGAATTGTATCTTCAATTGTTTTCACGTCCTCCATTGAATGAATCCTTGATAAGTGGTCTGGGATAGAATCAATTTTACCTAGTTTTACCACAACTATGAAATTAAATTCCTTAAGTAAGAGCACCGATTGAAATATGAGCCCCTGTATAAAGGGATTATTTTCCAATTATTTTAATGCCATGTGATAAATATAGAATACAAAAGGTTTTTATAGCAATTAATGTCTAAATTTATTCAAATGCGTAGATCATCGACAAGGCCTTGCACTTTGTTGTTAGATAATTCTACTCTGCAGAGTCAAATTTCTACTAGAAATATAGATAGGATGATTTGTAATACCTTCTCTAAGATGAGATAACACCATGCTAATGGTTGTGCCGAGGTGTCCACATGTACATGAAACAATTGGTTCCATAAAGGAAAACACATAATAGGCACTATTGTAAGTCTCTCCTTCAACGCCTCAAATTCACACCTTGTTGTAGTTCTCCCCAATAAAATATCCCTTTTCCTTTTAGTAACTCTTCTAAGGGTGAAGAAATCTTCACATATCATTTAATAAAATTTCTATAATACCATGTGTGGCCCAAGAATCCGTACACTTAACTCTCTCGACCGGTAGGCTCTTCCAGGCCTACAATAACTACAACTTTAGTTGGATCAACTAACAAACCTTCTTTGCAGATGATGTGCCATAAAAAAGTTCCAAAAGGTGTAGCAAACACACACTTCTTGATGTTTAAAAATATGCTTAACTGTTTACATATTTCAAACATTAAGCTCAAATTGTCACAACAATCCTTAATAAGTCCATACATCATCCAATCATCCAAGTAAACTTACAGGAAGTTGTAAATAAAATATTGGAATATTTGAATAACTATGCGTGAAAATACATCAAGCACATTTTTCAAAACAAAGGGTATCATAGTGTATGGAAAAATTCCCCATTTAGTGGTGAAATTTGTCTTCTCTTGATCCTCCTGTGCATTTCTAACCTGATGATACCAAGAGAATCCATCTCGTAAAAGAATAAACTTCGTGCCCTACAATGTCTTCTAATATTTCCTCTATGAAAGGTGTAGGAAAAGGATCAATTAGACATGCAACATTTAGTTCTCTATAATCAACAAAAATCCTAATCTAACCATATTTCTTTATACTGATCACCATGGGGCTAACCCACTTTGATTCCTCTAGACACTTGATGATGCTAGATTTCAATAGTTTTTCAATTTCCTCCTTTAATTTGACACACAAAGTTAGGGTTCATCCTTTAAGGTCTCTTCTGAATGCACACGTACCTTCCTTTAGCTTAATATTCATCTCTCTTAATGAATCATGCACTCCTTTTAACTCATGGTAGCCCCTAGGAAATAAGTCTTGAAAATCTCGTAGTAACTCAATTATATTTGCCACTTCAAAATCAGTCCAATAATCCCCAATTATTTCCTCCTTAGGTTTAACATCTATGCAAATGTTCAATTTCTTGGTCTTTATAGGTTCATGATAGGCTCACACATTTTTATCCACATTTTCTAACACCTCGCGCGTACCTACTGAATGATATATATCCATATTTTCTAATTCTTCATCATCCACTATGTAAACTATATTTCCATTTTCTTTTCACAACAAGTGCATTTAATTAGTGTGGCATCTATCTCTTCTACTTCATTAATATGTTCTCCTGAGTGTACCTCACCAAATAAATCCTAAATGAGTTCTTCAGCCTTTGCGCTGTCTCCCATAGGCAAGAAATTTATAATGCTTAATGCCTCTTCCACCAGAGGTTTAGTAGAGAATTAGTCAAAATTTTGGGTCCTTCATGCAATCAAGTCTTTCCAATTTCCATTCTCCCTATGTAGTTATTCATAAACATACCAAGCTCATGCATAACCTTTTAAAGTGGAATAAAGTTTGTGCACCCAAAGTGAAGGTGGTAAAGCTTCCTTCCCCTCTGTATAGTGTCTCTCACACTTACGAACGTTGTGTTGAATAGGTTGATTACCATGATAAATAAAAATTGTAGAAAGCACACTGATCTTGAAGAACCGAGTAGTCAGAGAAATTCTCACTTCATTCCATTCCATTATATTATCCCTGTGAACCATCCACCAGTGTGGTGCTGTCCCGCGCAAGGTATATACTAACATATTCTTTCTTTCCACTTGATTTGTCCACTGCTCCTCCATGGCATGCAATAATACCGTAGGATCTTGTTCTCTAGTGTATCGAGGTATAGGGTTATTACCTATCCTCTGAATACATCGAGGTTTGTTTCTTTGCACAAAATGCTTCTTACTTCATGCCCAAACATTTCATAGGTGTCATGTGCCCTATTTTCACAAGCAATACTTGTAGTATCACCGATATAATATGCATCTTCCCACCGGAGGATTCCTTCCTTTGATGGTTAAAGTATTTCGGGTCCCAAATGGCATATACATAAATTATTTTTAGGTATTCCTTTCTCAAAGGTTCAACATAAGGTGCATATTTCCCATCTCACAAAGGGATAATCACTCTTTCTTCCATGTTCTCAAAAATTATATACCCCTTTTTGAACTATAGATCAACATTATTTACATAACACAAAGGGTAGGTAAGTAGAGCTAGGAATCTGTTTGATTCTACAAGTGCTAAGACCTTAAATTCCATAGTGAACTTAGCCCCTCAGTATATTAATGGATGCATCCTTTAAAAATCCTATGGGAGTGGCCTTAGTTCAATTGGACATGAACAATACATTAGAGGATGGCTGTAATGGAGGTCTTCCCATATGTACCCATGCATCTAAAGTAAGCACATTAACTTCCACTTCTGTATCAATCAATATATTACTCAAGAGCCACCCATCCACAATAACATTTAAAGTTATCTCTTTTTCATAATCCAAACTATGAGGGGGACGATTAACATGTAGGATCTTTTTACATTCTCAACATTTGCACATAGAGTGTTTCCCTTTAGCCAATTCCCTAATAATGGAATGATATTCTCCTGGCGCAACATCTTGCATACCTATTTTAAGTCATCAATATCTGATTGGACTATCTCTACTACCTTCTTTTATTCTAACTTCCACAACTGTTCCTTTAAACATTGTATTTCACCCTAAATATTTCTGAGTACCTCCATGGTTTCCTGATAAACCTCTTTCTGATGTGTAGGATCTGGGTACCTTGCATATAAAAATTCCTCCTTGGTGATGGTAGGATTTTGTTGTAATGCCTCTCTTGCGTAGCTTCACCGTGTGTAGTAATCTTCACAAGTAATACCTCAGGTTCCAGTGCCATATTTGGCATCCACTAATTTTCTATAGTGCATTGTATTCTAACCATCCTTGTGCCTTTGTTATCCTATTTATGCTACTTGCTAAGATGCTCATATAAGTCTAGGAATTCCTCATAGCTGTGATTCTTCCCAAAAAGAACAAGTAATATTATGAGGAAATTCACGCCTGTAGTGGTCAAGATATCCAAATTTAAAACATGTTCCATGAGGGAACTCACCTCATCCACCACCACATCCTCAGCCTCTGAATCCACCACAGTATCATCGACCTCTACCATGACCTCCTTAAAACCATCGCTTGTTCCAATCATAGCACACTTGAGTGTTATCATGATCATGGTGCTCACTTTTACCTTTAGAGTTATATGATACTCTAGTCTTTCACACACCAATATCTATGGCATCATGGATCTAACTAATCAACATGTAGTCTTCTATATAGCGAGTCATGGACCAAATTTTTTTACAATAACAAGATAATTTTTTTATCACACATTGTAATAATGGGAAATGACTTGCATCATGGTCCAAATGACATATCTCACAATCTAACAACAATGAATGCACTGATCTACAAGGAAAACTATCTTTGGTGTGCCCTTCAACTTCACAATCTATATACCAAATCCCACTACACATCTCATGTTCTTAATTTGCTGATAGTTTCTCTAACTACTTTGCAATAGATGCAATCTATGCCTCCATGAATGGGCTCACTCTAGTGTCAATACTCCTGACTGCTTCAGTGTGCAAAGCTTCTTCAAGTGATTCACATGGTCCATATAAGTCTTATGTGACAACACCCTCCTAAAAGGTGTGATCAAGCCCCCAACAAACCACTATGCATGCTAGCTTGCATGAATATCATAAGAAAGTTTAGACAACAATGTCTTGAAATGGGAATCATATTCCCAAAATGCTCTCAGTAGTTCCCTGCTTAATATCCTTGAACACACTTATACTCTTCTGCTTAAACTTAGGGATATGAAACTATTTAAGGAAATCATCCTTTAATGCTACATAATCTACAAAAGTTTGATCAGATCAAGCTTCATGTACCAACTTTGTGTTCATCCTTGCAATGTAGTTTCAAACTAACATTCCTTGCACTCAGAAGCCATAAATCCTTTTGTGTGCCATAGTATCTCACACATGTGCACATTTTTAGCAGCATATTCTATGCCCATATACTCTGGAAGATGAAGATACATCTCTATTTAAGTATGCTAGTGTTGCTTTGGGACCTTTCCCACCTGACGCAAAACCTCATGTGTTACCCTTACCTCTAGAGTCACCAAATCCACCGAAATAGAGCCACCTATTCCCCCGATCCTCCACCTATAGCCGAAGTGGACCAGCGGATGTGTACTTCCCTATGTCTCAATGCTGGTACTAAACCGAACTCCTACACCTGTGAAGTGGTACTACTCCCATAAGTGAGTCCAAAATTCTACACACTTGAGTTTTGTTCTAACGATGCACACCCGAAAAGGTACCTCCAAAAATAAAGAAGATATTTTCCCACCATAGATGTACTTGTTATCTAACTTATTCCTACTCTTCTACTGTCCAAACTAGCTTGCTGATTCTTCGTCAGACTAGATACTCGGAAATCCAAGTGCAAGGGATAGGTTTCGAGGTAGATTCGGATGTGCCAATTACTTCATAACAGCTTTATCAAGATGATATAATTTTCTTCTCTAAACATAGGGGTGACTATTTGGGCACCTTGAAAAGATATTAATCGATGCATAAAATATGGGATTTCATTGAGCCTAAAGAAATGTCACTTTGGGGTGGAGAAGGAAATATTATTGGGACATATAATGTCTCAGAAGGAGTTATGATAGATCCTAAAATGTTATAAACAATTGATAAAGTCCCTATCCCTATGTCGAAAAAGTGTACCCAATCTTTTTAAGATAGGTAAAATTTGTAAGAAGGATCATCTCCAACTTTACTAAGATTAGTTTTCCCATCAAAATTATGATGAAAAAGGATTATGTTATCAAATGTGAAGAAGGGGCTATTCAAACATTTAAAGGAATAAAGGAAACACTCAAGACTGCCCCTATCTTAACAAGTCTTAATTAAAAGAAAGCATTTCAGATGTTTTATTTTCCTAGGAGAATACAATTGCTTCTATGTTATTATAGAAGGATGAAGAGGGCATGAAAATCCCATTACCTTCTTTAGCAAAGCCTTGTAGGGAGTTGAGATACAATATTCCATCATGGAGAAACAAACTTTTACCTTGGTGAAAGCCAATAAATTTTTCAAACCCTACATGTTAAGCTACAAAGTTATAGCTCATATACCCTATACAATGGTAAAATACATTTGATTAGAAATGGAGTTGTTAGCTAAAATATGTCATTGCCGTGTCAACAAATTGCAAGAATATGACATGGAGATTCAAACCACAAAATTGGTTTGAGGATTGGGCTTAACAAGGTTGATGGTAGAGAGAAATTTGTAGGTGGTGGAGATACATAATGTTGAAGAAGATGGGCCACACCCTCATGAAAAGGTGAGCACTTCAGTTTGGTACAAAGATATAGTATATTACTTGATAAACTTGAATTGTCCTATGTAATTAGAAAATAATCCATGGAGGAAACTCAAGTTGGTTTCCCAAAAGTATATTTTGAATGATAGTTTACTTGGATTAGAATAATCCGTAAGGAAATTTTTCTAAGATGTATCATTGAAGAAGAGGCACCTAAAATAATTGTAGAATTTCATGGGGGAGTGTGTGGAGGCCATTTCACTAGAAGAGTTACTACTCAAAAAAATTCTTAGAGAAAGATATTAGTGAGCTTCATTGTTTAAATATGATTTCTTGATGGTTCAAAGATGTGAGAGTTGTCAACATTTTTTCTGGAATACTCAAAAGCTTCTAAGACCCTAGCCCCTAGCTCAGTGTCTATAGAATCCCCATTCAAATAATGGGGATTGGAATTTATTGGTGAAATATCAGAATCTTCAAGTGCTAGTCATAAGTGGATATTGGTAGCCACTAATTACTTTACCAAATGGGTTGAATCCATTCCCACCAAGAAGGAAACTCATCAAGTAGTCATGGACTTTATTCTCAATAACATAATTTCCATATTTGGGGTTCCTTCCATGATAGTTGTTAACAATTCCATGAGCTTCAAAGCTAAACCATTGGTGGAAATGTGTAAGGAGTATGGTATAAATTTTTCTTATGCATCAAATTATAATCCTCAAGGAAATGGCCAAGAAGAATCAAGTAATAAGAACTTGCTTAAGATCCTTAGAAGAAAATTAGAGACAAATAAAAAGAAATGGGGTGAGTAACTCAAATTTTCGTAGTGGGTAGATAAGGTTACCACCAAGAGGTCTACTAGTAAAATACTTGTTTGAATTAGTCTATGGAGTTCGATAAATTTTTACCTGCACTTATAACTTTCCTCGTACAAATTCATGCAACAACTTGAAGATGGAGAAGAGGTAAGTCCATATGAAATAAGGATTAATCAAATTATGGAATTGGATGAGGAAATAAGAGATTCACACCAAAGAAGTATCAAGTTCAGAGAAATAATTAAGAAAATATTTGAAAAGAATGTCACTCTAAGAGTTTTTAATGTTAGATACCTAGTCCTGTGATGGGACAACAACCACAAACACAAGTGAAAACATGGAAAGTTTGATGCCCTATGGATGGGACCCTATTCTATTGATATCAGGATTAGAGAACATAATTTATTTTTGAAGGACTTGGAAGGACATTTGTTAGAGTTTCTTGTCAATGGAAGACATCTCAAACACTTTTTGGATTGAGCCAAAGGATCATTTTATAGTGTATAGTTGTGTTGTATTTGTTTTTGTCATTGTTTTTGTTTTCATTTCCCTTTTTGTCGTCTAATCTACAATGATCTAGTTTCAAGATATGTTAGTATTCTGGTATGAATGTAATGTATCTTTTTAGAAAGCCTTGTGTGTTTTGTCTCCCAAATCCTTACCCAATGGATTAGGCACCTGGTCTTTGTTCTTCCCATCCCTAAGGAGGAGCCATTGTTTGTCCCGAATCGAGTTCATTAGATCAAGATGGTATTTGTGTGCTTCATATTGCTCCATGTTCTTCAAGTTTTAGTCTGAGTAAAGGAGAAGTATCAATTTGTAAGAAATTTTGTACCTTATCGAAAAAAAAATTAAGCAAAAATATCGAGAGAATTGGTTAATCAAGTTATTAAATCTTTAAACTTGTGGGTGATTCGTAATATGTCTACATATTTAGAAAATAACCTGAAATCAACACTAAATGATTCAAATTTCTTTGAAAATATGATACTCCAAAGGCCCAAAAGTATGAAACCTGACCACAAAGTATACAACTACAAAATTGGTTAAATGAATAAGTTAAAATGGGCTTAGCCATTTAAAAAAGATTGATATGTTCAAAATGTCCATCAAATATCTACACTGCTAAGAAATTCAAATGCCCATGAAGTAGAGGAAACATGGTAGGATTCGGGGCCTATCTAAGTCATTCGAGTTTCATAGACTTTATGTCTTTGAAATGTACATAGTTTCATAAAGCTTTGGGTCTGGATGGTCTTACTAATCAAGGTATATACGTGGCAAAATTTTTATAAACTCGGTGATGAAGTATGCCCAAAAATAAGTTTTAATGTGAAGGCCCAACCCCACAACCAATGAAAGGAAAACACAAAAGCAAGAGAACTTGAAACTGTGAAACCAAAAAGGTGCATGGAGATTTCTCATTGGTTTATGCTTTGCACTCGATAGGACTGACATTTCTAGTAGTGTGGAGCTATTTAATTGGTCTATGCTTCATACTCTAATAATGTGTTTATAAATGAAATTGAATTGCAAAGTAAGCATGGAGCTTCCTTATTGGCTCACGTTTTGTTGGGGTCAATCAAGGTTATCAAAAATTTTACGCTTTGAAGAATGTGGAGATTTTCCATTGGCTCATGTTTCGTAGAAATTAGTCAAGGTTATGGAATATTCTAAATTACAAAGGAGTGTTGAAATTTTTCATTGGATCATGTTTAGATCATGTTTCATAGTGGCGAGTATAAATAAAATAAAATACTGACATTGTGAAAAAGCATGGATCTTCCACATTTGCTCATGTTTCACGGAGGGAAATCAAGTAAAAGAACAATCTAAAAGGGTGAAGGTGCATTGAATTTTATTTATAGGTCACAATTTATAGACAAAGGAAATTCCTGAAGCCAATCAAAATCTATCACGTATCACTCTCTTGTTCATCCCGACAGAAAACTTTAAATGTCCATAACTTTTGATCCAGATCTCCAAATCATGAAAAATCAATCTCGTTTAAAAAGGTATCCTTAAGAACTTCATTTTTTCATCATATGATTCAAGAAATGATGAAATTTTGTGGGAGAAAATGAGAAAAGAAAAATACACAAGAACACCTTGTAGTATTTGCTAACTATTTTTGTGTATGTGGCAGTGAAGGCATAGAGTCAATACCAAAATACTAACAAAATTAGATAGTTTAGTTAAACAAATTACATTCTTGCTCTAACTAAAAATATATTTATTTGAGAAAAGGAGATTTTTTTTTTTGGGTAGGAAATAAAATTGTAATAATTAATCATAATTGTATAAATATGCGGGCTTATCCTCATATTTTAAGGGGGTTAGTTTGTAACATCCTCGATAGTTGTTATTTTCCTCCTTTGCATCTCAAGTGTTATCATGTGATTTTCCTTTTTAGGATATGTTCTTTTGACTTTGGGAAATCATGCTTGATGTGGATAAGTCTTTTCTACTCTTAAGATCTTCTGACTGAACTGGAATAGTTTTCTTGAATTCATTTTTCACTTCTTGTAGGTGAGATTGCAATTTGGTTTTAAGAGTTGTAAACTTATCTATTTACCCGACTCATCCTTGGATCAATTTCAGTGATCCAAGGAATGTTTTAAATTTGTTCAAAGTGAACAACTGATGAATTGGCATTCCATGAATTGAGAAACACATGGACTAAACTTAGTAGATGCAAGTTCTTTGATTCTCTTTTGTGTGAAAATATTTCCATTCAGTGGTATGTTTCATTTGGGTCTCTGGAGATCGACCATGGCAGGTCATTACTGACGTAATTGGGATTTCAGCCTGTTCATGGCATAGGAGAGAACCGGAATCCTATAAAGGACTAACCTATGAAATCCTAAGCTAGGTAAAAGTATTTCCTACCTAAGCTATGTAACTTGATATAATTCTGATTCTAACCTAAACTTGGTGCTAAGGGAATTGAAAAAAGTTACTAGGTATTAAAACTAAACATTGAACCTATTACTATAAGGCTATATGGTGATCTAACCTAGTGCTTTAAAACTATGGAATTTTGAATTATTTACCTATGTGGAATTATCTAAACCTAATTGCTAAGGCCTATGGTGGGGATTAGTTGTTAGTGTTATATCCTAAGGTATAAACTTTAATCTACCTAAGATCTAACCTAAGCAAGTAATCTGTCCTAAACTATTGGGCATGAATGGGGACTTATGTAGTCACATGCATATTGGCGATGGTTCCTAAGGAATTTATGATGTTGATAAGGTTTTTATTGTACTCAGTACTGCCAGCTTTGGTAGGGGCTAGTTGGCTTGGCGGAGGCTTAGGTGGCAGTATCACTAAAATGGAAATACATGTTAATTTAGACTTGGCATTCACTAGACTTGGCAGGCGGTGGCAAGGAAGATTAGGTGGGAGATTTGGAATTAATGGAATTATTATTTTTGGTTTACAAGCTGAAATTGTCTTGGTAGGCATGCCAGTGGATTTTTCTTGGGTTGTTTCACTTTAAATGTTTTCTGATTTTCACTCTGCATGCGCTCTGGTTTTTCGAACCAGCAAATTGAACTAGCACTTCATGGCTATTTTTGAGGTTTCAAATCTATTTTCATTTTGTGGAATTTATAGGAGGAATTTTGGAAGAGGTGTCTGGTTGTTTGATCTTTCATGGAAAATAGGAGAAGGAGTGAGCTCGAGCTTGAGAGGTCTTCTTCGATTTGTGAGACACATCTATATGGCATGATAGGTTCTAAAATAACTGTTAAAAATATATTTCTTTCCAAAAGCGGTTTGGTTTAAGATATAGTATGTGATTGTTTAAGCACATGAAAAATGCATGCAAAAATGATTCTGTAACTCTATTTGGCTTAACTGGATTTGGTAATTAATGGTTAGGTTTTGTTGATTTTCAAACGAATGTATTCTCATTAAAGTTCTTTTGAGAATCTTGTATTCCGCCTGCATCTGATGAAGCTAATGTTTTGTTATCCTATGCTGGTAAAAAGCTCATGTTTGTTAGGAAAACTTGTATGTAAGCTCAAGTTCTGTTGGAAACTTGTGGGTATTCGAGAATTTTCCGGGTTCTTGATGCTTTTATGCTTGCATTTTGTTTCATAAATAAATAGAGATGTGAATAGAGTAGTAGTTGGTTTGGTTCTTATTTCTAACCTGCGAACATTTGCTATTCTTTGGAACCCTATCTTGGTGTGATAGTTGTGTAGTATTATCATGTTATTATGGACTCACTTGTCCGCATCTGGTTTGTGTTTGTGTTTTATTGAGACCTTTGTATTTTATTGAGAGTTTATTATGTATACAACCTTAGCAATTATATGGTGATATTCAGAACTCTTTAAGTGATCTTCCAAATGACTTCAGCTGTTGAGTAAGTTTTGATATGATAGTTATTCGAAAATGACGCTTGATTTTTAATTTGAACTATTTAAATGTTTGTTCATTGCATTTTATCTAGCATTAGAATGTGAAAGTTATAGTAACTCAATAAGGAGTATTGTGATGCAAAATGAGTCGAGGGAATTGTTTCTTATTGTTGGAATTAGAAACCTGAGCAAGGTGTTAGTCCAGTTGGGAGTCTTTCTTGTTTTTATTTGTTAAAAGATACAAATCAAAAGGGAACATAAGTTTCCCGAACTTGTTTAAAATTAGTGAATGATTTTGATCTTGGTAAGAACTTATGTTCCTCATGGCGCTCAGATTGGGATTTCGAATCTTGGGCAGAAGGTATCTTGTAATTATGTTGTAAGATCCTATTGTATTTATTGAGTTTATTACTGTAGGAAACTATTTTAAAACTCTAAATTCTAGAAGGAAACAGATGCATGTGCATGGAGAAAACTAGAAATATGGTTTTATGAGTCGGTTGGTAAACTCTGTTAGATTTTGACTGGAACCATATTTGTAGTTTACGATTCTTATTGGGAATTCGTTCTTTATTTTTATTCTTGAAGCAATATGTTGAAAAGTATGGTAAATAATATTGTTTGATTTAACTCTTGGGTAATTCCAGGTGTTAGCATTTACTTAGATTTCTCTTCTGTTAGGTTCCCATAAAGAAATGAAGAACCGAAAAGAATTAGTTATGGTTCTTTTGTGTATATGGACTATGTATGACCTTCACTGCTCTAATGTTCCTATTTGAATAGATCCCTTGCTTACTATAGGAATTTTTAAAGGGAAAGTTTCATTAGATACCTTTTCACTTTAAGGTGTTCTTGTTCTTCCTTTGGAATCCTTATATGAACTTGAACTATATATATTTGAAGAAGGGACTTTGTTAATTAAGTTGAAGGAAATGACTACATTTAGGATCATTTCTATTAAGATTCTTTTCTAATATAATTGGGAATAAGTTCATTTGTTTGGAATCTTTTGTTGATTATTCTATAGGAAAAGTTAATCGTTAATTTGGAAACCTTCTCTTACTTATCATTAATGGAAATGAAATAGAAGGAGAGTGATGTCTGGTTTGTAAAAAAAAAAGAGAATGTATCATGCTAGTTGGTTGATGTTTCATCCTTCCATCTGGGATCTTTATTCATTCCTGTTCTGATGAATATCTTAAATGTTTGATTTGAAATAGTTAATATTAAGATGAAACAACTTAGGTTATCATATGAAACTGTTTATGCCTTGTGGATACTATGTACTTCGGCATAATGAAAATGGTTTCTCTTCTTCTTACTAGAAATTTAGATGAAACATCCTAGTATGAACCTTCTGAAAACACTTCTTATATCTTATAGTTAAGATAAGTGTTGTATTCTGAGTTGGTAGAATGGGAACAATAAGATGTTATGTTCTGTTGATTAAGATGAATGATAGGACAATTCATACTTTAATTTGTAAGATAGATATTATAGATTATAATCTATTCTTCTTTAGAAGTGAACTCTAGTTCATTAATGCTCTTCTTTTTGGTTGTTATTACTTATGTTTAGAGTATGAAATACTAATTGTTCATTAAAGCAGGGTTGTTTTTATTGGAACAATTAGTGGAATGCACTTCATTTTAAGGCTTAGTGCTTATCATGCTTAGTTCATTGAACTGACCCATGCTAGCAATTTTTGCAGATGGACTTCGTAAGTGATAAAAGATGGCAAAATCTTATATGATGCATTGGCTGATCTAAGTTTGATTATAGTGAAGAATTCTGATTCGTTCTTGAGATGTATTGAAAAAGAAAAGTATTATTCCTTTTTGAATGAAGACTATTGTCATACAAAGAATCCTAAAATGTATAAGTTGTAAATGCATAAGTTTGTAAAGGTATAAGTTTGAAAATGAAATTGAAGGATGAGAACTTACTTGCATGAGTTGTGTAAATTATCTTGTACCTTTGTAAAAGAAATGGAATCTTATCTTGTTGATATTCTTCATATTATTTATATGATTAAATGAGGATTCTTGAATAAGTAGGATAAAAAGGGAATTAGAGTAATCTCCCTAATTAAGATGTAGCTAGATAAGTTGCAGAATTCAATGTTCTTATATAAACAATTTAATATAGTAAGGTGATGTGTAATGAACACACAATGAAAACTATAGATTATGTAAAGAACAAAAAGGGTGTGTTAAACCCTAGAACTTAACCATGAAGAGGAAGAATCTTCCTCACTCATGTAAAAGTAAACAAGAAGACAAGGAAGATACGATTTATACTCATTAGACCTCATTTAATAAAGTCTAATAAGTTACGATCTAGGTGGTTGTTACACTTCCTTGAATGGTCAAGTCACATTAAACAAACTTATGAGGTTGTTGTCCTCTCTTTTTGGTAATTACTTATTAAGCCAAAATTAATGAACATCGAAAGCAATCGTGAGTTAAGGAAGTTCTCCAAGGATTAATGGAACCTGATTTGGAAGGGAACTTAGGAAGAGTTGGATTAGGGTTTGGACAAGGTTGCTAAAATCTGCTATTAAATATCCAAATTAATTAAATATTAATAATCTCCTAGGGGTATGTACATCTCGACGAGGCTGTTCTATAGGATGCTAGCACATGCCAACTGTAGAGTTGTACCTTTGAGAAGATTAGGATCTTCTCGAGGATACAACATTGTAGTTGACATGTGGCAACACCCTTCTACATTGATCATCTAGATCTACATGCTTATGGACTTGAACTTAGTTTTTCTCTAGGACTAGGTAGTAGCATAGTTATGATACGAAGTAACCCTCTAGGACTTTGGGTACCTTGGCACACAGGGTTAACCTAGGTTGACCCAGTATGCCAATATATCCTAATTCTTTGTGAGTTTCTCTCTATCATAACCTATGTTATTAACTCCGAACTAGGGATAAACCATGGGAAAGTGGACTGATGGAAGTCAGTGAATGACATTCTAGATAACAATTGAGTGAGGTGGAGGATTTATTCTCGGATTGACGAGTATGTCATCAAGGAATAGTAATACGAACAATATGTTAGAATTTTTTTTGCCAAAGTATCTCAAGATGTTGATTGTGTTGTCCTATGTCACTTAGTTTAAGGATCGAGACATAGATGAATATTAGTAGAAAATATTTAGATAGGTTCCTAGACAGATCACTCAATACCCGAACAGGGTAAGAGAACCAAGTATACTTAGTATACGAGAAAAGTACTCAATGTTAAACATGAATAGATCGGTAGTTTGCCGAGTCATGAAATGAATAGATCGGTGGCACACCGAGTCATTACAACAACATATGGTTATTTGTTATAAGAATGGATGTTATGGAATGTGTGTTCTAAATTATGTATTTGGAACAGAGAACGTTAATAATTTGTTTTTCCGTTATTTCTAAGTGTTAAAATGGGAATGTTACATCTTGGTATCAGAGCTGAAGGTTGCAGCTCTTGGACCTATTGTGTCCATAATCTGATAAAAATTAAATTTTCTTGTAATAGAAAATGGTTAGAACAAGAGGAAATGTTGTGAATAATGCTCCACCTATGAAGGAGTAAAGCAACAAACCAAAAACTTGATGAAATCCTTGCTTCCCTGTTAGACACAAGAGATCATTTGATGGTACTCAAACAACAAGTGATGGGTAATGAGGAGGAAGAAGAAGTTGGTAATAAAAATCAGCCACCTCCTGAGGACAACCCCAATATGGGTGTTGATAATAACAATACTAATGTGCCTGTCCACCGTAGAAAACAAAAAGGCTAGGTTGGCAGCTGAACTCACCAATGATATAAAAAGGATAAGTCCACCTAAGTTTGATGGCACCACATTAGGTGATGGAGCTGAGAATTGGCTCAGCGAGATGGAGAAGTACTTTGTAATAAGAAACTTCTCGGAGGAAACCAAAGCTATTTGGGGAGCATATCAGCTTTCCCATGAAGCATCTTCATGGTGGGACAACCGTAAGGCTGAGCTAAACATTGATGAAAATAACATCACTTGGGATTAATTTAAAATTTATTTTAGGCAATGATGGCTGCCACAACTTTATTATGATCAAAAAATGGCTGAATTTCAAAACTTGGCTCAAGGGAAGTTAACTATAACTGAGTATTGGGAATGGTTTACGAAACTACTAAAGTATGTACCTCAGTATCAAACTGATGAGAAGTTCAGGATATGGAAATTCATCATGGGATTGAATCCCATTATTGGGGGAGAGGTTGATGTTCATAGCCCAACCACTATGGAAGGGGTTGTTGAAAAATCCATAAGGCAAGAATAGAAATTAAAGGCTATTTCTGCTCACAAGGAGGAAGTATAGAAGAAAGTTCCAAACTCTTCTTCAGCTTCTCTTGCACCTAAGAAAGGACCATGGAAAAATTTTGGTAACAAAAGTAAGTTTCTAACTGATAATAATAAGAAAACAACAATGAATAAGACTGTTGGAAATACACGAAACAATTTTACCAAGAATAATAATAACAAACGAAAGTCCTATGGAGGTCAAAATGATAACTTTAAGGCTGGAAATAATTCTGAGCCTAAAAAGGGACCGGTAGGAGGCTATTATAACTATGGCAAATATCATTACGCGAATCAATGTCCTTTGAAGAAGGATGATCGTAATTAGTAGCACAAGATACATGCTACAGTAGCTGACAAGCAAGCTGAAAAGAAAGTTACACCTATAGAAGTTCCTGGTAAGTTATTCGGCATACCTGTAACTATTCTTTTTGATACGGGAGCTACTTGAATGTTTTATTTCTAGTAAAATTACTTCAAAACTTAAAATAAAAGCTAGAAAAATGGATAAATCATGGACTATACATTATGGTAATAATTTTGTTTATACAACAAGATGTGTCTTTTTTAGGGTAGTCCTCAACTTAACTAGCTTTTACCACAGAAGTTGATCTCTATGTATCACCTTTGGGATCTTATGATATAGTCATAGGCGTAAATTGGTTAGCAGAGCATAAAGCAAAGGTAGACTATTTTGAAAAGCATATTAGTTGTTTAGATGATCTGAAAATAGCAGAGATTCAAGGTGTAAAATGAGAAATTTCTGTTAGGAAATTGTCAGCTATGCAACTTAAAAAGGCCAAAAATAAGGGTTGTACCTTATATGTAGTAAAAATTTCAGAATCTAAAAGAAAATAGTGATTTCATGGAACGTTACCCACTGTTATGGAACTACAGTGACGTGTTTCTAGAAGAATTACCAGGGTTACCACCCAAAAGGGAGTTTGACTTCACGATTGAAATCAAACTAGGTACTGAACCTATTTCTAAAGCACCTTATCGAATGACTACCACAGAGTTAGTAGAACTTAAGGCTCAGTTGCAAGAACTTTTGTCTAAGGGTTTGATTAGACCAAGTGTTTCACCTTGGGGAGCACCAGTGACTTTTGTGAAAAAGAAAGATGGAGCACTTAGATTTTGGATTGATTACAAGATGTTAAACAAAGCAACAATCAAGAATAGATATCCACTTCCTAGAATTGATGACCTATTTGATCAGATGTGTGGGGCATCAATATATTCTAAGATAGATCTTTGATCTGGATATCATCAATTATGAATTAAGGATGAGGACATTCATAAAATGACTTTTAGGACAAGGTATGGGCATTATGAATTCACGGTTTTACCCTTTGGATTAATGAATGCACCTGCAGCTTTTATGAACTTAATGAATAATATATTTCAAGAATACTTGGACAAGTTTGTGCTTGTATTCTTGGATGACATTCTCATATATTCTAAAAGTATTGAGGAGCATCATGAACACTTGAAAATAGTTTTGGAAATTCTGAGAAAGAGACGGTTGTATGGTAAGTTGTCCAAATGTTCTTTCTATGACACCAAAGTTCACTATTTGGGTCATGTTATAAGTAAAGATGGGATAGTTGTAGATCCTTCTAAAATTGTAGCTATAACCGAGTGGCCTACACCAAAGAATGTACATGAAGTTAGAAGCTTCATGGGCCTTGCAGGTTATTATAGAAAATTTGTTAAGGATTTTTCTAAGGTGGTTGCACCAATAACTTCATTGCAGAAAAAGGATAAGAAATTTGTTTGGAATGATAAATGTGAATCTGCTTTTAAAATTTTGAAAATTCAGTTGACTTCAACACCTATCTTAGCTGTACTTGATCCTAATGGAGACTTTACTGTCATAACTGATGCATCTGGGGAAGGTCTTGGAGGTATTTTGTTACAAAATGATCTTGTCATAGCTTATGAAAGTAGAAAACTTAAGTTACATGAGTTGAATTATGATCCAAATGATTTAGAGATTGCTGCCATAGTTCATACTGGAGGAATTATTTATTGGGTAAACCATTTGAGTTGAAAACTGATCATCTGGGGCTGAAGTACATTTTCACTCAGCCAAATTTGAATGTAAGACAATGAAGGTGGTTAGAGTTTTTGTCTCAATATGATTTTGACATAAGTTACATTAAGGGAAAAGAGAATAGAGTGGCTGATGCTCTAAGTCGTAGGAAGCACATTTATGCTCTTATAACACTAAGAACTCAGTTTAAGGATGAAGTAAAAAGTGTTATGGAATCTGACTCTTACTTTTAGCAAGTAAAAATTGTGCTTGCTGCAGACCCAAAGGATGAAAGATATAAAGGTTTTCACTTTGATAATGAAGGAATCTTACGATATGAAAATAGAGTATACATACCTTTGCCTAATGATTTGAGAAAGAAATTGTTAGCAGAGTTTCACAATTCACCTTTTTCTGGACACCCTGGCATTACAAAAATGCTTGCTGATATAAAACAACAATATTTCTGGAAAGGAATGAAAAAGGATGTTATTGATTTTGTGACTCATTGTCTTGAATGTCAACATGTAAAAGCAGAGCATATGCACCCAACTAGTTTATTGTATCCTCATAGCATACCGCAATACAAATGGTAGGTAATAAGCATGGATTTTGTACAAGGATTGCCTATGTCAAGAAATAAACATGATGTTATTTTGGTAGTAGTTGAAAAACTAACGAAAGTAGCTCATTTTATTGCTAGAAATCTAAAGGATGATTCTCCTATTTTGGCTAAAAGATTTGTACACGAAATTTTTAGATTACATGGAGTACCTGAATTAATCATATCTGATAGAGACCCTAGAATGATGTCAAGGTTTTGGAAAATGCTTAATGCAGCTCTTGGAACTAAATTGAATTTCAGTTCTGTGTATCATCCAAAAACGGATGGACAGACTGAAAGAGTAAATTAGGTTTTGGAGGATATGTTATGGATGTACTATATGGATCAGCAATATAAGTGGGAGGAGTACCTTCCATTAGTTGAATTTGCATACAATAACACATATCATGCTTCTCTTAAGATGGCACCTTTCAAGGTACTTTACGGAAGGAAATGTAGAACCCCTATTAGTTGGGATAGCATTGAGGATAGAGAGGTAATTGGACCTGAAATCCTTATGGAAATGGAACAACAAGTTAAAATGATTCGTGAATACTTGAAAGAAGCTACAGATAGGAAAAAGAGTTATGCTGACTTAAAGTGGGTTGACAGAAATTTTAACTTGGAGAGAAGGTTTTTTTGGGTTAAACTGAAAAAGAGCTCTATAACTTTTGGCAAGGCTGCCAAGTTATCACCTCGTTATGTGGGACCTTTTGAAATAGTTGAAGTAATCAACCCTATAGCTTATCGTTTAGCACTACCACCTACTTTGTCACGAATGCATGATGTTTTCCATATTTATTTGCTTAAGAAATACATTTCAGATTTATCACATGTGTTAAATTAGAATTCCTTGCAGGTCCAAGACCCAAGAATAATTGTGGTTAAACCCATTCAAGTGCTGAAACTTTCCAGTTGCATTTAAGAAATAGAGAAATAAGTCAATGTAAGGTCTAGTGGGACTAGTTTAACAAGGAAAGTGCAACTTGGGAAAATCTAGAGGATATAAAAACTACTTTTCCATATCTATTTGAACATAATTGAATCTGTTGACTGATAAAGATTTATGATTTTATCTTTGTATGACATTAAGTAAGCCAGTTTTGGGCAGATAATTATTTAATTTGAACAAATAATTATTTAATGCTGATTTCTGGAACTATAAGATTTTGAAATATTTGACTTTGAGTAAGAAAAGTGAAGGATTTGACTGTCCTTGATGTAAATTGTTAGAAGAAATAATCATCGGACGATGATTCCTTTTAGGAGGGAAGCATGTAACACCCTTGACAGTTGTTATTTTCCTCCTTTGCATCTCAAGTGTTGGCATGTGATTTTCCTTTTTAGGATATGTTCTTTTGACTTTGGGAAATCATGCTTGATGTGGATAAGTCTTTTCTGCTCTTAAAATCTTCTGAATGAACTGTAATAGTTTTCTTGAATTCATTTTTCACTTCTTTTAAGTGAGATTACAATTTGGTTTTAAGAGTTGTAAACTTATCTATTTACCCGACTCATCCTTGGATCAATTTCAGTGATCCAAGGAATGTTTTAAATATGTTCAAAGTGAACAATTGATGAATTGACATTCCATGAATTGAGAAACACATGGAATAAAATTAGTAGATGCAATTTCTTTGATTCTCTTTTGTGTGAAAATATTTCCATTCAGTGGTATGTTTTGTTTGGGTCTCTGCAGATCGACCATGGCAGGTCATTACTGACGTAATTGGGATTTTAGCCTGTTCATGGCATAGGAGAGAACCAAAATCCTATAAAGGACTAACCTATGAAATCCTAAGCCAGGTAAAATTATTTCCTACCTAAGCTATGTAACTTGATATAATTCTGATTTTAACCTAAACTTGGTGCTAAGGGAATTGAAAAAGTTACTAGGTATTAAAACTAAACATTGAACCTATTACTATAAGGCTATATGGTGATCTAACCTAGTGCTTTAAACTATGGCATTTTGAATTATTTACCTATGTGGAATTATCTAAACCTAATTGCTAAGGCCTATGGTGGGGATTAGTTGTTAGTGTTATATCTTAAGGTATAAAATTGAATCTACCTAAGATCTAACCTAAGTAAGTAATCTTTACTAAACTAGTGGGCATGAATGGGGACTTATCTAGTCGCATGCATATTGGCAACGGTTCCTAAGGCATTTATGATGTTGATAAGATTTTATTGTACTCAAGATCTTGCCACTTTGGTAGGGGCTAGTTTGCTTGCGAGAGGCTTAGGTGGCGTATCACTAAAATGGAACTACATGTTAATTTAGACTTGACATTCTCCGGACTTGGCGGTGTGGTGGAAAGGAAGATTAGGTGGGAGATTTGGAATTAATGAAATTAATTACTTTTGGTTTACAAGCCCAAACTGTCTTGGTAGGCATGCCAACGGATTTTTCTTGGGTTGTTTCACTTTGCATGTTTTCCGATTTTCACTCTGCATGCGCTCTAGTTTTTCAAACCAATAGATTGAACTGCACTTCATGGCTATTTTTGAGGTTTTGAATCTATTTTCGTTTCGTGGAATTTATAAGAGGCATTGTGGAAGAGGTATCTAGGTTGTTCGATCTTTCATGGAAAAGAGGAGAAGGAGTGAGCTCGGCTAGAGGTCTTCTTTGATTTGATAGAGACACTATCAGGCATGATAGGCTCTAACTATTAAAATCTCTTGCTTTCCTCTAAGTGTTTTCATTAAAACAACTATACTCTATGAGTTTTTATGCATTGCATGATGTATTTGGTTGTTTGGTTACTGAGTTTATTAAGTCTTGAATTCTTGGTTTGAATCCTTTGCAAAAGCGGTCTGGTTTAAGATATAGTATGTGATTGTTTAAGCACATGAAAAACGCATGCAAAAATGATTCTGTAACTCTGTTTGGCTTAACTGGATTTGGTAATTAATGGTTAGGTTTTGTTGATTTTCGAATGAATGTATTCTCATTAAAGTTATTTTGAGAATCTTGTGTTCCTTGTATCTGTTGAAGCTAATGTTTTGTTATCCTGTGCTGGTAAAAAGCTCATGTTTGTTAGGAAAACTTGTATGTAAGCTCAAGTTTTGTTGGAAACTTGTGGGTATTCGAGAACTGCTGCTAGGTTCTTGATGCTATTATGCTTGTGTTTCGTTTCATAAATATATGGAGCTATGAATAGAGTAGTAGTTGGTTTGGTTCTTGTTTTTAACCTGTGAACATTTGTTGTTCTGGAACCCTATCTTGGTGTGATAATTGTGTAGTATTATCATGTTATTATGGACTGTTACTAGTCCACATCTGGTTGGTGTTTGTGTTTTACTGTGACCTTGTGTATTGTATTGAGAGTTCATTATGAATACGACCTTAGCACTTATATGGTGATAGTTTGAACTCTTTAAGTAATCTTCCAAACCACTTCAGCTATTGAGCAAGGTTTGATATGATAGTTATTTGAAAATGATGCTTGATTTTTAATTTGAATTGTTTAAATGTTTGTTCATTGCATTTTATCTAGCATTAGAATGCGAAAGTTATAGTAACTCAATAAGGAGTATTGTGATGCAAAATGAGTCAAGGAAATTGTTTCTTATTGTTGGAATTAGAAACCTGAGCAAGGTGTCGGTCCAGTTGGGAGTCTTTTTGGTTTTCTTTGTTAAAAGATACAAATCAAAAGGGAACATAAGTTTCCCAAACTTGTTTAAAATCAGTGAATGATTTTGATCTTGGTAAGAACTTATGTTCCTCATGGTGCTCAAATTGGGATTTCAAATCTTGGGCAGAAGGTATCTTGTAATTATGTTGTAAGATCCTATCGTATTTATTGAGTTTATTACTATAGAAACTATTTTAAAACTCTAAATTCCTAGAAGGAAACAGATGCATGTGCATGGAGAAAACTGGAAATATGGTTTTATGAGTCGGTTGGTAAACTCTGTTAGATTTTGACTGGAACCATCTTTGTAGTTTACGATTCTTATTGGGAATTCATTCTTTATTTTTATTCTTGAAGCAATATGTTGAAAATTATGGTAAATAATATTGTTTGATTTAACTCTTGGGTAATTCCAGGTGTTAGCATTTACTCGATTTCTCTTCTGTTAGGTTCCCATAAAGAAATGAAGAACCCAGAAAAGAATTAGTTATGGTTCTTTTGTGTATATGGACTGTGTATGACCTTCACTACTCTAATGTTCCTATTTGAATAGATCCCTTGCTTACTATAGGAATTTTTAAAGGAAAAGTTTCATTAGATACCTTTTCACTTTAAGGTGTTCTTGTTCTTCCTTTGGAATCCTTATATGAACTTGAACTGTATATATTTGAAGAAGGGACTTTGTTAATTAAGTTGAAGGAAATGACTACGGTTTAGGATCATTTCTGTTAAGCTTCTTTTCTAATACAGTTGGGAATAAGTTCATTTGTTTGGAATCTTTTGTTGATTATTCTATAGGAAAAGTTAATCATTAATTTGGCTAACCTTCTCTTACTTATCATTAATGGAAATGAAATAGAAGGAGAGTGATGTCTGGTTTGTTAAAAAAAAAGAGAATGTATCATGTTGGTTGGTTGATGTTTCATCCTTCCATCTGGGATCTTTATTTATTCCTGTTCTGATGAATATCTTAAATGTTTGATTTGAAATAGTTAATCTTAAGATGAAACAACTTAGGTTATCATATGAACCTATTTCTACCTTGTGGATATTATGTACTTTGGCATAATGAAAATGGTTTCTCTTCTTCTTACTAGAAAGTTAGATGAAACATCCTAGTATGAACCTTCTGAAAACACTTCTTGTATCTTATAGTTAAGATAAGTGTTGTATTCTGAGTTGGTAGAATGGGAACAATAAGATGTTATGTTCTATTGATTAAGATGAATGATAGGACCAGTCATACCTTAATTTGTAAGACATATATTATAGATTATAATCTGTTCTTCTTTAGAAGTGAACTCTAGTTCATTAATGCTCTTCTTTTTTTTGTTATTACTTATGTTTAGGGAATGATATACTAATTGTTCATTAAAGCAGGGTTGTTTTTATTGGAATAATTAGAGGAATGCACTTCGTTTTAAGGCTTAGTGCTTATCATGCTCAGTTCATTGAACTGACCCATGCTAGCAATTTTTGTAGATGGACTTCGTAAGTGATAAAAGATGGAAAAATCTTATATGATGCATTGGCTGATCTAAGTTTGATTATAGTGAAGAATTCTGATTTGTTGTTGATATGTATTGAAAAAGAAAAGTATTATTCCTTTTTGAATGTAGAATAATATCATACAGTAAGCCTAAAATGTATAAATGTTAAATGCATAAGTTTGTAACTACATAAGTTTGAAAATGAAATTGAAGGATGAGAACTTACTTTCATGAGTTGTGTAATTTATCTTGTACCATTGTAAAAAAAATGGCATCTTATCTTGTTGATATTCTTCATATTATTTATATGATTAAATGAGGATTCTTGAATAAGTAGGATAAAAAAGGGAATTAGAGTAATCTCCCTAATTAATATGAAGCTAGATAAGTTACAGAATTCAATGTTCTTATATAAACAATTTAATATAGTAAGGTGATGTGTAATGAACACACAATGAAAACTATAGATTATGTAAAGAACAAAAAGGGTGTGTTAAACCCTATAACTTAACCATGAAGAGGAAGAATCTTCCTCACTCATGTAAAAGTAAACAAGAAGACAAGGAAGATATGATTTATACTCATTAGACCTCATTTAATAAAGTCTAATAAGTTACAATATAGGTGGTTGTTACACTTCCTTAAATGTTCAAGTCACATTAGACAAAACTTATGAGTTTGCTGTCCTCTCTTTTTTTGGTAACTGCTTTTCAAGCCAATATTAACGAACATCGAAAGCAATCGCGAGTTAAGGAAGTTATCCAAGGATTAATGGAACATGATTTAGAAGGAACTTAGGAAGAGTTGGATTAGGGTTTGGACAAGGTTGCTAAAATCTTCTATTAAACATCCAAATTAATTAAATATTAATAATCTCTTAGGGGTATGTACATCTCGATGAGGTCAGTTTCTATAGGATTCTAGCACATGCTAATGCAGAGTTGTAACTTTGAGAAGATTAGGATCTTCCCAAGGATACATCGTTGTATTTGACATGTGGCAACACCCTTCTCCATTGATTGTCTAGATCTACACACTTATGGACTTGAACTTAGTTTTTCCCTAGGGCTAGGTAGTAGCATAGTTACGATACGAAGTAACCCTCTAGGAATTTTGGTACCTTGGCACATGTGGTTAAGCTAGGTTGACCCAATATGACAATATATCCTATGTCTTTGTGATTCTCTCCCTATCATAACCTATGTTATTAACTTGAACTAGCGATAAACCATGGGTAAATGGACTGATGGAAGTTAGTAAAGGAAATTCTAGATAACAATTGAGTGAGGAGGAGGATGTATTCTGGATTGACCAGTATGCCGTGAAGGAATAAGTAATATAAACAATATGTTAGAAAAAATTGGCAAAAGTATCGCAAGCTACTGATTACGTTGTCCTATGTCACTTAGTCTAAGGATCGAGATGTAGATGAATATTAGTAGTAAATATTCAGATAGGTTCCCAGACAGATCACTCAATACCCCGAATAGGGTAAGAGAACCAAGTATACTTAGTATACAGAAAAGTATTCAATACTTAATGTTAAACATGAATAGATCGGTAGTTCGTCGAGTCATGAAATGAATAGATCGGTGGCACACCGAGTCATTACAACAACATATGGTTATTTTTATAAGAATGGATGTTATGGAATGTGTGTTCTAAATTATGTATTTAGAATAGAGAACGTAACTAAAAAAACAATTCCCTTGTTTTTAAGTGTTAAAATTGGAATGTTACATAGTTTTTCTATTTATGAAAAATTTCGATAGATAAAATTGTAATAATGTATGTTTCTTTTGTGAAATGCATGTTCATGTCGATTTCTTAGATTTATTTTCCATTTATGAGTTTATTTTTTATGTTGTGGGTTATGTATGTAGAATTACTGATTAAAGAGTTACATTTTCTTCTAAAACCTTGTGGTTGTTGCTTCTCTATGTAGTACACTAGATCAATACTCAATGGTTGCATATTGGTCATTTGTTCAATATTGTGTTGTGAGAATTTATTCTATAATATTGGACTTAATTGTAAAATCCTTACTCTAACCATTTTTTTGAAGTGATTTTTGTTATCCTTTGAGTGTATCTTGGGTGTACTAGAGTAGAAGCAGTAAATACTTAATTAGAATGCTTACATGAGATTTTGTGTTGAGTATTGTAGAGATTTTGATGAAGCTTTGGATCCGTTGGCTATTAATGAATGCAAATCTTTCTTTGTAGAAACTATCACTACTTAATATCTCTTTTTTACTTTGAAGAATTACATGCTTCTTTAAGTGTTAAATACTTTCTAACAAGGAATATGTAATCCTATAAGTCCCCCTCCTTTAAAGTTAAAAATTATGTAATTTATACCATTCATACTAAGTTTTATTTTCTACCCCATTTCTCTTCTTCAAAGTATCACCGAAGATTCCCCAAGTGCGTAATCACAGCACCTCCGAATGGCCTTGTTGTGAGTGGGGAATTAAGTGTGATTGTACAACATGGGACCATATATCAAGCTTTGGGACTTTCAAAACATGAGATGGACCTCCAGAGAAAGTGGTTCTTGTTCCTAAACTACCCGCCACAAGCTACTCTAATGCAGAGCAAAGCTAAACTATCCTAACCTAACCATTCCAAGGAACCAAAGAGAAAGAGAGAGTGAAAGAAAGCCTACACTAAGTGGTGATACACTAGAAAAGGAAGTGTGAGATACTCTATTGAGGGAGGATGAAACAGAGGAAAAATGAAGATGGGAAGGTTAGAAAAAGTGACACAAACCTAGATCCAAATCCATGATCAAAACTCCATGAAACACAACACCCTGCACTCTGAAAATGTGAAATACATGCACAGAAAACATATTTTAAAGGGAGAGGCATGGGGAGACAACAAAACAATGCAAAGGGTTGAAGAAACACCACAAAAACATGTTTTATTTGCTCTATATGGGTGCACAGACCATTACATTTGGCTTAGAGGCACAAATATGCTTGCAAGGCGTAGGAGAAGGTTTTCAACTCAAAATGGAGTCGGGAAAAAATTTGATAGAGTTTCCCTACGCCCAGAAATGTCTCTCCCACTTCTCAAATGAGAAGTGTTACAATATATAGAAGTTTAGAATGATGAAAAAATAGAGAGAAAGGAGGAAAATGGACCCTGTTTTGAGAATTCAACCACCCACCATTAATGCCCTAAAATCCACCTATAATGTATAAAATATGCCTCTCCATGTCTACTTTGGCATGTTGAAGAAGGAAGAATAGAGAATCAAATAAAATTTGGGTTGTTGAAATAATCAGATCCTCGTATTGATGGCTTGAAAGATATTTTCCATTTTTCACCCACTAACACCTGCTAAAAATGATATTTTATGCTTTCATGGCATATAGAAGGTCAAGATATTTATAACGATGCTAAATTTGTTGGGTTTCAGGCACTGGTTGAAAGATATGTCTATTTGAATGTTTCGATTCGGGTCCATACAAAAATGGTAAAATCTAGTGAGAGAACGGTCCAGTGCAGTTCCTGAAACTCAGTTTGTGCCTTTTGGCACCAAAATAAAAAATGCAAAAAATCACCCCGCAGCCCCGCAATTCACTTTTTGGCAAAAAATCATCTTTGGGCCTACCGCCCACATTTTCCATTTGGGTAAAAAATCACTCCAAGGCCCATCAGCCCGCATGCAATTGAGGCTTGACACATGGCTCCCTAGGCGTTGGTAGAGGTGTGGCTCATTTTTCACTTTACACCTTCTCGGGAAAAAAGTTCAAATTGCCTCCAACGACCTACCTTCCCACTTTGAATTTTCAATGTGGACACATGTCCCTTTGTGGGCCTTAGGAATTTTTCTTTGTTTGGCTTTAAGATCCCCCATGGGCTTGCAGGCCCAAATTCACTTTGTGCCTTATTTGCAAAAAGCACAAAGTTACAAAACTCCTGCAGAGACTCGCCCACCCGAAATTTACTTGGAGAAATTTCCCTCTTCAGGCCTGCCGCCCACATTTTCTATTTGGGTGAAAAGTCTCAATATCTCCCATCGCCCCCACCTCTCTAGCATTGGCAAAAATCCTTAAAAACTCCCGCTGGTCCGCTTTTGGGCAAAAATACCTTCCAAGGCCCGCCAGCCATAACTTGCAAAATATGAGGAGTTAGAAGGACTTCTTTATATTTTTGGAAAGGGGAAGAAATTTCCCACCTAATGAAGATGCTTTTAGGAAACCTTAAGTGCTTAGAATATCTAAAAAATTTGATTGAATCACTAAAGAGGAAAAATGGGTGCAATTAACCAAAAATAAGCATGAGCTTATTTTGGATAACAATTTGGCAACTCATAGGGGACATCTTCCTGCTAGATGAAAATATCAGTGGCCTTGAAGCATCCATTGGGCATGGATTCTACTTGGTAAACAAAAATCTGATCTGAACTTTGAAAATATGATCCCTGAGCCACTTGGAAACCACTGAAATTGGGGCTGATCTCTCCAAATGCCATTTTCAATGTACTATGCAAGAGAAACAAAACACCACATGACACACTATGTACAAAATTAGAAATCATACACACCCCAAGTGGGATATGTAGAGTGTGCACAAGCACTTCTTCTACTAAAATAAAACCTACCTACTCTATCTTAACGAGAGAGAAAGAGAGCTCAAACAAATCCTGCAACTGGCAGGGAGAAGTAGCTTCCCTTTCTCAAAAGGGGCAGCCATGCAAATGATTTGACACTAAATATGGCTGCTTGCATGAGTGAAAAACTGACTATAAGCTGGTCCTCCACCCAAATCATCAAGGTGTCAACTAGAAACAAGAAAAATACCTCTTTTAGTTGCTCTGCATTTGGATTGAAGAGGTATTGCAGCTGATCCTTGGTACTTTGAAACTCATCCTCATGCTCAAAAGTAAGCATGACTAGTTTTGGCTTCTCCCTTGGCTCTAATGAAGCCAAGTACCTAATTGGGCAAGGTCTGATCCTTTGAATTTTCCCACTATCTCTGATATTTAACTCCAAGAATGGAGTCTTCTGGAAGATCTTCTTGGATGGATGGTGTGGAAGAGATGATGACATCCTCTTGCTCTTTCTTTTCCTCCTCTTGTGAAGAACATGGAAGATTCCTATCTTCCAACCTTGGTTCCAGAGGGATTGTGAAATGTAGGCTGTTATCCTTGAATGCTCTCCTTCATGGCAATAGGATCATGTACTTGGAAGGTGGATGATGGAGGAGAAAATGATGTGATCTCCATGGGCTCTTCTCCATCAAAGAAATCCTCCAAGTTAGACAAATAATCTACCTCCTTGTTGTCTTCTTTGCATGTGCTTAACCTCCTCCATGGTGTCCTCTTGATTTGAAACTTGCTCACCATGGTTCCCCTCATCTTCAAACATGAAGTTTGAAAGCTCAAACTCTTCTTCAACATTAGGGTTTGAAGGGGATGAAGTGGGAGGAAGAACTGAAGGTTCTTCTAGTGGCCTGCTCTATACTTGAAGCCTCTTGAACTGTATGGTTCTCCTCCATTATGGATTCATCAATCAAATCAGGCCCTTCAAATGAAAGCAAAAAGTCTTCAACAATGCTTTCTTCATCAAGTGGATTTAACTCTGATTTGATCTCTTCTAGTTTCTCCTTTTCAATTTGACTTGGAGCTAATTGTTCTTCTTCGGCTGCAAACTCAACCTCAAAATAGATTGTTGATCCACTCAGCCTCGGCCACCACCGGCTCTTCAACCTTGACCTCCTCTATAGGCTTAACCATTAAGGAGATCCTTTTAAATCCAAATTTGAGATTCCAAATCTTCAAATTTTCTATCATTTCTTCTCTATTGGGTTCCCCTTCTTTTGTCCCTTGGCTGGTTGTCTTTCTTTCATCTCCCAACATGGATTTGGGGATGCAAGAGGAGGGGTAGGTTGAGATTCAACTAGTTTTGTTGTTGTTTGTGGTGGAGAGGGAAGTGGAACTTCTTGTTTCTTTGGAGGGAATGAATTCTTGGAAGGGAAAAGGGTAGAATAATTAAGATGAGATGGAAGATTAGGAGATGGAGAAGGGAAATCAACACTTGGGGCAGCAAGTGAGGGGCTTGACTCTTGACACTGCTGAAATGATATTGATTGAGAAAGAGGAAAAGAAAAGCTATGAGGTGGTGGACTTACCCATTGACAAGGTTGTCTTGTATCTAACTCATAAGCCTCAATCTCCTCAATCCCATTGTGTAAGTTGAGGTAATACTTCAACCATGAAGTCAAGCTTCTCCTGAGGGTTGTAATGTCTTGGAAAAGGGCTGACCCATGGACAAGGTTCCCTACAACTAAGCCTAAATGCCTTCATTTGTATTGTATCCCTTGACTGAACCATGCCATCCTCCATTTTTGAATCTTCTCTAGTAGATTAACTTCTTTAGGTGTGAAACAACTCTAAAATTTGTATATCCATGCTTTGTAATAGATGTATAGTTTGGCAAATGACCAAACTGATTTGAATCTAGGTCACCTAGATATCCATAGTGCTGATTTTCATTGTGAAACCTTTCTGGAGGTGTATTGAAGTAACTTGGAGATGGATCTGAATAACACTGCTACTGCAAGTGTGAATTCCAAGATGGAAATGAAGTCATGATTGCACAACCTCATGGAATGGAAGAAAATGAAAGATGTGGAAGAAAATGAATGAAAATGGATGGAAAAAGGTCTGCAACTTTAGAGATTGGGTTGTTGACCAGATGGAGTCACCAAATGTGCTTTACATGTGCCTCCAAAGGATGAATCTCACCAAGAACACATCAAATTGATGAAATGAAGTGGTAAGGTGCTTCAAACCCATCCCACCGGGCATGAAAAAATAGTTATTGTGGTCACACAGTGGTTTAAGATTCACTGTTGATAATGAGACACCTTGGAAAGATGAGAAAAAATAACCTCAATGTCTGACCAAGCATGCAAAAACTATTAGTATGGTCACATGGTTGTTTAAGATTCCCTGTTGATAATGAGACACCTTGGAAAGATGAGATAATATAACCTCAGTGTCCCACTAGGCGTGCCAAAACTGTTAGTGCATAATCATAGCACCCTTGAATGGCCTTGTTGTGAGTGGGGAATTTGGTGTGATTGCACAACATGGGACCATCTCTCAAGTTGTGGGACTTGAAAAAATATAGATGGACCTCCGAGAAAGCTAGTTCTTGTTCCTAAACTACCTGCCATAAGCTACTCTAATGTAGGAAAAGCTAAACTATCCTAACCTAACCATTCCAAGGAACCAGAGAGAAAGAGAGAGTGAAAGAAATCCTACACTAAGTGGTGATACACCAAAAAAGGAAGTGTGAGATACTTTGTTGAGGGAGGATGAAACAGAGGAAAAGGAAGATGGGAAGGTCAGACAGAAGTGACACAAACCCAGATCCAAATCCATGATCAAAACTCCATGAAACACAACACCCTACACCTGTAAATGTGAAATACATGCACATAAAATAGATTTGAAAGGGAGAGGCATGGGGAGACAACAAAACAATGTAAAGGGTTGAAGAAACACCAAAAAACATGTTTTATTTTCTCTATATGGGTGCACAGACCATTACATTTTTCTTAGAGGCACACATATGCTTGCAAGCGTAGGAGAATGTTTTCAAATCAAAATGGAGTCAGGAAACAAATTTGATAGAGTTTCCCTACACCCAGAATGTCTCTCCCACTTCTCAAATGAGAAGTGTTACAATATATATAATTTAGAATGATGAAAAAAATAGAGAGAAAGGAGGAAAATGGACCCTGTTTTGAGAATTCAACCACCCACCATTAATGCCCTACAAATCCACCTATAATCATCAAATATGCCTCTCCATGTCTACTTTGGCATGTTGGAGAAGGAAGAATAGTGAATCAAATCAAATCTGGGTTGTTGAAACAATCAGATCCCATATTGATGGCTTGAAAGACATTTTCCCATTTTTCACCCACCAACACCTGCTAAAAATGATATTTTATGCTTCCATGGCATAGAGGAGGTCAAGATATTTCTAACGATGCCAAATTTGTTGGGTTTCGAGCACTGGGTCGAAATATATGTCTATTTGAATGTTTTGAGTTGGGTCTATACAAAAATGGTGAAAACCAGTGAGTAGAACGGGTCCGCGGGCCGAAAATCACTTTGTGCCTTTTGGCACCAAAATACAAAATGCAAAAATTGCCTCGCAGCCCCGCAATTCACTTTTTGGCAAAAAATCATCTTTGGGCCTACCGGCCCACATTTTTCATTTGGGAAAAAAATCACTCCAAGGCCCACCGGCCCACATGCAATTGAGGCTTGACACATGGCTCCCTAGGTGTCGGTGGAGGTGCAGCTCATTTTTTCACTTTACGCCTTCTCGGAAAAAAGTTCAAATTGCCTCCAACGACCCACCTTCTCATTTTGAATTTTCAACGTGGACACGTGTCCCTTTGTGGGCCTTAGGATTTTTTTCTTTTTGGTGTTAAGATCCCCTGCGGGCTTGCAGGCCCAAAATTCACTTTTTGCCTTATTTGCAAAAAGCACAAAGTTACAAAACTCCCCTCAAACCCACCAACCCAAAATTTATTTGGAGAAATTTCCCTCTTTGGGCTTGTCGGTGCACATTTTCTATTTGGGAAAAAATTCTCAATATCTCCCATCGCCCCACCTCTCTGCATTGGTAAAAACCCCTTAAAAACTCCTGCCGCCGAGTCCATACATTTCTGGGGAAAAATACCTTCCAAGGCCGGCCATCCTGTAACTTGCAAAATATGAGGAGTTAGAAGGAATTCTTTATATTTTTGGAAAGGGGAAGAAATTTCCCACCTAATGAATATGCTTTTATTAAGCCTTAAGTGTTTAGAATATCTAAGAAATTTGATTGAATCACTAAAAGAGGAAAAATGTGTATAGTTAACCAAAAATAAGCATGAGCTTATTTTTGATAATAGTGCCTTTTAGACTTAATTTTTCAATCAAAGGCAAGAGAAACCAAAATTTACTATTTATAGTAACATATTTCTAGTATAATAATCATATACAATATATTGAGAGTGAGTGTTGTATTCGTGGCCATTCTTATAGCAGATTGATCCATCATTTGACAATTCAAGAGGAACAAATATTTCATCTCTCCCCTATGCATTCACGGTATACCATGGGTCATCTCATCTTAGTTAAATGAATGACCAAAAGTAGTAGGAAAAGGCCATCTCCTTTGTACATGCCCTCAATCACCTCGGGGGCTAGATCCCAAGGAAAGTGATAGACCTCTCCCTAGCTACAAAACAACATATCAATTGGTCTAACACAATCCAAACATCCCCCTTCTTCGTAAAATTGTGGTCAAGCCACCTTGTGGTGTATAGTTAAGGACCAACATGTTCAAGGAATTATAATGTATAGGAAAAAACATGATATTATATTGGTTGTTATGGATACACTTACCAAAGTATCCCATTTTATTCCTATAAATTTGAAGGATAATTCAAAGAGTCTTCATGAAAAGTTTTTTCAGAGATATTTTGGTTGCATGGATTACTTGAGAATATTATTTCAGATAGAGATACCCATATAATGTCAAGGTTTTTGAAAAATTTGCATTCTACCTTAGGAACCAAGTTGAATTTCAACATTTCTTGTCGCTTAGTGATGAATGGTAAAATAGAAAAGGTAAATAAGGCTTTAGAAGACATGCCCATGATGTATTGTATGGATGAACACTACTATAGAAACAAAATCATACATTTTAGGCATTATTTAGTCCCGATCTCATACTACTATTCATATGGTTTTTGAGTGAAGAAAGTACTAATTAACCCCCATCTTTTTGCATTTTACTTTGCTTTGTGCTGTAACTATCGACTGCTCCCATATACATGCCCAGTCTATTTTTTTCATTTTGTGTCATTTTATCTTTGACTGGGGTGACCAATCTAATGTAATGAGGTACACATAGGCACCTTGATCCTTTTTCCACTTTATTACCATATTTTGGGAACTTTCTAGACATTTGAGCACTCTATATTTTATATATTTGTTTGGCCTTTTCGTGGTTAATTATGAAATTAAAACAAGAGAACCATATAAATATAAAGTTATGATACAATAATGAGGGATAAAGCATTAAGCACTACCATCATCACTTAATGTTGCATCCATCAAAATATCCATTTACATCCATCAAGCTCCATCACAAGGCACAAGGTTATTTCATTTGCATCACACCGCATAAGAGGGAAGTTTATTCTATTCCATTAACCATTTTATTACATTTGTACACATACTTATTGCTAGCTACTTTCATAAAGTGTGACTAAAACAAGAGTAACCTAGGGCATGATTGCACACACAAATTCATAGAACTACATCAGGTATGATATGTAGTGCAACGATCAGTTAGTAAGTCCACCATTGTGGAAGCTGAGGATATTTTGATCCCTTCATATGCATATTTATTTTTTAGGGGTTTAATACTTGTTTTAGGATTTTATAAGTCTCATCTTCATCTTTAATTTGTAACGAAATATAGTGAAGTTCAATGACACTAGTGTGACATGAGGAAAACATAGATGATCACACAATGACACCTCATGGGGACGTCTACTGAGCTTTTACACGGACCGGTGCACCCATATCTCGAGACTAGGGCACCTACAGAACCCTTGTACCTCTTCAAGTGCCCAATCAAGCCTACTATTCTAGATTTTTGTTTTCTAGAGATTTTGTGTGTTCCTTCCTACATTATGTTCATCCAGTTTATTTTTTGACAAAGTCCCGAGGCTAATTTTCTAACTCTCCTTGCACATTAGGGTTTTACATTTCTACTTTATCATTTACTTGGGTCACTCTCCTTATTTAATTTAGCAATTTCTTTTACTGTTGTACTTCTTATATTAACTCTTAAAATTTACATTTTTTAGTTAATCATTTTGTTGAAACCAAACTCAATTTTCATGCTTAGGATCCTCATTTTCCCTATATCATGGCTCCTAAAGTTTCTCAAGTTTCTTTGTTTGATTTACTTAAGATGCATCCTAATTTCCAAGATGTTCTTCAAAAATCCCTAGACATCATATATCGTCCTAAAAACACACCACCACATGAAATAAGTCCTATATTTGATTTTTTATATGACAACCCTAGTCTTAGTGCTCCTCCATCTAATCAACCCTTATTGGAATAAATTCAAGTTGTACACTCTTTGTTTCAAGACAATTTTATGGATATGGAATCCATGATCACATCTATAAAATTGGAAATCCAAGTTTAAGAATTATTCTCAAGAACATGTTTGTTCTCCTTCTACATGTCATTCTCATGCTATGTCTACTACATGTGCTCATATCAGTGAACCTCTTGTCTTACCATTACCAGAGCCTCTCATCCTTTATCACAACACTAAGCAACATGACCTCCTTACTGAGATCCTTAGTTGCAAATTAATCACCTTACCATCTACTCATTTTTATCCCCCTTATCAACTAGCCAAATATCAAGGTCATCCATATTGCAATTATCATCGAATCAATGGACATAATGACATCGACTGCCATGCTTTACAACGAAGAATCAAACATCTTGAGCATCAAGGATTTATATCATTCATTGTACAACATTCTCTTGCATTCCTGTCTACAAATGTTCGACCTCAGTGGGTTCCTAAATCTGATTCCACCATGTCTAATGAGCATCCATTCATCACTTCTAATGTTTCTTCCGTCACTCAAGTGCCACCTATGCAATCTACTCAAGTCAAGAAACCACTTCTCAAAATTAGTCTCACTCCCCCTCCTCTCAAGGCATCTACATCACCAACAATGAAATGGAATAAACCTCCTTTAAAACTCAAGAAAGTTCACCTCCTATCAAGCCTTTGGTAGCGTAATCAACTCTACTAAAGTTACCACCATTTAAGATACCTCTCCATCCTACACCACTTCAGAATCAAATCATATTTGTCAAAGTATCTACCCCTTCTACTACTAGCCAAGACAAATTGCAAATTCCACCACCACATGGTCCCACTGTTAATCTTTCCCACCATGCTTCCAAAACTTCACAAAAACTTGGTCTTTGGTAGGCGATTCTTGTCACCATACCCTCCCGATGATGAAATCATATTCTTATGGTTCTTATATGATTGTTGAGGGTCTGTTACAATAAATAACCATGTTTCATCTTGCATTAACATATCTATCTATTACATAACCACTCATCCATACGTACCTCTACAATCATCTATCACTTGTCATGCATACCATAAAATATCTCATTATTTATCCCATTACCAAATCAATCTTAGACAATCTATGTTACTTCACCACTTTACTACATCATTTATCAAACAATAAAAAAATTACCACACACTTGTGGGGGAATAACATTTACACATCCCCCCCTCATATTAGCATCAACACATCTCCCATACTTGCATAATCATACAATCTCTTAGCATAATCATATTCACTTTAGCATCATCATTTCCCGATGACACACGCTTATACTTCAGTTCACACTTGACTATTGAGGGCATACTACACATGAACCCTACACAATGTACACTAGATATTACACATTGTGAATCTTCATATATTTCATATCATACATTATACATTCTAAATTTAGTATACATCATTTCAACATTTGCACATCTATAGATCATACAAACTCTAAATATTATACTAGTATTCACTACACATGTGTCACACTCCTATTTTATATGAGTCTAACATAATCATACATACTACATAGTGGGCACCATCACATTATAAGGCTATCTAAACATCTTGCATTGCACACTATACATTAAATTTTACACATCTTGCACATCATATGGTCATTTATTATCATAAAAAATACTACATATTCTTCTACATGCTGCACACACTACCCTATGACTCATAGTAGTTACTTTTTCAATTCTTGAATATCGATGGTTTACAAATCAAATGGACCTTATCATACTCACATGTTCATCATTCAAACTTCTACCATGCAACATTACTAGGTTAGTGACATACACTATATAGGTTAAATTACCACTCCATCTATTCATCTTTTAGTGATATATTCTTTAGGCTAAGTTATAACTCTTTCGATTATCTATTCATGATATATGCTTCAGCTATAAGGGTCATGCACACATCATATATAGGTTGCAAATCTTCACCACACATACACATTTATCACAACATGTTAGAGAAAAATACACTTCAACCATTTCCGATAACGAACTCTCATTTATGGTTCATTCTTGATTGTTGAGGGGAAAAACCAAATGAACTTAATTGCATAAAACTCCATTCACTCAGGGGGCATGTAGATCCTATCATCCATATTACATTCCATTCCATCCATCAACATCATGTTGCATATATTCTTGTTGCTTTTACTCTTGCTTTTTTTTTCTTGTATATTGTTACTTTAGTACACATGCTAGTCAGATCTCTTGTATGTCATTTATCTCTACCATAAAAACATGTGCGTTCACATATTTTTCTAGTTATGATTCTAGATACATGTTTCTAGCATGAAACATGGATGTTCATCTTCTACCACTACTACAACGGTCTTTGGAGGCATCCACATTTGTCTCATCAAGGTGCTATTGTTTCATTTCGTACTAGTTAGCACTTTTCATTGATTGGTTATAAACACTTTTGACATACTAGTTATCTTTCTAACATGCTAATGGGTGCTTCATGTGCAACATTTGTTTTGTAATATTATTTACTTCCATGGCTATCTGTTGTTTGTACTTGATTGTTTTGATTGCTATTGTATGCGGGCATTTCCCTTTGTTTTGTGTGCACACTTGTTTGTTGTATGCAGCCATTACAGCCTTGAGTTTCTTGCAAAATTGTGAGTGATTTACCATGTTTGCCCTTCTTTGGTGGTCTATGATTGTCTTCTTTCATATCTTTTGCATTCTAGGTTCTACATTTTTTCATAGCATACACTTATCTTCTACATGTATGCTTGTTCGTACTAAGACTTATTTTCTAGCCACTTATTTGTGTTTGCCTTAGTTTCTACCAAATGAATTCCCTTCCCTTGCATCATACAATTTATGTAGTGGGTCCTCTTTTGGGGCCGCATTATCCTATCATTGACATCACATGTGCCCCCAAAGAGGGGCGCATAATTTGGGGTTTTACAAATTACACAACACTCTCTACCTAGTATAGTTTAGTTCAATTTTCATCCTTGACATTTTAATGTTATACAACAATTGGGTTCAAAATAGTCTACGAACCTCGTACATAAAGGATTTTATAGGATATGGTTTTCCTTATCATGCTAGGGAATAGTTAGAGGTCAAAGGATATAACAGATTTCCTCTCTCTACGCTACTTTAGCCAAGTGGTGTTGGATCACCCGAAAAATCAAAAGTATAGATATCTCTTCACATAAATTTAGGGAAGTAGTTACAGTTGGAGAATAATGCAGCTTTCTCCCTACACTTCTTTGGCCAAGGTGGTGTGAGATCACCTAAAAACTTGTAGTATAGGATATCCTCTTTACACCCTTTCTCTCATCACAGATCAGGTGCACATGTTCCTTTTACATTTTTCATACTTCCATTTATAGTATTTTTACTATATACATGTGTATTTGACTACTTGATCATCTTCTCCTTTGTAGGTTTGTCTCGTAATAGAAGAAAACCATCAACAACAATTATAACAAAGGTTTCAACACCAAAAAAAACATTTTGTGATAGCAAACACCTCATACTAACATGTAGGTACATTAAATACATCGATAACTACACGTGCGTTTCTTACCTAGGTTCATTCTCACCACTTTTTACATCTTTAGTCTACACACTCCATCTTTTTGTCACTCCATGCTTTGTTTATTCCTTTAACATGCTTTCTACATCACTCTACAAGGACATTAGGTATGCATCTCTATTTACTTTACGTTACCGAGTGTTCCTCTCACCAACATAAAATGGGGGAAAATATAGACAAAAAATCACACACTTTAGGCATTATTTAATCCCGATATCATACTACTATTAATATGGTTTTTGAGAAAAGAAGGTACTAGTTAACCCTTAGATTTTGGCCATTTGGATTTTCTTTCTATCTTCACTGCCGATCTCTCACATATACATGCCCAATCTATTTTTGTCATTTTGAATCATTTTATCCTTGACTCGGGCACCTAGGATAATACTTGGGGCCTCTAGAGGCACTCTTGTCCTAATTGGGGTGCAATGATCCTTTCTCCACTTCATCTCCATATTTTGGGCACTTTCTAACTATTTAAGTAGTCTATATTTTTGGTGGTCATCCTTTTTGGGGTTAATTATGAAATTAGAACAAGAGAATCATATAAATATAAAGTTATGAGACCATAATAAGGGATCAAAAAGGCTCCATTTGCATCCATCCGGCTCCATCACAAGGTACAACACTGGTTCATCTACATCACACTACATAGGAGGGATGTTTATTATATTCCATCCACCATTTTATTACATTTATACACATAGTTATTAATCGCTACTATCACAAAGTGTGACTGACACAAGAGAAACCTAGGGCATGATTACACACACAAGCACATAAAAGTATATTGGATCTAAAGTGTAGTGTAGTGCTCAGTTAGTAAGTCCACCATTGTGGTAGTTGAGGACAATCCGACTCCTTCATATTCATATTTACTTTTTAGGGGTATGATAGTTGTCTTTAGGTTTTACAGGTTTCATCTTCATCACTAATTTACACCGAAATACAACCGAGTTCAGCAATAATGGTTTGATAGGAAGAAAACATAGACAATCACTCAATGACACCTTAGAGGAGGTCTACAGATATTTTTCGAAGACTAGGGTGCCTATATCTCGGACTAGGGTACCAACAGTGCCCTTGTACTCTCTAAGAACCCGGTCCTAGCCTATTGTTCTCGATATGCATGTTATGGAGATTTTGTGTTTTCATTCTTGTATTTTATTCATCGAGTTTATTCTGTGGACTGATGCGCAAGAATCAACAGGGAACTTGACAAGGTCATAACTTGAGCTCGGGTGTCCATTTGAGTCCATTTTTTTAAAACCACATGTTTTGATGAGAAAATGTAGTGGCAACCCGCCTACCAATTGGGGTAAGATTCGGCACATTTTTGGGCCTAAATCCACCATCTTGAGGCCAAAAATTAGGATTTAAGTTGTAGTTCAGTTTTTTCCTATTTTTGGGAATTGGTTAATTTTAGTCTATTTGTTGCATTATGAGTTAGAAAGTTGGAAATTCCTCTAATTTAGGAATGTAGAAGATGCATGGAAATTTTTGTTCCCATACAAATAAGCATGCAAACTTACTAAGAATAACAGTTCTAGTAAACTACTAAAAATAGTAATTTCCACCACCTAGAGTAGATTTAGTCAAGTTAGTTAGAGTTTGCTTGGCAACTCGAGTTGGGATTTTTTTAATATTTAGGAAACATTGTAATTCATTATTCAATAACAAAGAAGGAGATCTATTTTATTTTTGAGTTCATATTATTTGCAGTATATCAAGTTTATTCATAATTTGGCAACATTATCCGGTATCGAGTTGGTTCAAGTATTTAAAAAAATGGCAGGAAGAGGAAGAGGAAGAGGAAGAGGAAGAGGAGGTGGTATTGCCAGATGAATAGAAATATGCAAGATCTATAGAGACAATTTGTTGTGCTTACTACAATGATAACCAGAGAGGAAATCAAGGGGAGATTACACGAGATGAAGAAGCGGTTTGTGAAGAGGAGGAAATGCAAGCACCACCATTAGCTTTTGAAGAAAGGATGCTTCAAGCATTAGAAGGAAATAATGATGGAATATGAGTTGATCTTTCAGAGTATGGTGTTAGTCTAAAACCGAGGAGCTGATAGAATGGTGACTAGCATGGGGATTTTTTTGAGTGGAAGGCTATGTCGAAAAAAGAAAGTTAAATTTTCATGCATGAAATTGAAAGGTCATGCTATGTTATGGTGGGATCACCTACAAAAAGAGTGGTCAAGAAAGGGGAAATAAAGAATTAGGACGTGGAGTAAGGTGGAGAAGAAGCTGAAAGATAAATTTCTCCCTGTGGATTATGCAAAAACCATTTACAGGAGGTTTCAGAATCTCAGATAAACTTACAAACAATGTAAGAATACATATATGAGTTCTACAAGTTGTCCATTCATGTAGAGCATGAAGAAATTGAGGAAAAAATGGCTGTAAGGAATGTAAATGGATTAAAATTTTCTATTCAAAATGAGATAAGTATTAGGATTAAAAGCATGAAGGATGCCTATAAATTAGCCTTAAAGGCCGAGGAAAAAAAAATCGTAATTTTTTTAAGAGATCACCTAGAATGAATAGGGGGGCCTCATCCTCCTTTCGAGGACAAGATGATTTCAGCCAAGGTAGGGGAGAATCATCTCGTGGATTGGAAAAGCAAGAGGATACGAGACATGATTTCTAAAATACACAAAGAGGTAGAGTATTTTCTAGGGGTAGAGGATATGCTTTGGCGATAGAGGATGGGAGGATCCACAAAGACCATTTGTTTATTACATATGTGGTGAAGAAGGGCATCTGGATTTTGAATGCCCACACACTTACACACATGACAAAAGGGAAGGAGATGCTCCAAGATTAAATCTTGTTGAAGCCGAACAAGTAGAAGATGAACATGACTGAAATTCCACCAAATGTTGGAGAAAATATGATGATCAAGAGGATGATGATTTCTCCAAGAAAGGAGATCAAGGGGATGATGTAAGGCTGCATACAAATATTTTTAGAAAAATATGTAATGTTATTATTGATGATGGTAGTTGTGAGAACATGGTTTCAAATTAGATCGTCGATAAATTGGGTATGCATTGTGAGAAGAATCCTAACCCTTACCGTATTGCATGGTTTAAGAAGGGTAATGAAGTTATTGTTAATAAGAGATGTTTGATAAGCTTTTCTATTAGGAACAGTCCTAAAGATGATATTTGGGGTGATGTTATTCCTATGGATGAATTTCATAAGATGCTAGGAAGACCATGTAAATTAGATAGAAAAGTTATTCATGACGGGGAAAGAATACTTATACTTTCTAGAAGGATGGCACAAAAATAGTTTTTATACCTCTTAAGGAAGAGGGGAAGGCTGAAAATATGCTTTCTGTAAAGGAATTTGTGAAGGAGGAAAAGGAAACCGGTTTTTGTTATACACTAGTCACAAATAAGGATGAACTTGTAAGTGCAAAAATACTAGTAGAAACAATGAAATTAATAGAAGAATTTTTTGATGTTATTCTTGATGAGCTACTAGATGGATTACCACCCAAAAGAGATATTTAACACCATATTGATTTGATTCCAGGGTCTTCACTCCCAAATCAAGTGGCTTATAGGATGAGCCCAACATTACATGCAGAGTTGAATAGGAAAGTGGAAGAGCTCGTGCGAAAGGGAGTTGTAAGGGAGAGCATAAGTCCATGTGCAACACTAGATTTATTAACACCAAAGAAGGATGGAACATGTAGAATGTGCATGGATAATATAGCAATAAATAAAATTACAATCAAGTATAGGTTCCCAATACCTCACCTTGATGATATGATGAATGTGCTTGTTGGATCTAAGTATTTCACCAAGATTGATCTTCAAAGTGGTTATCATGAGATTCAGATTAGAGAAGGAGATGAGTGGAAAACATCATTCAAGACAAGAAATGGATTATATGAGTGGTTGGTGATGCCATTCGGGTTATCTAATGCACCCAAGTACTTTTATGAGATTGATGAATACCGTGCGTATACGAGAGTATAATGGTAAGTTTGTTGTGGTTTATTTTGATGATATCTTGATCTTTAGTAAAACTAAAGAAGAACATTTGAGGCATATAAGGGTGGTATTTGAAGTGTTAAGGAAAGAGAAGCTCTATGCAAATATGAAGAAGTGCACATTTATGCAAGAGAGTTTGGTATTATTGGGTTTTATTATTTCAGTAGATGGGGTACGATGGACTCGAAAAGATAAAGGAAATTATTGAATGGCCTACTCCATAGAGTATAACAAAGGTAGGAAGCTTTCATGGTCTAAAGAACATTTTACATAAAATTTATTAAAAATTTCAGCAGTATTATAGCACTATAACAGATTCCACAAAAGGAAGGGAGTTTTTGTGGAAAAATGCAGCTGAGGATAGTTTTCAATTCTTGAAGAAGAAGGTGACAGAGGCACCCATTTTGGCACTACTAGATTTTGATAAATTGTTTAAGTTTGATAGTGACGTCTCACATGTGGGTATTGGTGCCTCCCATTTTAAGACTTTAGAAACAAGGGATTTTTATTTTTAATATAATGTTCACTGTTATAAATTAAGAATTATTTAGAACAAACATTCCATGCCAATAAAATTCAAATAGATAACCATATGCATCTATAAATGACTTGGTGATCCACTGATCTATTCATTTCATAACTTGGTAATCTACTGATCTATTTAAGTTATATTATGTATTGAATACATACTCTATATTTCATACATTTGGTTTTGCTACCCTACATTGGTATTGAGTGATCTATTTAAAGAAAATATTTGAATATCTGTTACAATATTCATCGATATCATGTTGTTTTAAACTTGGTGATGTAGGACAACGCAATCAGCAATTTGTGATACTTTGGCCAAATATTTACAACATACTGTGTATGTCACTATTCATAGATGACATAATCATCATATTGGAATACATCCTTCACCTCACTCCTCTATTATCATGATTGGTCTTTACTAACTACTATCAATCCACTTGTCCCAGGTTTAACCCTAGCCCTAGTTAGAAACATAACTTATTATAGGAAGACACTCACAATGGCTTAGGGTAAATGGGCATACTCGGTTGACCTAAGTCAACCAGATGTGCCAAGGTACCCTAAGCCATTGGAAGCTACTTCCTATCCTAAATATGCCACTAACCTGACCTAGAGAGAAACTAAGTTCAAGTCCAAGTTCTTATTATGTGTAGATTTGGATGATCAATGTGGAAGGGTGATGCCACATGTCAATTACAACGCCGTATTCTGAAGACCCAAGTCTTCTCAAAAGTATAGCCCTGCAGTTGGCGTGTGCCAACATCCTACAGAAACTACCTCATCGAGATGTACATACCCCAAGGAGATTGTTATTACATTTCTAATTTGGATTATGTCCTAATTACAACAATCCTGGTAAACCCTAATCTGACACTCCATAAGTTCTTAATGTATACTTGCATCAATCGAGTATTAAATAACTTCGTTAAACTTATGGTTTCTTTTAATGTTTGTTTTCATGGTGTAACCAACAGTTAACCAAAATAGGACAGCGATATCATAAGTTTCATTTAAATGTACTTTAACTTTTAGGAAGGTTTAACAACCGCATATATATCCAATTAAAGTATACTTCATACAAAATGAAGTCTAATAATTAATAATCATATCTCCAAACCTTTTAGGTTTATATTTAGTTGAGAGATAGAGATTCTTCCTCTACATGATTAATTATTAGGGTATATCATTCCCAATAACCATATTTCTTAATGCATTTTTATTATGCATCACATTATTATGTTAAATTGTTTAGATAAAACACATCATAATATACAACTCAACAAGTTACTTCATTATAAGGGAAATTGAACTAATTCCCATTATCCATCTTATCAAAGATAATAAGATAAACATAACATAATATAAAGAATATAAACAAGATGGAACTTTCATCTTCTTTATAAAAATATGAGATAATTTACACAACCAATGCAAATAAATCACAACTCACAATTCATCATTACAACTTATAAAATTTACAAGACTATGCACTATAGGCAACTGCATAATAACATCCCTCATTCTATAAGGTATAAAAATTTTCTTTTATAATACAACAAAATAATGAATCATAATTCTTTACTAAGAATTATATATATATCAACCAATGCATCATATAAGTTTTTGCTTTCTTTTACCACTTAAGTCGTCCATCTACAAAATAGCTAGCACAGTCGGTTCAATGAACTAAGCATGATAAACACTAAGCATTAAAATGAAGTGCAATCAAATAATTATTTCATTAAAGCAACACTACTTTAATGAGATAATAAAAACATCATACAATTACAATAAGTGATAACACACATAAAGGAATTAAATTAATAAATCTAGATCCAATTTACGAGAGAAGAGTAGAATATAATAAAACATATTTTCCTAAGATCTTAAATTTCTATTAATCCTATCAATGGATTGTAACAAACAATAAATCATGTCATCCCATTGTCTCATAATTCTATCCTAATAAAATACCACATTTATCTTTTCTAAGAGACAAAATAAATGAATACAACATGGTTCATTCTAGGATGATTCATCTAAATCATAAGTAAGGAATAAAAAGAACCAATGCGTACCATACCCAACTTATTACATCTGAAAATTGCGAAGCAGAGGTGACTGGTTCAAGACATTACGGTCAACCCAAAACACGGGTTTCCTCCAAACAGTGGGGAAAGAACACTTCCTTCTATCCCTAGGCTAATACCATCTCAAGAATTTGATACAGTAACAAACAAAAGTTCAACATTCCTTAGGCAAGACATTTCCAATTCCAAATCTCAAAGAAATTTCAAACAACCCAAACAAGCTTTCACCTAGTCTCCTGGTGAGTGAGTTGCTAAAAATAAAGAGTTATAAGCTAAATCCTTTACAAAAGAATAACCCAATACAAAAATGCCTAAACATAATTGAATATATCGACCCAAATATAAACTCATAACACTCAAGTGTTAAATCGAGTTCAGTGTCAAACCCAAGCTTCACGCACAAACGTTTAGAACTTCACAAGAAAGATAATGTGAAAACAGTGCCAAAATACAAACTCCCAACAACAATTTAGCATTGCATAAGCTTTCCAACACTGGTTCCGATAAAAACAAAGTTCTAACACAAATTAAATCAAAACACAAGGTACCAACACAAGTCTACCTCCAAATTCATAACCCAGAAGAAAAATCAAATAGAACTCAAGTTTCCCTAAGCTCATATCCTTATATTATCACGATAGTCACCAAAACACATTAAATTTGAATACAAGATCAGGAGTGCAAAATAGAGATACAAAAACAAGTTTCGCATACCATTTTCACTTGCATGCAGGTCATAAAACTTGCACAGAAAGACAATTTCCAAACAATACTATCTAGCCATAGTTTCATATCAAACACACAAGGATTCGTAAACCCAACAAGCAAAATAACCAACAAGTATGAAAAATAAATCTCATGAGAGCAAAGTTGTTCTAATGAATCATTTAAAAGAACGCAAAGAATTTTAATAGTTAGAGCCTATCATGCATGATAGTGCTTCCACCAAATCAAAGGAGACTTCCAACCGAGCTTCCAACTCTTTTTCTCCTCCACGAAAGATCAACAATCAAACTTCTTTTCCTCCTATGCCTCATATATTTTCCTTCAATAAAAATAGGCTGAAGAAACCAAAAATAGCTTTGAAGTGAAGGTCAAACTACTGGTTCGAAGAACCAGTTAGCTCCATGCAGAGAAAAATCCGCCATGCATGCAAAACCAAATGACCTCCTACAAACCCACCTTCTAAGTTTCCAAGATGGTTTGCACACAAAGACCGAGGCTCATAAATTCCATTCAATCCAAAATTCCCACTTATCTTTCCTTACCATCGCCTCCTAAATTTGGCAAATGCCAATTCAATACAAAAATACAATTCCATCCTTTAGTGGAGCTTCCACGTAAGCCTCTACCAAGTCTACTATCCCCTGCCAAATCGAACAGTACTTCCTTCCTTTAAACCCCTTCACTTAAGTTAAAATGCCATTGGAACCATCACCCTTGTGACATGCGACCCCTTAGGTTCCCTTAATAGTTTTGGATAGATTCAAATAGAACTTAGGTTAGTTTAACAATTACCAACATAGGTCTTAAAACATTTCCCATTAGAATTCCCACCTTAGGTTAGGTTCAATTCATACCCTTTTAGTATTAGGTAATAGCTATTTAATTAACCTAGTATACTTTAGTAATGCTCTTCCCTTATTCCTTTAGCACAATGCTTAGGTTAGGACACCAACCCCACAATTAGGATGCTTAGGTTAGAACAGAATTCAAATAATTAAATGTAGCTAGAACATAGGTGTTCTTACGTAGCTTAGGTTACCATTAAGATAATCCTTAGGTTTTAGGACTTCGTATTCATCCGCTATGAATTGAATTTTTCTTAATTCCTTATAATCCTACCAAGATCAATCACCAAAGACCCGAGCACAACATACAACTGAACGAAAACATATTCACACAAGACCACATAATTTGTATCACACAAAGTTTAGTCTTCAATGTCCCTTTAAACTACTGAAAGCCAATTTATCATTTAGTCTATGAAGAGGATTTGAAACATTCCTTGGATCACTGAAATTGATCCAAGGATGAGTCAGAAGAAGAATTAAGTCTTGCAACTCTTAAAACCAGATTGTAGCTCATCTTTCCAAAGTGAAAATGAATTCTTGATAACCATATAATTTTAGTCTAATGATTTTAAGAACAGAAAATATTTATCCTTATCAAGCATGATCTTCAATAAGTCAAAAGAACACATCTTTATCTAGAAAATCACATGTCAACACTTGAATGCAAAAAGAGGAATATATCAGTTGTCGAGGTGTTACATGCTTCCCTCCTAAAAATAATCATCATCCCAATGATTATCTCATTTTTAATAGATTGCATCAAGGAAAAATCATCTTATTCACTTTTCTTACCATATGTCAAAAACATATCAGCATTATTAAGTTCCGAAATTAGCATTACATACTGTTTATTCAAAATAAATAAATATCTGCCCAAACTAGCTTACTTATTGTATTATAAAGATAAAATCTCAAATTTTTATTAGTCAATAGAATCAATCCTGTTCAAATAGATATGGAAAAGCAATTTTCATATCCTCAAGGTTTTCCCAAGTTACACTCTCTTCATTAAACTGGTCCCATTGGACCTTGCATTGACTTATCTCATGATTTCTCAAATGTAACTCGGCAAGTTCAGCAAACACTCGTATGGGTTTAACCATGATTAATTCAGGTAATCCATGTAATCTAAAATTTTTGTGTACAAATATTTTATCCAAAATAGGAGAATCATCCTTCAGATTCCCAACAATAAAATGTGCTACCTTTGTTAGTTTATCCATAACTACTAAAATAACATCATGTTTATTTCTCGACATAGGTAACCCTTGTACAAAATCCATGCTTATTACTTTCCACTTGTACTGTGGTATGCTATGAGGATACAACAAACCGGTTGGGTGCATATGTTCCGCCTTAACACGTTGACATTCAAGGCAATGTGTCACAAAGTTTATAACATCATTTTTCATCCCTTTCCAGAAACATTGCTATTTTACATCAACAAGCATCTTTATAATGCCAGGGTGTCTAGAAAAAGGTGAATTGTGAAATTATACTAACAATTTCTTTCTCAAATCATTTAGTGAAGGTACATAGACTCTGTTTTCAAATCGTAAGATTCCTTCGTTATCAAAGTGAAAACCTTTATACCTCAAATCATTTGAATCTGCAACAAGTGCTGCTTTTACTTGCTGAAAGTAAGAGTCAGATTCTATAACACTTTTTACTTCATCCTTAAACTAAGTTCTTAACGTTATAAGAGCAGAAATGTGCTTCCTATGACTTAGAGCATCGACCACTCTATTTTCTTTACCCTTAATATAACTGATGTCAAAATCATATTGAGACAAAAACTCTAACCAACTTCATTTTCTTGCATTAGTATTTCACCGAGTGAAGATATACTTCAGTCCAAGGTGATCGGTTTTCAATTCAAAAGGTTTACCACACGTAATGTATCCAAACTTGAAGTGCATGAATAATGGCAACAAGCTCTAAATCATGTGGAGCATAATTCAACTCATGTAACTTAATTTTTCTACTTTCATAAGCTATGACATTTCTATTTTGTAACAAAATACCTCATAGACCTTCACCTCGATGCATCGGTTACCACCATAAAATCTCCATAAGGGTCCTGCAGTACTACAAGAATAGGTGCTTGAAGTTAATTGTTCCTTCAAGGTTTTGAATAAAATTTCACATTTCTCACTCTAAACAAACTTTTTATCTTTCTTATGTAAGGAAGTTATTGGGGAAGCTATCTAAGAAACATATTTTACAAATTTCCTATAGTATCAACAAGTCCCATGAAGCTTCTAACTTCATGTACATTCTTAGGTGCAGAAGCCACTCTGTTATAGCTAAATTTTTTGAAGGATCTACAACAATTTCTTTCTTACTTATTACAAGTCCCAAATAGTGTACTTCTATGTCATAGAAAGAACATTTAAACAACTTACCAAATAACTATATCTTTCTTAATATTCCCAAAACTATCTTCAAATGCTCATGGTGTTCCTTAATAATTGTTGAATATATGAGAATGTCATCCAAGAATATGAGAAAAAAATTGTCCAAGTATTCTTGAAAGATATTATTCTTTAAATTCATAAATGTTGTAGGTGCATTAGTTAATCCAAAAGGTAAAAATGTGAACTCATAATGTCCATACCTTGTTTTGAAAGTTGTTGTATGAATATCCCCATCCTTAATTCACAATTGATGATATCCAGATCGAAGATCTATCTTATAATATACCGATGCTCTACGCATCTAATCAAATAAATCATCTATCCTAGGGAGTGGGTATCTATTCTTGATTGTTTCTTTGTTTAACATTTTGTAATCAATGCACAATCTAAGGGTTCCATCCTTCTTTTTCACAAAAATTATAGGTTCTCCCCAAGGTGAAACACTTGGTCTAATCAAACCTTTAGAAAAAGTTCATGCAATTGAGCCTTAAGCTCTACTAATTCCTTAGTAGTCATTCGATACGGTACTTTAGAAATATGTTCAGTTCAAGGCTTGATCTCAATCGTGAAATCAAACTCCCTTTTGGGTGGAAGACCTGGAAATTCTTCTGGAAATACGTCATTGAAGTCACGTAACAATGGATATCTTTCCATAATATCACTACTCTCTTCTATTGATTTTGTAATTTTTACTACATATAAGGTACAACCTTTATTTTTGGCCTTTTTAAGTTGCATAGTGACAATTTTCCAACGAAATCTCACGTTCACACCTGAATCTCTACTAATTTTTTAGGTCGTCTAAACAACTAATGTGTTTTTAGAAATATTCCACTTTATCCTTATGTTATACTAACTAATTAACACCTATGATTACATCATAGGACCCCAAAGGTGCAACATAAAGATCAACCTCAAAGTGGAAAAGTTACGTAAATCAAGGAATGCTCCAAAAAGACACATTAATCGTATGAACAACATTGTTCTCATACTATACACCCATGTTTTATCCATGTTTCCGTGTTTTCTTTTTGGTTTTGATGCTAATTTACTAGAAATAAATTAGCCAAATTACTTAGCCGTAAATTCTATGGGCGTGAGCTATTTCGAGCCTTCTTGTCGCCACTTGCAACATGTATCTTGTGCTACTAATTATGACCAACCTTCTTCAAAGGAAATGTATTTACGTAATGAGCTTTGCCACAGTTATAACAGCCTCTTATAGGTCCCTTCCTATGCTCGGGTTTATTTCTAGCCTTAGAGTTATCATTCGACACCCATATGACTTATGTCCGTTATTATTGTTCATAGCAAAGTTGTTCCATGCATTACTAGCAAAAAATTTTATTCTTGTTTTCTTATTAGTATAAGATGAAAAATTAATTTTCATTCCAAATTTCTTCCAGTGGTCCTTTCTTAGGTGTAAGAGAGGATGAAGAGGAGTTGGGATTTTTCTTCCTTACTTCCTCCTTGTGTAGCAGAAATTGCCTTTAATTTCTATTCTGCCTTATGGATTTTTCAATAACCCCTTCCATCATGGTTGGAATGTGAACATCCACCTCTCCCCTTTAATGGGATTCAATCCCATGATGAATTTCCATATCCCGAACTTCTCATCGGTTTGGTACTCGAGGTACATACTTAAGGAGTTTTGTAATCACTCTCGATACTAAGTTACGCTTAGCTTTCCTTGAGCTAAGTTATGGAATTCATTTTTTTTTTTTTTATCATAGTAGGTTTGTGGCAGCCATCGTTGCAAGTAACCTTTAAATTGATCCCATGTGATATTAGCTTCATCAATATTCAACTCATCCTTATGGTTGTCCCACCACGAAGATGCTTCGTGAGAAACATGATATGCTCCCCATATCGCCTTTGTTTCTTCTAAGAAATTCCTTATTGTAAAGTATTTCTACATTTCGCTAAGCTAGTTCTCAGCTCCATCTCCTAATGTGATTCCATCAAACTTAGGAATTATCATTTTTATATCATTAGTGAGTTCACTACTAGCCTTGCCTTTTTATTCTTAGGCTAAACAAGTATATTAACATTGTTATTATCAACACCCACCTTGGCATTGTCCCCTCCTGAGGTGGCTAATTATTGTTATCAACTTCTTCTTCCTCCTCATTACCCATTACTTTCTATTCAAGTACAACTAAATGATCTCTTGTGTCCAACAGGCGTAAGGATCTCGTTAAGTTTCTAGGCGCTTACTACCTTCCTCAAGCAAAGGGTTATTTGTAACATTTCCTCTTGTTCTAACCATTTTTGTTATAAGAAAATTTAAGTTTCATCGATTATCAACACAATAGGTCCAAGAGCCGCAACCTTCATCTCGATACCAAGATGTAACATTCCCATTTTAAGACTTTAGAAACAAGGAAATATATATATTTTAATATAATGTTCACTTGTTCTAAATTAAGCATTATTTAGAACAAACATTCCATGCTAATTTAACTCAAATAGATAACCATATGTAGCTATAAATCACTCAATGATCCACCGATCTATTTATTTCATAACTTGGTAATCTACCGATCTATTTATGCTATCTTATGTATTAAATACATACCGTATACTTTGTATACTCGGTTTTGCTACCCTACACTGGGTACTGAGTGATATGTTTAAAGAACATATGTGAATATCTGTTACCAATATTCATCTGATATAACGTTGTTTTAAAATTGGTGATGTAGGACAATACAATCAGCAGCTTGTGATACTTTGGCCAAAGATTTAAAACATAATGTGTATGTCACTATTCCTAGACGACATACTCGTCATATTGGAATACGTCCTTCACCTCACTCCTCTATTATCATGATTGGTCTTTACTGACTACTATCAGTCCACTTGTCCCAGGTTTAACCCTATCCCTAGTTAGAAACATAACTTATTATAGGAATACACTCACAATGGCTTAGGGTAAATGGGCATACTCGGTTGACCTAAGTCAACCGGATGTGCCAAGGTACCCTGAGCCATTGGAAGCTACTTCTTATCCTAAATATGCCACTAACCTGACCTAGAGAGAAAATAAGTTCAAGTCCAAGTTCTTATTGTGTGTAGATCTGGATGATCAATGCGGAAGGGTGATGCCACATGTCAATTACAACGTTGTATTCTCGAGAAGACCCAAGTCTTCTCAAAAGTACAACCCTGTAGTTGGTGTGTGCCAACATCCTATAGAAACTACCTCATTAAGATGTACATACCCCAAGGAGATTGTTATTACATTGTTAATTTGGATTATGTCTTGATTACAACAATCCTACTAAACCCTAATCCAACACTCCATAAGTTATTATTGTATACTTGTATCAATCGAGTATTAAATAACTTTGTTAAACTTATGGTTGCTTTTAATGTTCATTTTCATGGTGTAACTAACAGTTAACCAAAACAGGACAAGCGATATCATAAGTTTCATTAAAATGTACTTTAACTTTCAGGAAGGTTTAACAACCGCATATATCCAATTAAAGTAGACTTCATACAAAATGAAGTCTAATAATTAATAATCATATCTCCAAACCTTTTAGGTTTATATTCATTGAGAGAGAGAGAGAGAGAGAGAGAGAGATTCTTCCTCTACACGATTAAGTATTAGGGTATATCATTCCCAATATCCATATTTTTTAATGTATGTTTATTATGCATCACATTATTATGTTAAATTGTTTAGATAAAACACATCATAATATACAACTCAACAAGTTACTTTGTTATAAGGAAATTGAATTAATTACCATTATCCATCTTATCAAAGATAACAAGATAATCATAACATAATATAAAGAATATCAACAAGATGGAACTTTCATCTTCTTTATAAAAGTATGAGATAATTTACACAGCCAATGTAAATAGATTACAACTCGCAATTCATCATTACAACTTATTAAATTTGCAAGACTATGCACTATAGGAAACTACATAACAACAACCCTCATTCTATAAAGTATACAACTTTTCTTTTACAATACAACAAAAGAATGAATCAGAATTCTTTACTAATAATTATACATATATCAACCAATGCATCATATAATTTTTTGCCTTCTTTTACCACTTAAGTATTCTATATGCAAAAATAGCTAAGCGGGGTCGGGCAATGAACTGAGCATGATAAGCACTAAGCATTAAAAGGAAGTGCATTCCACTAATTGTTTCATTAAAGCAACACTACTTTAATGAGATAATAAAAACATCATACAATCAACATAAGTGATAACAAACAGAAAGGAAGTACATTAATAAATCTAGATCCACTTTAAAGAGAAGAGTAGAATATAATAAACAATATTTGCCTAAGATCTTAAAGTTCTATTAATCCTATCAATGGATTGTAACAAACAATAAATCCTATCATCCCATTGTCTCATAATTCTATCCTAATATAATACAACATTTATCTTTTCTAAGAGACAAAATAAATGAATACATCATGGTTCATTCTAGGATGATTCATCTAAATCATAAGGAATAAAAAGAACCAATGCATACCATACCCAACTTATTACATCTGAAAGACAGACCAGGTTCATACATGAATTACTTGTTCCTTTCTTCGGTAACAATCTTGCACATTCAACATTAGAATATACATCAAAATAGAATTCCATAAGAATACAAGAAGGTGAGGAACAATTAGAACAGTCTAACTGCAATTCCAATTCCAATTATTTATGTTAGAAGTTATCCATAAAAGATCAGAAATAAAAGTTCACAAAAAAGTAGCCCCAAAGAGGAGTTAATCTCTACTCAAGTTCTTCACAAAAGATAAAGAGTACAAGAGACAAACCTACTCCTATCCATATAAACTAGGCAAGACTAGTCAACAACAGTCAAACCCATAAGTATAAATTTACTTAACAATAGAACCTTCTTGGCTACTAGTTCTCTACATTATTTCATCAATGATTCGAATAGGGTAGACCAACAAGTCAAAATAAATCACCATCTTGAAAGAGAATCGAGTATAGAGAAGTTTAAACAATGAGCTTATCCAAGGACAGGAGGAATGGTAACTCAAATAAGAAAAGAACCAATGATAAATCATTTCATTCAATTGAACAAGAAGTTCTAGTTTCAAACCAATTCAGGATGAAATTATACTGCAGACTCGAACCATATACTGGTCTCAAATAATACATATATATACGTATATTTTCTTTCTTAAAAATAAGTCAAAGACTCAATCACTGTATCAGTCGAGAATGACATCCCAAAATAGTAACATATCAAGTTCAGAATTACCCATGAACCCAAAACTAAAGACTCACAAAGGCTTCACCAATTATTACAAAAAGTAATAGTTCGTGATTAAAATAACTAAGCACAAACAATAGAATGGAGAAAGTATCCTTCCTGAATAGTTTCAGTGTCCAAGGTTAATAACCCAATCCATTCCAATGCAAAAGAAATGGAAATTTAAAACAAAACTTCACAACCATAAAATTGCGATAGAGGTGACCTGGTTCAAAACATTACAGTCAACCCAAAATGTGGGTTTCCTCCAAACAATGGGGAAAGAACACTTCCTTCTATCCCCACACCAATACCATCTCAAGAAGTTGATACAGTAATAAAAAGAAGTTCAACATTCCTTAGGTAAGAAGTTTCTAGTTCCAAATCTCAAAGAGATTTCAAACAACCCAAACAAGCTTTCACCCAGTCTCCTGGTGAGTAAGTTGCTAAAAATAAAGAGTTATCGATAAATCCTTTACAAAATAATAACCAAATACAAAAATGTAACAGAATCCAATATATCGACCCAAATGTAAACTCATAACACTCAAGTGTTAAATCAGAGTTCAGTGTCAAACCCAAGCTTCACGCACAAGCATTCGAACTTCAAAAGAAATATAATGCAAAAACAGTGCCAAAATACAAAATCCCAACAATATTTTAGCATTGCATAAGATTTACAACACTGGTTTCGATCAAAATGAAGATCCAACACAAATTAAATCAAAACACAAAGTACCAACACAAGTCTACCTCCAAATTCGCAACCCAGAAGAAAAATCAAACAGAACTCAAGTTTCCCTAAGCTCATATCCTTATATTGTCATGACATTCAGTTCAAAGCACATTAACTTTGAATACAAGATCGAGAGTGTGAAAGTAGAGACAAAAACAAGTTTTGCATACCAATTTCACTTGCATGTAGGTCATAAAACTTGCACAGAAAGACAATTTCCAAACAATACTATTTAGCCATAGTTTCATATCAAACACACAAGGATTCGTAAACCCAACAAGAAAAATAACCAGATAGGCATGAAAACATGAATCTCATGAGAGTAGAGTTGTTCTAATGAATCATTTAGAAGAACACAAAGAATTTTAATAGTTAGAGCCTATCATGCCTGATAGTGCTTCCACCAAATCAAAGGAGACTTCCAACCGAGCTTCCAACTCTTTTTCTCCTCCACGAAAGATCAAAAATCAAACTTCTTTTCCTCCTACGCCTCATATATTTTCCTTCGATCAAAAATAGGCTGAAGAAACCAAAAATATCTTTGAAGTGAAGGTCAAACTGCTGGTTTGAAGAACCAGTTAGCTCCATGCAGAGAAAAATCTGCCATGCATGCAAAACCAAATGACCTCCTACAAACCCACCTTCTAAGTTTCCAAGATGGTTTGCACACAAAGACCGAGGCTCATAAATTCCATAAATTCCATTCAATCCAAAATTCTTACTTATCTTTCCTTGCCACCGCCTCCTAAATCTGGTGAATGCCAATTCAATACAAAAATACAATTCCATCCTTTAGTGGAGCTTCCACGTAAGCCTCTACCAAGTCTACTAGCCCCTACCAAATCTGGCAGTACTTCCTTCATTTAAACCCCTTCACCTCATTTAAATTCCATTGGAACCATTTCCCTTGTGACATGCGACCCCTTAGGTTCCCTTAATAGTTTAGGATAGATTCAAATAGAACTTAGGTTAGTTTAACAATTACCAACATAGGTCTTAAAACATTTTCCATTAGAATTCCCACCTTAGGTTAGGTTCAATTCATAACCCTTTAGTATTAGGTAATAGCTATAAGTAACCTAGTATACTTTAGTAATCCTCTTCCCTTATTCCTTTAGCACAATGCTTAGGTTAGGACACCAACCCCACAATTAGGATGCTTAGGTTAGAATAGAGTTCAAATAATTAAACGTAGCTAGAACATAGGTGTTCTTACGTAGCTTAGGTTACCGTTAAGATAATCCTTAGGTTTTAGGACTTCGTATTCATCCGCTATGAATTGAAGTTTTCTTAATTCCTTATATTCCCACCAAGATCAATCACCAAAGACCCGAGCACAAACATACAAATTGAATGAAAACATATTCACACAAGACCACAAAATTTGTATCACACAAAGTTCAAGTATTCAATGTACCTTTAAACTACTGAAAGAAAATTTATCATTCAGGATATGAAGAGGACTTGAAACATTCCTTGGATCACTTTGAAATTGATCCTAGGATGAGTCGAAAGAAAGAATTAAATCTAAAACTCTTAAAACCAAATTGCAGCTCATCTTTCCAAAGTGAAATGAATTCTTGATAACCATATAATTTTAGTCTAATGATTTTAAGAACAAAAATATTTATCCCTATCAAGCATGATCTTCAAAAGTCAAAAGAACACATATTTATCCAAAAATCACATGTCAACATTTGAATGCAAAAAGAGGAATATATCGATTGTGAAGGGTGTTACACAAAAGAAGTTGAATAATAGGCATGCAAAGTGGGTATCATTTTTGCAGGGTTATACTTTTTCTCTAAAACATAAATCTAGAAAATAGAATCAAGTTGTAGATGCATTGAGTAGGCATGTGACTTTGTTTACCACTATGGAAAATGAGGTGGTGGGTTTTGAAGCAATAAAGGGTTTGTATTCTTCTGATTCTGATTTCAAGGATATTGTTGAAAGGTTAATTCATCCATTTTCGACACAATACAGGAGATTTCTGAATGAGTACATTTTACAGGATGGATATCTATTCAAGGGACACCAACTATGTATTCCAGTTGGGTCTATGAGAGAGAATATAGTGAAAGAGTTGCATAGTGGAGGATTGGCTGGGAATTTTGGTAAAGATAAGACGATAGCCTTGGTAGCGAGAAATACTATTGGTAAAAGCTGAAAAAGAAATGTTGTAAGATATGTGGAGAGATGTCAAATTTTCCAAGTCTCGAAAGGCCATGCATAGAATACAGGGTTGTATATGCCATTGCCTATTCCTAAAGGGTCGTGGACAGATCTAAGTATGGATTTTGTTTTGGGATTACCAAAAACACAATGAGGTAATGAATCAATTTTTGTGGTTGATAGGTTTTCTAAGATGGTTCATTTTATTGCTTACAAGAAAACAAGTGATGCGATAGGCATAGCAAATTTGTTTTTCAGAGAAGTTGTTCGTTTGCATGGTGTTCCAAAACCATTACTTCAGATAGGGACACAAGGTTCTTAAGTCACTTTTGGCAGACTTTATGGAAGAAATTGGGAACTCAACTACAGTTCAGTAGTTCCTATCATCCTTAGACTGATGGGAAAATAGAGGTGGTAAATTGGAGTTTGGGAAACTTGTTAAGGTGCATCGTTGGGGAAAAGCTAAAACAATGGGACTTAGCATTACCACAAGCTGAGTTTGCATATAATAGTTCCATAAATAGATCCAAAAGAAATTCTCCATTTTCAATTATGTATGGGAGTAATCCAAATGGGGTGTTCGATTTGGTATAGCTACCAGTTGATGGTAGAGTCAGTGATGATGCAGAAGCATTTTCGAACATATATAACAATTACAGGAAGAAGCTGCAAAATAGTAATGATAAGTATAAGGAAATAGCTGATGTACACAGATGGAGAAAGGTATTTATAGTTGGTGAGTTGGTTATGGTATATCTGCAGAAGGAAAGGTTTCCAAAAGTAACCTATAACAAGATGAAGTACAAGAAGATTGGTCCTTGCAAAATCATGAAAAAATAAACAATAATGCTTATGAGGTAGAATTGCCAAGGAATTTTTATATTTCTCCAGTGTTTAATGTTTCAAATTTGTATTATTTTCATGGGGATGGTGTAGAAGGGGATGTTATTGATGAAGTAGTAGATTGGAGGCAACAGGTTTTGGTGAAGAAGAAAGAAGAAGTGGATCAGATTCTAGATAAGAAAACAATGGACACACGACATGGGAAATACAACAAATATTTGGTACATTGGAAAGGATTGGAATAAGAGGAAAATACTTGGGTCACAAAGTGGGAGATTAAGAAGTTGGATGTAGATAAATGGAAGCAGTTTGAAGAAGACAACTTGCAGGAGCTGCGTTTTTTCAAGCAAGGGAGAATGATGTGCTAGAATTAGTAGGAACTTGACAAGGTCATAACTTGAGCTTCGAGTGTCCATTTGAGTCCATTTTTTTGAAACCACATGTTTCAATGAGATGAACACAGTGGAAACTTGCCCTACTAATTGGGGAAAGTTTTGGCACATTTTTAGGCCCTAAATCCGCCATCTTGAGGCTGAAAATTAGGATTTAAGTTGTAGTTCAATTTTTCCTATTTTTGGGCATTAGTTAATTTTAGTCTATTAGTTGCATTATGAGTTAGAAAGTTAGAAATTCCTCTAATTTAGGAATGTAGAAGATGCGTGGTAATTTCTATGCCCATATGAATAAGCATGCGAACTTACTAAGAATAACAGGTTCTAGTAAATTGCTAAAAATAGTAATTTCTGCCACCTAGAGTAGATTTAGTCAAGTTAGTTAGATTTTTCTTGGCAACTCGAGTTGGGATTTTTTTTCCTATTTAGGAAACATTGTAATTCATTTTTCAATAACAAAGAAGGAGATCTATTTTCTTTTGGAGTTCATATTATTTGTAGTATATCAAGTTTATTCATAAATTGGCTACATTAGTGACACAATGATCCAGGGCATCGTTGAATCAACTAAGCTCTTTCTAACTCTCTTTGCACATTAAGTTTTACATTTGTACTTTCTCAGTTTCTTGGGTCACTCTTCTTATTTATTCTAGGAATTTTATTTTATTGTTGTACTTGTTAGATTAACTCTTAAAATTTACATTTTTAGTTAATTAAGTAAAAATGAGAAGATTACTTACCATTGGTTGAGTTTTCTTATAACACACACCATATAACATTGGGTATTTCCCTTTTTGAGGTTCTATATGGAAGAAAATGTCAACCACATATTAGTTAGGATTGTGTGGAAGATATAGTGGTTATAGGTCATGACATGCTTATGGACATAGAAGAAAAGGTAGAATTGATTAGGAAGTTCTTATTTGAGGTAATAGACAGGAAGGAAAATTATGCGAGATAGAAAACAAACACCTAGAGTGTTTAGAGTGAGTGATAAGGTTTTTCTAAGATTCAAACCAAAGAATAGTTCAATCAAGTTTGGAAAGTGTTACATAATAACACCTCAATATGTTAGGCTATTCTATTTTCTCTAAGTGGTCAACCTAGTGGCATATAGACTTGCACTACCTCTATCTTTATCCTCGTTACAAAACACTATTCATGTTTCTCTTTTAAGAACATATCATGTTGATGTGTCTCATATTTATTTATTGGAAATGTATATAGGTATAGTATATGGGATTTATTTTGGTTGAGCCCCTATGGGTGCTTGAGGTTTGCAAGATTCACTTACAAAACATGGAAGTCTCTCGGTGTAGGTCCAATGGGACCAATATTCATAAGAGAGTGATACCCGGAGGACTTGATGAAGAAGTCCACAATGCATACCCACATTTTTATTAGTTTGTTTTCTTTTATAGTATTACTAATCATCGAGATGAAGCTTCCTCTTACAGGGGAAGGATGTCATATAAAGAAATTGGTCATTTATTATTTTGATACATTTATACAACTTAAAGGTGATGATCACCATAAAGATAATATAATATTGATTGATTGGTTTTAATTGATTAAAATTATGATATGTTTTGGATAAAAACATTTAGTTACAAATTTTAAGTAATTGTTAGATGTTTATTACTGTTGATAAAATTTTGTTATTGATTTTATACAATCTAATTTATTATTTTGGACATATAATGCACTAGGTATTATTTTCAGTGCATGTGTAGGTATTATTAGGAAAGAGAAAGGGCATCATCAGATAGAGAAGGAAATATTTGGTAATGGGTATTGAGAGAGAGAGAGAGAGAGAGAGAGAGAGAGAGAGAGAGAGAGAGAGAGTTTTCATGGGTATGTTAATGCTCAAACAATTGTTAAATTGTAAGTCATCCAATAGGAATTTTGTTGTTTATTTTAGTTTCAATTTAGTGTGTTGCAATGTGTGGTAACATTATTGACATATCAAGTGGTAATATGATTTTAGTACACATTCTTGTTAATAGTAGTGTGATATCACTACACGGAAAATAGTAATGAACTATTATAAATCAGTAATAGTAGGCATATTACGAATAAAATATATCAACATATATATGTCAAGGTTTTGTCATAATACTTCGTTTCTAGGAAAATAATGCATTTCAATGCATTGATGTATTATTCATGGTAAAAATCACATTACGATCCAACCCGTGATAAAATATAAATAATATATATATACATAATAATAATATAAGTGTTCTTAAATAAGAGTTTAGCATATTTAAACCGTTTTTAAATTTGTTGAGATTGAAAGTCACATTTACACACACACACATTTAAATCTAAGAAATGGTTATAAATTTCAACCATTTGCATATGTGGTAAAGAAATAACTAATTTAATAAAAATAAAAGCTATCAACACTGGAAGTAATAAATTTTAAAAAATGATAAAAAATGTAATGGTGGATCTAGACGCATGCATGTGAAGAAGGAGGTGAGTTACATCAATTGCATGATCCAAAATTAAAAATAAGAAGAGCATGATAAATAATAGAAGGGAAAAAGGTAATATTAAATAACATGCCCAACATAAGGTAAGGATACATAGCCAAAAACTAAATATTGAACACAAATTTTGGGAGTTAAAAACTCCACACCATAACAATTTTAGGGGGAGATAGGTGTCTTCAGGAAAGGGGATAAAAACTTGTTTTAGACACACACACACACAAAATACAAACACACTAGGGGAAGAATGGGTGAAAAAATCAACATGAGTAATATGAAAAAAACAACGAAGGAATATAAAATGCATCAAGAAGGAAAGAAATTATAAATAAATAAATGTATATTTATATAAAAGGAGGCACGTATAAGAGGAACTCGTATAAAGGAGTCAAAATTTTTTAATTTGAAAATTTTCAACACTCAATAGATTCTTTTGTGTTATTCAAGAAACAAAGATCAAATAAATAAACAAAGAAAATAATGAATGTGTGTGTGTGTGTGTGTGTGTGTGTGTGTGTGTGTGTGTGTGTGTGTGTGTGTGTGTGTGTGTGTGTGTGTGTGTGTTTGTATGTATATAAAGAAAAGAAATATATTGCGGGAGATTGGATGCAACAACTAGAAAAAGGAAATTAGCTTTAGACAAGTAAGTAGAGGATGTCAATTAAGGAGAAAGAGGTAGTTTATTTGTTTTGTTTGGGGTTTACAATGTGCTTAAATATATGAAAATGAATTAACTAATATGGGGTTGATATATTTTATTTTATTTTTAAATTTTTTTAGACCTTGTAAATAGGATTTTTAGAGGCCATACAAACTGTTCGATAAAATTATTCAATATATGAAAATGTAGTTCAATATTAATTTAGTTGATTCCACCTTTCAAAAACTATTAACTATAGGTGTGACGTAAAAATGGTCACTTGTGTGATTTATATTTTATAACCCTCATACAAGAAATCTGAATGACTACATGAACATATGCCACAAACAAATATTTCTGATTTTGGTTTTACATGTGCCGGTAGCATAAAAATCCTTTTCAATAACTCCATTTTGTACATAGCCTTAAATAATTACCTTCAATGATAAAACATATTTTATAAGCATTATATCAAATAGATCACGTGCCTTGTCTATGTTTCCACATTTTTCATACATGTCTACTAGGCTAGTTGCAACTACATCTAGGAAATTGTCTATATCATTTATAATTTTATGGAAGTCCTTACATTATTCTAGAGCTCCCAATTTTGGCATAGGAAAGGGTATGACAGACCAAGAGAAAGGAGATTCATAATATTTACGTACATAAAACTATTTGGTAGGGAGATAAAAAAATTATGAATACCTTGTGAATAGGAACATGTGAATGTATAAATTTTACAAAAAAATATAGCTATCATAAGTAACAATAAATATCATGTGGATAAGCTTCAATGTATAACATATACCTAAAGGGTTGATAGATTATTCCTAGATGAATTCTTGTACATATATATATATATATATATATATATATATATATATTATAAGTTATATTAAGTTTATATATATCCTTTATAATTTTATGGAAGTCCATAGGATATTCCCGAGCTCCTAATTTTGGCATAGGCGAGGGCTTGGTAGACCAAGAGAAAGGAGATTCATAATATTTATGTACGAAAACTATTCGGTAGGGACGTAAAAAAATATAAATAAAATAAGTATGAATACCTTGAGTATACAAATGTGTGAATGTATAAATTTTTCAAAAAAATGTATCTATCGTAAGTAACAATAACTATCATGCGATAAGCTTCATATATATAACACATACCTAAAAGGTTGATAGATTATTCTTAAATGAATGCTAATATATATAAATTTAATATAACTTATAAACAATAAATATGATTTTATAAGGTAAAACATAGTAAACATTAATTGGCCACTCATAACTTAAGAATAGAGAATGATTATTTGGAAAAAAATTGTAGTAAAAAGAGAGTATGGTTGAGAGTTTTTTTAGCTTAGGGGGTGTGATAAAACTTAGGTGATAGATAACGTATTACATGGAATCACATATGATGGATGCTACTAGGGAGATTCGAGGTAGGATATGGATTGACACAGAGGCTACCCTCACGAATATCAGTCTTGATTATTCATGTTGTAAAATTCTATTGGATTTCAGGGATTATATGTGTACCTAATGTTATCCAAAGAATTTTGGCCAAAATCAAATAAGAGATTTATGATTTAGGATGTCTATAATTCCTACATCGTTGATGTTACCAATTGATTGGATAATCGCTTACACATGAGACTCTATATTTCCTCATTGATTACCACATCTTCCTTCTTGTCAAGGGTACGACTATTCTCAATATTTAAGAGGTGTGTGTGGATCTATATGGCTCATGATTGGAGGTAAAGCAATTTGATGATACTCTTTCTTTCGCTACAATTAGACAACAAAACAGTTCTTTACAACTTATGTAATGGTATTTTTGGTAAATTGTATCATTGTATTACTATGGAGACTAATGTACAATTTATGGGAATTATGTTTAATTTCTTTTAATGAGATTTGTTTTTCAACATTGTATAAAATATGTGAAGTTACTATGAAGGTATGAAATATTAAGTTAGTTTTTCTTGAAGAAAAATTGTATCAATGTATTTATAAATTGATTTATAGTGAAATTGTACCTTATAAATTGAAATTTGATGATTGCATTTCATAACTAATAAGGATTCTTTGATTATATTTTATATAAAATATGGTTTTATTACACATAATTTTAAATGATGAAGACCTTAAATCATAGAAAATAATGGTTAAGTAAGCTATAACTACAAAAATGAGTTTATTGTTATGGATGTTAAATATGTATAGTCGAACCAATTTACGAAGAGATAATATAGGGATGAACGAACATGTGTAATGAAATTATGTTAATTGGGGATGGAAAAATGTGTGCAATTAAATTGTGTGGATCGGTGTATTGAAAATAGGTAAGTAAATAAAATAAGAAGTTTTATTAATTTATAAAGAATGGAAACTTGAACTATGTTAGATTCTTATGTATTATGGTATTGAAATAGAATTGTAGATTCACTTGGCTTGATTTAAATGAAGTGTTTATGTATTAAGTGATGAAAAATGGAATGAGAAATATCTCTAATCAATATATATATATATATATATATATATATATATATATATATATATATATATATATATATATATATATATAGCTCATCTATTTCTTAAATGGAAAACTATGTCGATTAGTGAGATGCTATGTTATGCTTATGACAAGTTGAAACTTTGAATACATTTGGTAAAAATATTTACCGTGAATTCCTCTCATTACACTTGAATGTTAAGTGAATAGGAAAAGGGTGAATAAAGTTACTTTCTTAACTTGTAAGAGATATTTTAGGTTTCATTTAATCAATGTATGTCAACAAAGTTTAGACATGTTATTATTGTAACCCTTTTATGGGAAGGATGCTACGAAAAATGTTTGCAAGGATTGTGCAGATTGATTATGAGGTATATGATCATGTTAGTTATTGTATGTTAAATTCAACTTAGTTTATGCAAAAAGAAACTTTGTGGACCTCCATAACATTTTGATTAGTAAAAACTTGTTTTGAATGTACACTAACATGGTATAACAAAGAATTGTTTTAGTTGCTGATTTGCTTTTAAAGAAAATAAAATTTTTAGAGACTATAATGTAGATTTAAAGTTTTTATCCTCATATTCAATCCTATAATATATTATTTTATCTAAGAAAATCAAATATAATTATCCTTAATATTCTAATATTATAACATTCAAAACATTAATGTTTGATACTAAAATTAGAACATTCAAATTATTGATATTTAAGACTCTCCATGATTCTTTTCAAAATTTTGGTTATGTACATTCATATATTTTATAGTTAAAGGAGTTATTTAATTTCTAAGAGAGGTGGTTTATCATGAGTAGTGATATATGAAGAGGAGAAGAAATCATAGGATCAAAAATATCAAACAAATATAAAACATAGAAGCTATGTTTCAAATTACAATGGATGATTATAGTTCATGAGATCACATCTTTTATGAAGCAATTTTTCAAATTGTTCACATGCCTTGTGTATAATTCCACATTTGACATGCATCTTTTTTTTTCTAAATTTATCATTCGTTAATCAAATTAATTCACTAGCTACTAAAAAACTAGTGAACTTAGAAAGATAAAGGGTTTATGTTACCTTAAATGCAATGATTCTTGATACGAGCACTGAATGATGGATTGTTGTTGCTGCTAAAACCTAAAAAAGTGAAATGGATTGGATTAGATAGATGTATGAGGGGGCTTCCCGGACAATACGAATCTAAGAAGTCGTTAGTTTGCTTAGTGGATGTCAACCCCGTGTCTAGATAAAAGATGTAAAAGAAAAATAATGCGAAACAAATTTATCACTAAATATGAAAAATGGTAGAAAATTATCTAAAGCTAGTTAGATGACAATAACTAAAAAGTAAAGGTTACATGGTTTGGGTGGTGGTGACCCGAGAATGTGCATAGGATGGTTGACAAAGACACAGGAGGATGGATCCAAAGCTGTAGATGAAGTATGCAGACCTAAAAGGTCTTGAAATAATCTAGAAGCTGATGAGGACTTGTAGCTGTTGTAGGAGGATCTAGAAAGAGCACCAAAGACTAGGAGATAGGATAGATGATATAAAGGATGATTTAGTTAGGTTTTGGATAAATAGGAACCCTAGTTGATGATGACCGGGGGACTCGATGGTAAGTGTAGCGAGGATTGGGATGAGGTCAAGAAGAAATAGCTAAATATGGCAACTTGCAAGCACTAGAACTAGAAATAAAGGTTTCTGAGTGATGGTTAGATGGTGCTCTAGACCTAAAAAAAGTTAATATGCAAGAAAACAAATATAATCTAATAGAAAACTTGATAAAAGCACTATAAAAGAAAGAAATATCATGAAGGAAGATCATGAGTGAAGTAAAACACGTTTGATGATGGATGTGATGTATATGACTATCACAAGAAGATCTAGAAGTTATGAAGAAGATATGGTTGCTCTATGGTTGCTTGATTACCAAGTAATCACATGATGTCCATAATGGAAAGAAAACACTTGTTTTAAAGTGGTTTGATCATGACGATGGTGATCAAACTAGGTCACTACTAATCATGGGAAAATTTCCCTTTCAGGATTGATTTTTGATTTAAGGTAGGATTTGTTGATTTTAAAGATTTGGTCAAATTCTTTAAAGCATATTTGCGGGATTATGTGACTTGGTGATGAATATAAGGTAGTTAGGGCATAAAAATCGATGGGATGAAAGATAGAAAATAATGGTGATTTATATGTAGGATAAAAGCATCCTAATTAGAAAGTTGTTTGGGGCAATGGATGAAGGTATTAATTAATTAATAGGATCAATGTGGATGGGATAGTTGGGCATGTAAAATATTAAATGATTAATTAATTAATGCGACTTAATTAATTAACAAGGATTGGATGGGAATTTGATTGAATGAGGAGGATGATTAAATTAAAATATGCACACGTGGGTGAATGAGGGTATAGGTACTAATTTTAGGTGTCTACATTTTCTCCCTTTTTGTTGAGTGGTTTGAGCTCGTAAGCCACTAGACAAAAAAAGGATTTAATGAGGATAAATATTTGATGATAAGTCCCCCCTCAAATAAGGGATCGATGACGTTAAGGGAAGTCGATGACATGTTTGAAAAAAGTAGGTGAAAAGGGGTGAGTGGGTGATTAATTGATGGGAGAAAGAATAACCAAGACAAAAAAAAAAGTGCCCTAGGAAAAAAGGATCGTAGTATGGATAGAAAATATGACGGTGACTCGAATATCACATTGGTAAAGGAAAATTGTGGTCTCAACACAGATGGGCTACAATGTTCTACGAACAAGTGAGTGGGTGAAGACCACTACGGTGTGGATGCGAGGCCGATGACTAATGGGTCATAGGCTAGGCATGAAAATATTCACAACCATATGTGAAAAGGTATGTGAAAAACTTCATACATGAGAAATCGAATGAGTAGGTATGCATCCAAAAGGGACAAGGATGAATGATATGGTGCCCAATGGGACATGAGAAATGGCCATGAAGGAAATATGAAAAAGTGAGTACAAATTAACATGCCCCAAAGGGGGAAAGCATGGTTAAAAAAGGAAAAAGAGGAAAAAGAAAAATATCCCTAGTGGGGAAAAGGTATGGCCCAGTGGGAATTTAGAAAAATTATATGCCCGAAGGATAGATATGGCCACAATGGTAGAATTTATGATTAGATGAAGAATAATGGTGCCTCAAGGATGGGCCCGAATATGACCAAAAAAGTGGACTTGATATAATGAATGTAATTCCCAAATGGGAGGATGAGTATGGCCTCAAAGGAGGACTTCATGGGCAGATTGGATAAGATTGTAAAATAAAAATGCCCGATATAGGGAGATTATGGCCACGAGTGTGGACTTATAGAATAAATATGATTAACATGCCCAAAGGAAAAAAATATGGCCATGAATGTGGAATTGAAGAGTATGTATGCCTAGAGGAAGATTGATTATGGCCACGGATGTGGACTTAAAGAATATGTATGCCCGAGGAAGAAAATAGTTGAAAATGTTGTATGAAAATTCCCAAAGGGGAAAATAGATATGACCATAAATGTGGATTTAAAGGTCAACAAGAGATGATGCCCTAGAAAGGGATGCAAGAAAGAAGGGAGAAAGCCCAAAATGGTTAATACTAAAGCCAGTTGATGGTCACTAAGGAAAATTGATGGTGACCAAGTGTTGGTGGGCTATATAAGCCCAATGGTTGGCTGAAAAAGCTCATTTTCAAGGCTGAAAGTTGATGAGAAAGAATAAAGTGAGAAATGAGAGATTGTCGAAATGGAGGCCACTGGAGCTACAAGGAAACTCCAGAAGGTGTGGAGGATGGTGAGTAACAAAACTCATGCTAATTTTTATTTAATTTCATGTTTTATTTATTATTTTACATTTTTTGTAAACGTGGATGACGCCAAATGCGGTTGGTTGAGAGACCCATATGGGTCAATATCGATTGGGTCCTAGTAGGGCGGGTTGATTTGACTAGAAATGCATCAACCTGACCAATGTTAGTGTCAACTAGGGTAAAATTGGATAAATTAGGGTTTGATTTTATTTTAGATGAAAATTAAGACATTTTAAATGTATTTTTAGATTATGGATCTGATATGTGTCTATTTTTCTTGTGATTGCAGGATAGGGAGAACTTGTATTTGAGAGATCAAGTGTCTACTCTATATGAGAATACTAGAGGGGATGTGATAGATGTTGAGTGGGATCATTTTTATACATTTAGATTAGAGGTATTATGACACTATTAGAGGATTCCAAGAGATGTAGGGCTTATGATTACTCTTGTGGAGAGATGTTATTGATAGATTGCTACATTCTAGTTTAGGATAGGGGTGATGTCTATCAATCTAGAGGATGTGTATTAGATTCTTAGGTTGTTGATACAGGGGGAGAAGATAATATCCATCACTAGTGATGATCGATTGGCATTTTGATGCGGATGTTTGGAGCCGATGTGCCTCTAATCCGATTCTTTTTAGGGGATTTCGCATATGAGTAGAGGTATGAGGCCGTGAAATTTGGAGTGGCACGTGCCTAATTTCTTTTCATGGTGATGATGGTAATGTCTTGCTATGATTTTTTAGACTCAAAAGGATCTCACTTTCTATGGGCTTTAGCTTTGGGTTGTTGTTGATATCGTGGACCAAAAGAGAGTATTTTCATTTTGGACTTCCTTATTAGCTTAATTATATCATGAGCTATCTAGATATAGGGTTGGTAGGAGATTCAGATTGGATGTTAGATTCTTGATACACTACTAGAATCATGAGCACATAGTGGTGATTAGGCCAACAAGGTTTCCATGGGTCATATGAGACCATATTCAATTGGAGTTTGGATTTTAAGGAGGGATGATCGAGGCCTTCAAGGACAAGGGAGAGAGAGGGGTAGATTGGTATGTTGATAGATTAGTTGAGTTGGATGTTGATCGAGATCACATGGAGACCATATCGGGGATTTTGGAATGGCTAGGGAAGATGCGAGTTAGGTAGGGATGAGGAGGATGAGGTGGATTTAGGGAGACAACCGAAATGATCGAGGTTGTCTAGTGTGAAAAGTTACGATGATAGTTTGGAGTGGTTTAGTCGAGTTCCCCATGATTTGATGCTATGCGGAGGGAGAATTTTTAAAGATATTTGTCGAGTCCTACTATGTTAGACCCACTAGAGGAGGAGGGCATGCCATGCGATGATGAAGAAAATTTGGAAGTAGAAGAGGGGTACTCGATTGACATACAACAACATGGGGAGCTTGGGTGATCAAGGACAAAGGAGAGGAGGATATTGAGGAGATGGAGGTAGATGTTGAGGTGGATACTAGAGGAGGTGAAGATGATGGAGAAGGAGAGTCCATTGAGGTGGCACACTTGCATATCAAGTTGGATCGGATGAGGGTCGAGAGAAACCGAACACCCGTAGAAGCAAGAAAAATTTCTACATTAGTGGGATGCGGTCACATAGGAGCAAGATAAGGTTTCTCAAGAGAGATTCGATATTGTAGGTAGATTGAGGCCTACAAGGACCATTTCAGAGAGATTTGGCTACCATTTTAATGGTAGTCGATCAACGGTATTAGGCGGTATGGAAAGGATCGGGACATATGGAACCCCTAGTATGATTGGGATGGATAGGTATCTAGCATTGGCCGTTGATGCGTAGTATTATAAGGATATTGTGATATGTAAGTTACCTCGATACTAAGATATTATGAGCATATCCAGAGAGGTAGGCATGAGGTGGAGCTAGTCCATCGATGAGTACAACTAATGTAGCTCTTCCATGATAAGAGGAGGGATGCTTTGGAGGGTGGCGATGGTGGATAGGGTTTAGGTGTTGTAATTTCCTAGAGGGAGAAGACTTGAGGGATTCATACATTCATTTTACTGATTTTGATAGCATTTCAGATCTAAAGGATCTCCCTAGAGGGCCATAATATATTGATACTCTTTTGACACACACATGCACACACAAATATATGTGTGTGTGTGTTTTTTTCTCATGGATCATTATGCACGTTATATTTTTCCGTGCATTTCTTGTATGATGTGATGATTTAAATTCTAGGTGATGTGATGATATTAGATTTGATGTTTATGATGATGGTTTCTTAGATGTGATATGATGATGATGGTTACCTTGGAACACATGTTTGGTTTATTCTTTATGATGATGATGAAATACATGTGTTATTAGATGGTTATTTTAGATTCAAATGTAAGTATGTATATAAGTGTGTGATGTGAGAACTACAACTATCTCGATCCATGTGTATATTTGATGATGATGATAAAGTAGATGTAGGATTAAATGATTAATTTTAATTGAAATGTGTATAGGTGATGATATGAATGTATGATGTGGTAACATGTTTTAAACTTAAATTTTGACTATGGTGATTAAAATGTATGGATAAGATGTGATGAAAATAGATTGAAAATGGATGTGATTAAGAATAAATGTGTTGTTAGATAAATAGGTAACATGAAATGAAGAGAGATGCACTTAGGAACTGATGTGGTGGGGTCAATATGAATAATGCCTCGTAACAATGGAGACCCATAGATGTAAATGAAAGTATGTTATAACAAGGAATGTGAGAGGAAAAAATGCCTCCAATCGCATTATAGGTAAACAAGGAGGGCACTTTGAGGAAATGTGAGGTAGATGTGACCAAAGTTAATGCTAGAAAACAACCAAAAATAGTTATTCATTTTAAAGATCGTGAAGAGACATGGATGAGATGATGTCATAAATCTAGTGTTGACATGAAAAATGGGGTTTGAGATGAAAGTTGTATAGAGGGAAGAGGGTTCTCTAAGATTTGTGTTCCCTAAACTATTCCCTTACTCTAGGAAGGGGAAAGAGAAAGTTGATCAATGTAGGAAGATTTCTTAGGATGCTAATAAAATAAAATGTTGATCAATGCAGGAAGCCTTCAAATTCCATAAGGAGTAACCATCCTTCAAGGGTATGGTATAATTTACGATGCATAGATGATAAGAATAAATGATAACCATCCTTTGAGGGATTGGTTTATATATTTTCTTCTCTTTTTTTATTTTGACTTTTTATTTTTATTTTACATGAACAATTGTCCTCTGAGGGATCAATATTTTTTTTGAAAACTTTGATTTTGATTCAAGCATCCATGATTTTTGATTTGACATGGGGAGAATTGGTGCTGGCCAAGTAGACCACTTAGCGGGGGATAGAGAGTGCACAAGAGACACCCTTGGACCCTTTACATGGTTCCAATAAGGGAATAAGAGGGTGACGAATGTGATGATCATAGAGTTCTCAATAAATGATATAACCTATCAATTATGAGTATGTTATGGGTAGATCCGTGGTGACTGTATTTAAGGCCATATGTAAGAAGTGACAGAAGACCACATAGTTCCAAATCATCATGATGAGATATGAAGGAGGAAAAGATAGAGGAATGATTTGAAGACATGACTAAGGGAACATTGGTAAAAGCATTAATAAAAGAATGGTCAAAGGTACAATGTGTTAAGTAGTTCCACTTCCTATTTAACATATGATTTGATCTAATAGGGGAAAACTTTCTACGTTGGTTCCTATCCGGAGTAGTGACATTTTGATTAGTGTCACATTTTAGAAAATGGGATGAGATAAAAAAGAAAAAATAAAAGAATGCGCTTCCCCTCAAGGAAGAGAAAGGTATGTGTCTAAGACGAGTGAAAGGTCCTCCTAGAGAGAGAAAAATTTGATTATATGATGGATCAAAATTACGATCAAGATGCATTAGGACTTGATGAGATATGTCAAATATAGATTTTAATATGAATGTGCCATGATGGAAAATTCCTTAAAGGAAAGCAATGGTGCTTCCAAAGGAAACACATATATGACCACAAAGGTAGTCATAGGAAGAGGGGATGAAAGGAAAATTAGATAAACCGAGCTAGATGAGATAGGATGATGCCGAATATGGAAAGGAACTAATCAGTAAACATATAAGTCCTAGAAATAAGGGCCCCTAAAGTGGGAGGATGAATCAATGGAGATGAGAAGAAGGATGCTAAAATATCAAAAATGGGGGGGAAGATGCTCCCCCAGTGAAAGGGATGTAGATAAGATAGTGGATGTCAAAGGATATGGATGTCAGGAAGATGGTGTATCAAGGAGAATGATATCAATAAACAAGGGAGGACCCTTGTTAAGAGGTTGATCAGATGGAGATGTGGTAAAGAGATTGGATATGCTATGTGTGAAGTAGTAGATGGAGAATGGGACTCATCGAGGAGGTCCTCTTGCTCAATAATATCATGAAAAATGGTCTAGAGGGCCTTACAATGCTCAATATTATGACCTAGGGTGTGATTATAAGCACAAATGCGATGAGAATTTAACCATGAAAAGTTTGGACGGTTCGAGATCAAAGGATCTAATAGGAAAAAGTGTGATGGAAGAATCATGAAGCATATGTTGGAGGACCTCTACATATGATTCAATATGGGAACCAGGAAAGGTCCTATAGGATGGTTTGGATGGAATGGGTCAGGGTCTAGGTGGTTTGGAAGAAGAAGTGGTGGTTAATGATTTAGGCCTAGATGGTTGGATAATTAGAGGTGTTTTTAGGAAGGGGTTGGCCCTAGGAGAGAATTAGATATTTTGGATCATGATGAAGGAGCCGGGCTAACATATATGGGTGTGGCCTAGGATTGAAAATGTAGATTTGGTCTTGAATAGAGGGATGTTGATCTTCTTGTGACGATGCTCAAGGGACCACTTTGTTTAAGGACACCAAGGTTTTTTAGATATGAATTTTTAGGATTACCCTTGGTAGGGATGATGATAATCTCTCTTGGGTGATCTAGTGATGACGTGGTGGTTGATGGTGGAAGTAGCTTCTACATGACAGTTCTAAGTAGGATAAAGATTGGATAGATGTGTAAATGTCTAGTTGTGTGGATGAGACAAGAGGTTGCATAAAGCTGCTACAAAGTTGAAATGCCCTCCAATATTTTCAAGCGAAAAATGTGGTGTGGATGAAGAGGGAGATAATGGAGATATGGTGACAATGGTCGATGCGGTAGGTGTAGATAAAAGTATGGAAAGAGGGACCAACACTGAAGCTATGGAAGGTAGGATAGGTAAGGGTGGAATATATGCATATAGAAGAATAGAATTTGGTAGAGTAGGTGGGGATGGAGGTTCGGAATTAGCTGAAGTAGATAAGACAGATGTAGGTGTGGGATCTGCAATAGGTGGGGGTGTCGAAATGATGAGAGGCATCTAAATGATTTGGTTGATGATATCTATGTGAGATGGGGAAGATGGTGGATGAGCTAGGATAGGGGTGGAAGAGGTATGAGTGTCAAAAGGCACATGAGTAGATTGGGGAGGTGTGACATGTCCGACAACAGATGTGGATGTGGAAGATGTGATCATAAGTGACAAGATAAGTGGTAGGGACATTAAGGTAGTCATAATATCAAATGATGAGGGCATAGGAAAATAAATATGCAATAAGGATTTCAATGCAACGGTGGGTGAAAATGAGGAAAAAGGTGTGGAAAAGGCTAATGAAGATGTAGTGAGAGTAGGGTGGGATGTGGTTGTACGAGAAGCGGTAGAAGTAAGGGAGGTATGTAAAGTGACTGTAGATGTGATGGATGTAGGAATAATGTTAGAAGGGGCCAAGGGTGCAATACTTAGGATGGAAGTAGATGAGGAAATGGGTGAAAATGATGTGGAAAGAGGTGTCTGATGTATGGTATTGATTGAGAATGGATCAAATAGGTGTGATGTAGAAGGTGAAGATGAACTGGTTGGTGGAGGATTAAGAAATGGTTGGCAAAATATGTCATGTGAATGGATTTCTTCGGGGTATGTCGAGCATGGTGATAAGTAGGATCACAATGAGATGATGAATATGGGGTAAGAATGAGGAGATCTAATATGGTAGGCTCATAAAAGGTATCCCTCGGTGAGACAGAGGAGAGATGTCATAAGTTTTATTAGGATCGATGATCGATAACTATGGAGAAGGAAGTCATGGATGGGGTTCTCATGAGGAATATCCATAAGAGAAGTGGGTATGGTGATGTCGGGTGACACAGGAAGGACACAAGGTAATGAGGTCAAAGAAGATGGGGTAGAAGTAGGAATGGTGCATGGGGATGAGGCTAAAGATGATGAGGATAAAGGTGATGAGATATAAGGCAATGGAGTATAAGGTGATGGAGATAAAGGGGATGATGTATAAGGAAATGAGGGTGAAGCATGGTCTACGGATCGATATGGGAAAGAAGTGGGAGGTCTATGACAAAGATAGTCATAGATAGGGCTAGAGGAAGCCCTAGAAGCAACTGATGGTCTAGATGGGGTCATAGAGGAATGCTTGAGAACTGCTTGAGGAAAAGTTTGGTTTCATTTTTAAATAGGAAAGTAAACAAACAATTATTTTTATTTCTTGATTAAGAAAGTGTGAAGAATATGTATGTGAATGGAGCTAGGAGTTCAAATCCCAATTAATGAACTATGTTTGGTCTCAGGTAAGTTGTGGCCAAGGAATGTTTAAGGTGGTCTCCTATTAGGTGATCAAATCCCAATTAATGAATTAGGTACAAGGAATGTTTGGATGTGTTAATTTATTTGTGAAGTTTTAGGTTGTGTGTGATAAGATGTGTGATGCAGAAGATTGAACCTCCTACTTAAACTATATGAGCAAGTAGGATGTAAAAGGAAAGGTTATTTTTAAGCCCAAAAAAGGTGTGATGTTCGATGAGTAGACAGCAAGAAGGGAAGGTACAATGCAAAAGGAGAAAATAGGGAAAAGAAAAATACCTTGATAAAAAATTTCCTATTTGTCTGCGCTTCTTGAGTGATGGGCGATCCAAGCCACGAACCAAGCAAGCAATAAATCAAGGCCTCACACTACAGGGTTAGTGTAAAATAGGGAAAAAAAGATATAGAAAAGAAAGAGATCATCTAAAAGGTTGTCCCAATGAGCATGCTAGAAATGTTGTCCAAATTTCTTATTAGTTAATCAAATTAATGTACTAAATTACTAAAGAAACTAGTTAACTCGAGAAGATAGAGGGTTTATGTTACCTCGATATGCAATGATGCTTGATACAAGCACTGAATGATGGATTTTTGTTGCTACCAAGATCTGTAAAACTGAAAAGAATTGGATTTAATAGATGTATGTGGGGACTACCTAGAAAATGTTGGATACAAGAAGTGGTTATATTCCTTAGAGGATATCAACCCCTATGTCTAGATAAAAGGATGTAAAAGAAAAAGAATGCAAAAATAGAGATATCACTTAATATGAAAAAATGGCAGAAATTGATGCAAAACTAGCTAGATAATAATAACTGCAAAGTAAAGGTTACCTAGTGTGGGTCGGCGGTGACCTAGACTATGCATAAGAAGGGTGACGAAGACACAGGGAGGATGGATCTGAAGTTGTTGATGAAATATGTAGACCTGCAAGGTCTAAAAGCAATCTAGAAGCTGATGAGGACATGTAGTTGCTTTGTAGGAGGATCTATAGAAGATAACCAAGGATTGGGAGATAGGATAGGCTGATAGAAATGAGGAATTAGATATGTTTTGGATAAATAGGAACCATGGTTGATGGTGACCAGGGGGATAAACGACTACTCTAGTAGGATTTGGATGATGTGGAGAAGAAATAGCTGAATATGGCAACCTATAAGCACTAGGACTAGAACTAAAGGTTGTTGAGTGATGGTTGGATGTTGCTTTGGACCTGCAAAAGGTTAATCTACAAGAAAGAAAATATAATATGATAGAAAAATTGATAAAATCACTATAAAAGAAATAAATATCATGAAGGAAGATCATGAGTGATGCAAAACATGTTTGATGATGGATGGGATGTCTGTGACTATCATAGGAAGATCTTGAAGTCATGAAGAATATCTAATTCCCCTCTGGTTGCTTGATTTTGAGTGATTGTATGATGTCCATAATGGAACGAAAAACTTGTTTTAAAGCGGGTGCATGGTGATCAAGATGGGTCACCACTGATTATGGGGAAAGTTTCCCGTTTAGGCTCAAATTTTGATATAAGGTGGTTTATATGCTATGACGAAAAGCTCAAATTCGGGGTCTTATTTACTTAAGCTAGAAGGTGTTATCAAGTGTAAAGATTTAATTTCATTAATTTTTTTGTTTCTTTTGTCTTAAGAAATATCATGTGAGAAGGGTATATATGCACAAGTTTTAAACTAAGTTTGATTATTATATTTAGGTTTCTTTTCTATATTTTCTAGTTAAATAACATAACACTTTAGAGATTTCATCATAAATTTCACAACAAGAATGCACTATAAGATGTCAAATTCAATTTCATTTAACATAATATATCCAACTCATAAAATACAAAATTTGAAATCAAAATAACACCCATGTTTAGATGCACATTTCTGATAAACACTAGCATGTCATAAATATTAAAAAATTTCAATAATAAACCTTTCAATACTTCAAAAAATGTTGAATTATCTTCTCCAATTTTTTTAACACACACACACACACAAACAAACAAACACACACACACACACACACACACACACACACACACACACACACACACACACACACACACACACACACACACACACACACACACACACACACACACACACACACACATTATACAATAATACACAATGGATTACAACCATGTTGTTCCACCATATTACTTTCATCCTACAAAACCCAATTTTGGGATACGTTTGTACTCTGTTATACTTGGTGTGGTAAGACCCCAAAAGAGAAATTATTTTGCTGATTTTGTAGAGTTGATCAAATGCTTTAAATAATATTTGTGGGATTAGATGACTTGGGGATGAATCCAAGGTAGTTAGGGCATAAAAATAGATGGGATGAAAGCTAGAAAAGTAGGGTGATTTATATGTAGGATAAAAACATCCTAATTAGAAATTTGGTTGGGAAAATGGATGAGGGTATTAATTAATTAATATGAATTAATTAATTAATAGGATCAATGTGGATGGGATAGTTGGGCATGTAAAATATTAAATGATTAATTAATTAATGTAGCTTAATTAATTAACAAGGATTGGATGGGAATTTGATTGAATGAGGAGGATGATTAAATTAAAATATGTGCATGCGGGAGAATGAGGGCATAGATACCAATTTTAGGTGTCTACACATATTTACTAAGGAACTTAAAATTTTGATATAACAAAAATCAGCTTTCCATTATATTTTGATGTATGTCCATACCATTTTCTAAAGCTCCCAAATTGAAATGGTATTAAGGATGTTGTTAGAGGTTATGGAGTGTAGGTTTACACATGCCAATTACATTTTCTTGAAATTTTCCAAGGCCTTTTAAAAAAACTCATTTTCTTCATATCTTGAAATCATTGTGGACCATGAGAACACATTCAGTAATTTTGTTGAACAATTCCCATGCAATATGCATTATTACACATTTTAAATACACGTTTAATAGGAAATTGTATATAATTCACATCCTAAAAAAATTCCTTTGATGGATTTCCATACCCTATTTGTTATTGTAGTAACACTTAATTTATTGACCCTCAATACCAATCAAATGTAACCAAATAATAAAATAATAATGACAAGAATATACCGAGTTCCAATATTCATTTTTAGTGGTTAAAATTATATTATTTTGGGGTTTATGTGTCCTTAACCATTAATAGTTATATCTAACACCAAGTCCACTGCCATGAATTCACTAAAAACAAGATACTACTACTAACATCAAATCCTCTACTCCAATGAAGTTACTTCTCTCGTTGTAGTTGGAAAAAAAAGCGTGGTTTATAACTTATGTCATGGTATTTTGTGGTAAATTGTATCAATATATTACTATAGAGACTTATGCAATTTTTTTGGGAATTCTGTTGAAAACCCTTTAATTAGAGTTGTTTTTCTACATTGTATAAACTATGTGAAATTACTATGGAGACATTAAATATTAAGTATGGTTTTTCGTAAAGGTAACTTGTATTAATGTATTTCTGAAGTGATTTTTAGTGAACTTATTCCTTGTAAGTTAAAAGTTGATGATTGCATTATATAACTAATAAATATTCGTTAATTGTATTGTATAAAAATGATGGTTTTATTAAATAAAATTTAAAATGATGAAGAACTTAAATCATAGATGATAATGGCTAAGTACTTGATGTAGCTAGAATAATGAGTTTACTATTATGTATGTTAAATATATTTAGTAAAACCAATTTATGAAGAGATAATATGTGGATGAATGAATGTGTGCAATGAAATTATGTTAATTAGCGATGGACATATGTGCGAAATGAGTTTTTTTAATTAGTACATTAAAAATAGATTGGAAAATAAAATAACAAGTTTTCTTAATTAATAAGAAGGGACACTTGAACTATGTTCGATTTTTATGTATTATGGTATTGAAATAGAATTGTACATTCACTTGGCTTAATATAAGTGAAGTGATTATGTATTAATGGATAAACAATGGAATGGGAAATATCACTAATCAATATTTATTGAAAACATATACATATATACATACATACATACATACATACATACATACATATATATATATATATATGTATGTATGTATGTATGTATGTATGTATGTATGTATGTATGTATGCATCTATGTGTATATACACACACACACACATGTATGTATATATATATATATATGTATATATATCTATATATAGATATGTATATATATATGTATATATATATATATATAGATATGTATATATATATATATATATATATATATATATATATATATATATATATATATATGTATATATATATAGATATATATACATATATATATATATCTATATATAGATATATATACATATCTATATATAGATATATATACATATATATATAGATATAGATATATATATATATATATATATATATATATATACATATATATATATGTATATATAGATATATATATATATATATATATACATATATATATATATATATATATATATATATATATATATATATATATATATATGTGTACATATATGTGTGTGTGTGTGTGTGTGTGTGTGTGTGTGTGAGTGTTCAATAAATATTGATTAGTGATATTTCCCATTCCATTGTTTATCCATTAATACATATAGTTTAACTATTCCATAAATGGAAACTAATTTTAGCTAGTGAGACACTACCTTGTTGCTTAAGATAAGTTTAAAATTTTAATAAAGTTACACTTAAATGTTAAGTGAATAGGAAAGAGATGAATAACATTACCTTCCCAACTCATAAGAGAGATGTTAGGTTTCATTTAATAAGTGTATGTCAAAAAAACTTTAGACATTTTATTATTGTAATCCTTTTATGGGAAGGATGCTACATTCTGTATCAAAGCTTAGATTCAATGCTTTAGACTTATATCTATTCACCGCATTTTTCAAATTTGTAATTACTTTTTCTTGTGATTGTTAGAGATCACAAACATTGAGAGGGGGGTGAATTAGTGTAGATTTTAAATTTTACACAAATTTCAATCCTTAATTATTTAGTAGAGTGATAATTTAAATAAAAATATTCCAAGAAAGATAACACATGACAAAAAAATTTATAGTGGGAAACCTTTTGAGGAGAAAACCCACTTGAAAGCAAGGCTTTATTTGGAACACCAATTATAAAGCATATGATATATTGGTTTCAGTTGAGCACCCACTTCATATTCTTTAATCACTAACTCAAAGATAACTAGGCACCCACTCAGTAGATTTTAGCAAGCACCAACTTGCAAGGAGAAACCAATCCTATAATTTAAGCAACCACATGTAAATATAAATTTAATTACAAATACATTAATCACTTAGTAACAATATTGCTTACAAAATGGATCATGATCACTCTTCTTTATCTTTCTATGTTTTGTCACTTTCTATGCTCTTCTAACTCAAATTCTCTTGCTCAATAGATCAACCACACAAATTCTCTTCTCATTTGATATGATCTTCAACACTTCATCTCATTAGGTCTCTTTTATTCTCTCTTCTTACTCTATTTCTCCTTCATCTCGAATGCATTATTTTTCCCTCTTCAACAATACCCACATTTGCATGGAGATTTTTATTTTATAGACAATCAACACTCTCCATCATTTCTTTGGCATGTCATGCACACTTCCATTCTATCGACTACAAATTTAGTCAATTACATGCATAAAACATACTCCGATTTACCCTTTATATATTCAACTTGAATTTACCATTTTCTATACATTAATTCAGAGCCATTTATGAGCCGATATATTTAAATAGATTTTCATCATTTTAGGATTTCCAACCGATCGGGATTAGTGATCTAGTTTCTTCAGTGATATTTAATTTTTCATAGAAAATAATTTTTCATAGAGAATGTAATTGCATCTCCAAAAATTCAAGGAGCACTAAATGTTGACAGTTGGATCTGGATATTTCTTAAATCGAGTTTAAATTTTTGTGAGCACAAGTTATATACACGTAGTACAATGTATGACTCTTCCATTTGATATTCGGATCATTATTGGTTTCAAAGAACAAAGTCCCACTTGACCATATTCAAATCAATTTGATTGTTATCGAATTTTCCAGTCTGATTTGTGCATTCTATGGCTTTTAGTAGCTTATGTAACTTTCTCCTTTATATCGCAGAAATATCCTTTGACCCAAGACATTTCTCCTTTCATGGTGGATTTTTCATCATCCGCGGCTTTCCTTTATTTCTCACATATTTTATAATCTTCCATGGCTTTCCTTCTTTACCCGCAACTTTGTTTAGTACTCCGTATCTTTGTTCCATGTCTACACTATATTCTTTTACCTATGGCTCTTTTAGTTCTCAACGGTTATCTCTAGTCTTTTGCGCTTTATCTCTTTATTCACGGCTTCCTCTAGTTTCCCTTAATTCCGTGACTTTTCTTTGTTATTTCATGATACTTATTTTCACCTTCGTGGATTCATTCCTTTATCCATGGCTTTCACTAAACCTCTGCGGCTTCTACTAGACTTTGTGCGAGATATCTCCTCATGTCAACAAATTTCAAAAATATTAATTAAGCCACTTAGAACTTATCTTTATTCATCCCGAATCATCTTAGATATGATACTATAAATCAACCTTCACATTTCTCTAATAAAATGTTTCTTGGACTTCTTCTTAAAGCTTGTTATAGAATTGTTAACTCCTTCTCCATACATGGTTGATCTTGAGACACACGCACAATAGTTTGCACCACATATTTTACCATTAATGTAGTTAGACATTAATGAAAACACTAACTATAATGACAAAGGTCTAACAAAATCCTGATTTTTCATTTATGGTAACTTTCATAGAAACATTAAAACCATTGATGGAAAAAACATTTAATCTATCTCCTTTCTATTTCTATTTTTACTCTCTCCTTTATAGGATTTTTTCTTTTTTCATTCTATCTCCCCCTTATATAACAATGAAAAAGGGTCATTTATGCCGCACAAACATGAATATGAACATAAACTAGATAATACATGTTCTTACCTCAAGAAGCTCCCCCTAGGCTCATGTTTCATAGCTGTGTGTTACACCATTTGCTTCTGATCCATATAACTTGGTATGATGCGACAATACTCCCCCGAGATGATAAATACTTTCATGAATTGAGCTAGCAGACTAGCTCCCCCTCACATGAAGGTTGTATTACACTAATTTAGTGCTGATATTGCATGAGAATTCTCCCTTACCTTGTCTCCACACTTTCTAGTTGCTTTGGTGGGATCAGAATGACCCCCAACTCATTCCTTAAGTGCTCAAATGTTTCTTTTGGTAGTGGTTTTGTCATGATATCGAAATTTCTTATTTTGTGCTCACATATTCTAGAATTATTTTGTTGTCATTTACTTGTTACCTTAAGAAGTGATATATAATTGGAATGTGCTTGGTCTTTGAGTGGAACACAGGGTTCTTGGAGACACTTATAGTACTAGTACTCTCACATAGCAAAGGAATTTGGTTATCGATTTTACCTTGTAATCCTCCAATGTTTTCTTCATCCAAGGAACTTGAGTGTAGCACATTACGACAACTATATACTCTACTTCATTAGTTGAGAGTGCCATAAATGATTACTTATTTCTCAACCAAGATACTAGAAAATTACCAACAAAGAATGCTTTTACCAGTTGTATTCTTCCTATCAAAGCATCACTTCCTACCCACTAAGCATTTATATATGCTTTTATGTTGAAGTAATTTCTTTTGGGGTACTAGAGTCCATATTCAAGTGTTCCCATGAGATATATTAGAATTATTTTGACTACCTTGAAGTGTGTTTCCCTTGGATCTTCTTGAAATATTCCAACAAGGCCCATATCCTACATGATATCAAGTCTTGATGTAGTGGAGTAGAGTAGATCATATCATGGATCTATACAAAGTTTTGTCTACTTTTGGTGAATTTTCCTCTTTGTTTATCTTGCATCCCACTTCCATTGGTGTTCCTATAGGTTTGAAATCTTCCATCCTAAATATTTTAAACATTTATTTGATATATTTGGTTTGGGATATGAAGATACCTTGGTCTGATTGACTGATTTGTAAGCCCAAAAATAATGAGAGGTCCCTAAGCATAGACATTTCAAATTCTTCTTTCATCATATCAACAAATTCATAAGTCATTTTATCATGATCTCCTCCAAAAATGATATCATCCATGTATACAATGACAATGAGAAGATGATCTCCTTCTTCTTTGATGTAGAGATTACTATCAGCAACACCTTTTCTAAAACCTTTCTTAATGAGGTATGAATCGTTTGCTATACTAAGCTCTAGGAGCTTGTTTGAGTCCATATAAGGCCTTTTTCAACTCGGCACATATGATATTTATGTTACGTTACAGAGAATCTATCAAGTTGTTCCATATATACCTCTTCATTCAGAAAACCATTAAGGAAGGCCAATTTCACATCCATATGGAACAATACGATCTTTTTGTAAGCCACATATATGTCAGAACAATCTGATTTCTTCCATCCGTGTCACTACACAAGTATTTACACACAAGTTGATTCCTTCCATTTGTGAATAGCCTTTACACACAAGTATTGCTTTGTTTCTTGTCACTTCTCCTTTCTCATTCAGTTTGTTTATGAATACCCATTTAGTTCCAATCACATTCTTGTCCTTAGGTCTTGGCACAAGCTCCCATGTTTCATTCTTTTCTATTTGATCAAGTTCTTCATTCATGGATTCCACCCAAAACTGATGTTTGCTCACTTCTACCACATTCTTAGGTTCAATGATGGACACGAGTGTTGTCTTCATGGTTTTGTTTCTCTCTTAGCTTCCTTCATGTGAGAATTCCACCTTTTTTGTTTCCAATAATTTGGTTTATTGGATGATCCTGATGACTTGTCTTGAGGGTGTCCTGATGTCTTGCCTTTCTTCCATTTCATGTACTTCTTCATGTGGACTAGATCCATTTATTAATTATTTTCTTATTTTTAATGATAATCATTGTGTTGAGTGTGGATGCTACATCTTATTTTTGTCAAACATCACTTATCGATACAAAGCTACGCAACAAAAGGTGCCAAAATGTTTCACCTAATTCTAGATGCATTTCTTTGAATGTTGAAATAAAAAATAAGGGTAAAGGATAGGAGGAATACTTGTTGAAATGCTGGTTATAGGTTATTGCGCGTGTATGACTTCTAGATCCACAAAGCTAACCGTGAGAGCTTCCTTTTTGCTTGGAGGAACTACCCAAATAGAAAATAAGACCACCAAATAAAAGTTAAACAATATATGCAAAGGTGAACCTGTCTAAAGCATGTGCTAGATTTGGGAAGTGTGATACTTCCTAGATGGCTATCAATCCACTCGTTTAGAACAACTTCATACTTATAATAAAGGAAATCCTACCGTATTTAAAATGATTTAGGTATCTCATTCATCTACAATAAGAAAATTCATTCATAACAAAGTTAAGCTATAATTGAATTTGAAGGTCAAGGTCACCGTTAGAATACTTGAGTCTTGGTCGGTGAGGTTCTCGGTAGTTTTAGGTATTTGGGTGGTGGTTTAGAAGCTCTGTTCTTGGTTTCTAGTAAAATACATAGAGACTGAAATTGGTTTAGTATGAATGGTGTCGGTTTAGGTTAACCGATGGAGGTTGTGGGTAAATCGGAAATGGTATAATCAGTGGTACAAAAAACTTAATAAAAACTTGGCAAGGTGATAGATTTGAGGCTAGATTAAAAGGGAAGGGGAATGGTAAGGTTCGTGTGGGTCTTAGCTATACACATGGAATGATGAAAGTCCTGGATATGGGTAGTTCAAGGGTGTGGGTAATGGGATGGTCAATTTTACATGGAGGTAAATTGGTAGAGAATGAAATGGGATTAAAACTAACAACAAAAGTGAAAGGATATGCCAAAATGATAATGAATTAGTGTAGGTTAACAAAACTCTCACTTTGTTTATACGAGCTTAATGTTTGGCTTCCAATGGTGGGTGATCAAATGGAAGGAATTTGGTGTGGTGTTGGCATTTCCATGAATGCTCCCATGAAGAGAAATGGCTCCATGGTTGATTTAGGTGCTTGACTATGGATGTTATGATGTGTGTACAAATGCTAGTTACTGCTTGCATGTAACTTTGATTTCATCACTTTTTCTCGAAGATGTATTAACCTCTCAACAATGTGCCGACCTTGAAATAAGGTTGATTTGGGGGTTAAATGGTAACCGATGGTGGTTTTGGCTTAATCGGTGGCGATTTAGGTAACCGACGTCGGTTAGGGTGGGATTTTCTAGGTTTACTAAGCAAGACAGATCCCCTTGATTTTCTAGGATCTTGTTTCATTTACTCCACGATTAGCATGGAAGCTTCCTTCTAACATGTGGGAATGTCGTTAGAGGGAACGTAGGCATTGATATTTAGGGTTTGGGTACGTCTTAGTTAGCTATGGTAACTTACTAAGAATATGTCTTAGGATGAGGTGGCTAGATGAGGTGGATATGTGGGCATTATGCCAATTAGGATATTTAAATAATAAATATTGTGAGGATAATGAATTAATTTAATTAATTTAATATTAGAGTGTGATGAAAGGGGTCATGGTTAGGTGAATTTGTTCAAGGTGTTTATTTGATAGGGGACAAAGGGGAGTATGACCTAATTTTAGTGTTTACATTTTGCCCCTTTTTGTTGCGTAGATTTTATCGGTAGACAATCGACAAAAAAATAAGATGTGGTTGCCCCATGTGTGGGTGAAGGTGATCCCCTCAAATCAGAACCCGAGGAGGAAGAAGAAAGAATTGGTGAGTGGTTTGATAAAAGGTGAATGTGATGAAGGAGGTGGGTAATGGGGGTAAAGAAAGGAAAAAGGTCCACTTAGGTAATCTAGGTATTGGGTTAGGGTAAAAGGTTGTAACAGTCAATCACACACATACGGATGAACTACAACATGGTACCAAGTTGAAGAGAAGGAAAACTCTACATTATCTAAGGTCGATAGGTTTTTCCAAACAAGGTTGAGGTGATTCTGGTATCCAAGGTATAGGATATCGTTTGGAAACACAATGCACGTCGGTGTGTAGGAATGTTTAGGTGTGTTCGTAAACCAAAGGTTGGGTCAGGATAAACGGTCATGGAAAGAGGCAAGGTAAGGTCATGATGACAATCAACATAGGTAACAATGCCACAAGGTATAGTGAACACATGGGGTCAAAGGTCACTAGTGATGGTTCAGGTCACTACACGAGTAGAGTAGGGCGAGGTATGGGTAAAATAATGAGTCACCGAAAGAGGAGGAGGGGAGGTAGTAAAGGATAAGGTCAAGAAGATAAAGTGAAGTGTCCCATGGAGAGATGGGTGAGGTAAAAAGGTATTTAGGTCATAAATTGGGGGTAGGAGGTAGGGAAAAAGGCTAAGCAGGGAAACTGATGATGGGTTAAGGTAACCGATGCCGGTCAAGCTAGACCGACCATGGTAAGCTAGGGCATAGGACCAATGTTGGTTATGGTAAATGGATGCCGTTAGGTCGGGGTTGTTATAAAAAGAGAAAAATCCACATTATTACAAATCATTTGTCTTTTACCGAATTGGGAAAATGACAAGAGAGATAAAGAAAAATTGGAAAGTGAAAGAGTGAAGTTGAGGACTGAGTTGGTGAGCCACATGGCTGGTGAGAGTTGGTTGATAGGTGGATCCGTGGGCTAGGTGGATCGATTTGATTGGATTGAGTGATTAGAGAGTGAGTGGTCATTTGGTGATGGCAGAGGTAGGAGAGGGATCGGGGGACCCCCAAAAGGGTGGGCGGACAGAGGACCCACCACTCGATGGAAATGTAATGAGCTAGGATTCAATCCCACTTGTGTTTTATTTGTTAGATTGAATGAAAGGTTAGGTGGGTAAAAATGGTGTTTTATTTTTGGGGGGAAAATAAATTTTGAATTATGGGAGGGAAATCCAGTAAAATAGGAGTGGGGAGGGAGAGGATTAGGTGAAGAAGGGGTAGGGAAGGGTGTAGGAGGGATTTGGGTAGGATTGGGTGGGTAGAAGGGAGGAAAAGGGAATTAAAAGGAAAAATCGGGGTTGGGTGTCCTGGGTTTTTAACGCAATAGTGATCAGTGTTGGTTGGAGGGTAGTTGACGTTGGTGCTAGTGCACCGATATCGGTCATGAAGTAAGTGACTAATGCTAGTTGAAGGGGGACCGAGGTTGGTTAGGGGTAATCGGTACCGGTCGAATTTGGAGAAAAAGGGGGCCAAAAGGTGCTTGAGGTTGGGTGGGTGAGGTAGATAGGGGTGAGGAAATTAGTTTATGTTAAAATCATAATATAGGTAAGGCATAAAAATAGGTAAGGGTGGAGTTGTTAGGGAAAAAAGTATAGATATGTAGGAAAAAGGTAAGGTCAGGGAGTGGGTCAAAATGGGAGTAGGTGAGGGGTCGGTGTGTGTGGTTTAATAGGTGAGGTGATATTAGGTTGGGTAGGGTTAGGGTAGGTAGGTCGGGTAAGTAGGGAGGTACATGGGATAAACGGGTAAGTAGTGAAGTAAAAGAGGTAGGGTAATGGGTATGGGTATGGGTGAATGTAGATATGGTCTTGTTTTAATAATGTGATTGATTTGTTAGATGTAGGCGAGAGATCAGCTTAGGATGCAAGACAAGGTGCCACCCCTACTCATGATAGTTTACGGTGACAGTGACACCTGAGGAGTTACGACATGTAGAGGAGGTGGGCCTGAGTGGTGCACGCACTGATGATACCGGCATGCAATCTAAAAGCTAAGTCTTATGGTCACCCTCATCAATAGATGGGATGCCACGACCAACACGTTCCACCTACCGACGGGTGAGATGACAGTCACCCTAGAGGACATGTTTAGGATCCTGCAATTACCCATATTTGGGATGTAGGTATATTCAATCTCCTTAGAGGCATCTAAGGAGTTGATGCCGACAGTGTTTGGGGAGGGATGGCGAGCCGACATTCCACAAAGCTAGCCTTAACTATGGAGAGATGTACCTAGCTCATCTAGAGGAGACAAGGCTAGTAATGTTACCGATGGATGCAAATCTGCTTTGCACTACCAGATAAAGAGGGTGAGAGATTCCCACAATCTCGATGGTAGTATTACATGACATGATGATAGAGAGGACTGGTTTTCCTAGGTGCCAACATTCTGGTGCATTCATATAGAGAGTCAGTGGGCATATGGGTGACTCCACGGTTTAGCCTATGTTGCACCTTTTTACTTCATTGTTGGGCCTATGAGCACATTATCTATGTGCATCCAGTGGGTATGCCCCAAGTAGATGCCTTTCACCTTGTTTTGTATGAGTGGGGTATAGGTGATGGGTGCCTGTTATTGGAGAGCAGTGATCAGACAGGGCTACACATGATGTAGCATACTACCGGAAGCTATTAGAGGGATTTTTAGAGTAGATATTATATGGAGACCATATGTGGGTTATCCCTCATATAGATAGATGGTTGAGGAGCTAGCTAGCCTTCAACTACTAAGATGGATAGAGGGGTGTCATGCAGAGAGCACAAGATGATCCCTATTGATAGGGTTAGATGGCAATTTGGGATGTGACAGGATATACCTCCACCATTTTTGTAGTACAAGAGAAATGACATGGAGAGGCCATTACCTCTACCATAACCGAAGCAGTGCTAATAGGGCAAGAGGAGCAGGTGATCAACCAACAAATCGATGATGCTAGAGTGACAGAGATAGATATAGATAGTGGTGGGTTGCTCATTTACGAGAAGTACCACCCAGGTAGGGGAAACTAAATTTGGCCACTATCACAGTGTAGAGAGAGATTCCCTACGAGGGTAAGTGGTGACCACGATTACCCAGGTTGGGATGGTGTAGGGCGATTAGCCGATTCGAGGCGGAGGTGGCCGAGTCAGCATGCACACATGTGGCCGGTCTTCGAGCCCGATGGCCCATGGTGGAGATGGAGATGGTGATGATGGTCAGGTGGCTGCCCTACAGGCATAGGTTATAGGTCTATAGGGCCAGTTGGCCACTTCACGAGTGAATATTCAAGCATTACAAGTGCAGTGCGCACAAGGTATGAGGTTGATGGCACCTCCATAGGTACCGCAGACAGGGTTTCAATTCACAAGAAGGGGTAGGACAAGGTCTTGTAGGATAGGTACAGGGGCCGAGACCTATGGGGCCACCATAGAACATTCCCATATCTAGGTTACAGGATGCCCTAGCACATGGATTGAGTCAGTCATGGATTTAGGCATGATAGAGTCGGGTTGTGGTTTTAGGCATGGATTGAGTTAGGTTTTGGATTTAGGAATGATGGAGTTAGGTTGTGGTTTTAGGCATGGATTGAGTCGGGTTGTGGATTTAGGCATGATGGAGTCAGGTCGTGGTTTTAGGCATAGATTAAGTTAGGTGTTAGGCATGGATTGAAGTTAGGTTTTAGGCATGGTGGAGTCAAGATTGGTCTAGGCATGGATTGAGTTAGGTTTTAGGCATGGTGGAGTCGGGATTGGTTGAGTTTGTAACTCATTAACATGTGTAATTAATGATGATATAGTCATTTTTGAGATGTTTTTATAATACATGCATGATTATGGTAAAGAAATGGTAGTTAAAATAAATGTATGTTTTGATGATGATAACAATGTGAAGTAATTTGTCATTTGTTTGATTTAATTTCCAATTTTTGATTAAAAAAGGAAACTAAGTAGGGTAGAATGTGATTTAGGAAAATGAAAGATGAATTGGTTAGGGTAGAGAGTGGCCAAGCTAACCTCCAAGGGCCCCATGCCCTCGGAGTGCTACCTACATAGTCCTAGTGAAAAGGGACCTCAGGCCAATGTAGTTCTCCCATAAGCTAGGGAAGAATATGAGGAGGTATGAGAATGAGTTGGTAGGTTGTAGGCATGATTTGAGTTTAGGTCTGTTAGGTATGGGTGAGTTGTGGGAAAATTGGTATAGGTGATTTTGATTGTGGTAGAAGAAGAAGATTACCCAAAGGTAAGCGTCAAGGACCAAGTCCTGTATAAGGTAATCAATACGTAATAAAGAAGGTTAAAAGATAAGAGGAGGCGAAATCTACCTGATTGGTTAGCATCATAATGAGTAAGTCATACTTGGGATAGGTGATGAACATAAGATCCTAAAGACTTTGCATGATGGGTTATTCTAAAGGTGTAAAGTAGTCGCATGACCACCAAATGTCACAGCCCACTAGGTCCCTTTAGGTGGTAGAAAATGAGAGTGTAAATGGTGAGAGGGATGAAAGGTGGTTAATATGGTAGTAGGTATCATGCTGTTTGGAAAGAGATCCAAGGTCACAATGGGCAAGTCCATGATGATTTTTTTTTATTTGACTTGGATTTAAGATAGACTGATCAATGTGGGAAGTTTATATGGGATGAGGAAATTAACTTCTTGAGTTCTTTGTGAAGCTAATTGATGCGGGAAGCTTCCGATTCTTATCTCTCTTTTTTTTTTGAAAGTGCTTTACATAGTTGTCCTTCGAGGGAGCAAACTATTTATAACAATGATTGTAGAGAAAGATGTCCTTTTGAGGGAGTCATCTTTTTATTAGAAGTTTGAATCAAGGAGGTGGATCCCATATGAGGGATTTTAATTCATGGACAAGATGAAAGTAAAGAATAGGATTCTTGTTTAGAAAGTAGGGTGAAATGACCATGGGATCTCATCTAAAAACAAATGAAAGTATCCATGAGAATCATGCTATGTGCAAAGTACATGGTACACATATTAAAGAGAAGATAAAAAGTGACGGGTACACACATGATTCTTTTTAATCATTGGTGATGGCGTAGGAAGTGGATATCACTCAAGAGACAAGGATGGAAAGAGGCAAAAAGTGAGGTACGACTAAAAGCCAAAAGTAGAATGGTCTAAGATGCAAGGCATTAAGGGGCTCAGATTTGGGTTTACCATCAGTGAAGATAAAAGGTAAGCACCTGATCCATAAGTATGAGTCACGATGTATGGTCCAAGCCAATTAGGATTAAATTTGCCCCGTTTAGTTTTTTTCGCTTTAGTTACATGTTTATTTTCTTTCAGGACAAGGTCACTGAATTGGAAGGTTCATTCATGGATACATTTTCCATAGGCATGTTTGATACATTTTTGGTAAACTTGAAGGTGGTTAAGAGCGTTAAGATGACGTTCATCTAATAACTCAAGTTGTGCTAAACGGTCCCTACGAAATTCATCATCATTGAGCATGTCATGGAGAGAAATGTAGAGTGAGGGAATATGGAATTCGAGAGGTAGAACAACCTCTGTACCATAGACAAGAGAAAATGGTGTGGCAGCAGTGGAAGTGCATATACTAGTGCAGGGTATGCCCACAGGGTGAAAGGAATGTGCATATGCCAGTCCTTCCTAGTATCGTTAACCAATTTCATGAGAATTTTGTTCAAGGTTTTGTTAGTGGATTTGGCTTGGCCGTTGGTTTGTGGGTAATAAGGTGACAAGAAACTTAATTGGATGCCAAAGGCATCACAAAGGTTTCGAAAGGTTTTTTTTTTAATTGTTTTCTTTATCAATGATGAGGTGATGAGGAACACCAAAGAAAAAAATGATGTGATGATTGATGAACTCACATATTTTCTTAGATTTCATGGAAATGAGTGGTATGGTTTCAACCCATTTTGTGTAGTATTCGGTAGTGGTGATGATCCATTGATGGCGTTGGGAAGAATGGGGATTGATCTCTCCGACAAGATCCAAACCCCATTGAAAGAAGGGCCAAAGGTCATGGGCGAATTTTAAGGCATGACTTGATGTATGATGAAGGTTGGCATGTTGTTGGAATTTTACACAACGTTTGACATAGTCACAACAATCATGGTTGAGGGTCGGCCAGTAATATCCTAGGAAAAGAATATGCTTAGCAACAACAAGGCCACTGAAGTGACCTCCACATATGCCATCATGAACTTCCTTGATGGTATAAGGAATTTCAGAACTCGCGAGGCATCGTAAGAGAATACCATCAAAGCCATGCTTATAGAGGAGGCCCCCATGATGACATAATGAGAGACCTTTTTAAAAAAGCACATTGTCCATTACAAGTGAGATCGGGAGGTAAGACAGAGAGAGAAAGATAGTTAGAGTATTGTTTATACCAAAGATCACTCTGGTCAGGGGTAGTGGTTATGAAAGAGTAAACATCATGAGGTAAATAAGAGGGTGATTGGAGTTATATACGGTGACAAAGATTTTAGAATCGGCGAGTGAAGCGGGTATTTGAGAAGCTAAGTAGGACATGGTATCGACAAATTTGTTGGTTGAATGTGGGATGGTTTGAAGGCTGTAGTGGTCGAAGGTGGTCAAAAGTATGTCTATGTGATGTTTGTACTTTTTAAGTGTCTCATTAATAAATTGGTATATTCCATTGACTGGTTTACGACCAATTGGGAATCACAAAATATGTTGATGGATTTGGCATCGAAAGCATAGGCAGCTTGGAGACCTAATACGAGCGCTTTGTATTCGGAAATATTGTTTGTGTAATCAAAATCTAGTTTGAAAGACAAAGGTTTGGGTTCACCATCAAGTGGAATGAGGATAACGTTTGCCCACCCCACGCTTGACACTTGGAACCGTCGAAGAAGAGTTTCATTTGGTATGCGGGCTCATCCAAGGAAAAGGAAGAAATTGACTCATTTGGAAAGTCAAAATTAGAAGGTTGATCCTCAAAAATAAGTAAGTCGTACCAATTGGTCAGAATAGCTTAGCCCTTAATGGACTTATGATGAATGAATTTGAGGTCAAGGTCAACTAAAATCATAAGCCAATGTGTGACATGCTGATTTTGATAGGGTTTGGCATACATGAAGTGTAAGGGGTCGGTGTTGGTCACAAAATAGGTTTTATGGTTGAGTAGGTAATGACGGAGTTTTGTGGCAACAAAAACTAAGGCTAAGCAAATTTTTTTGGGATGGGTGTATCAGTTTTTGTATTCCAAAAGAGTACAACTTATGTAGTAAACCACTTGCTCCCTATGTTGTTCATCACGATGAGTGAGCATGGCCCCCAAGGAGTGATTAGTAGCTGAGATGTATAGGTAGAAGGGTTGATCGTCTTTAGGTGGAATGAGTACAGGTGGTTGAAGAAGGTATTGTTTTAAGGCCTCAAAATATTTGTGGTAGTCATCATCCCATTTAAAGGAGACATCCTTCTTGAGAAGGTGATGAAATGTTTGACACCGATTAGACAATTATGAAATGAAATGATAAATAGACTATAACTTACCTTACAGGCTACAAAGTTACCTAAGGTTAGTGGGCGGAGGCATTTCTAGAATGGCTTTAACTTTAGTAGGGTTAACTTCTATACCACGTAGGGAAATGATAAATCCTAGGAGCTTTCCTGAGAGAACCGCGAAGACACATTTCTTGGGCTAAAGGTGAATGCAATATTTAATGAGACGGTCAAAGATGGTTTTTAGGATGGCGAGGTGCTTGGAGCAGAATTTAGATTTGGCCAGGAGATCGTCCACATAATATTCCAATATACGATGCATGATGTCATGGAAGATATAAGTCATAGCCCACTGATATGTGGCACCAACATTTTTAAGGCCAAAAGGCATGACTCGATAGTAGAAGGTCCCCCAAGGGGTGATGAATGTGGTTTTGTGTTGATCCTCTGGGGCAAGCAAGATTTTGTTATAACCCAAGAAACCATCCATGAGTGATAACATCTCATGACCAGTGGTAAGGTCAACCAATTGGTCAATACTAGTGTAGAGGGAAGTCATATTTTGTGTAGGCTAGGTTGAGGTCATGGAAATCGATGCAAATATGAAGTCCCCCGGTTTCCTTAGTAATAGGGAAAATGTTATAAATTTGATGAGGATAATCAATGGGTAAGATGAAGGAAACAGAAGAAGGCATTGAAGCTCTTATTTGATGAGAAGAGCAATGTGAGGGTGCATTTTCCTCAGCTTTTGTTTGATGGGTTTAGCATCGGGAATAGTTACGATATTATGGACCACTATGGTGGGGTCAATACCGGGCATGTGTGCGTAAGACCAAGCAAAAGAATGGTTATGATCTTTGAGAAAAGAATTGATGGCTTCTGCTCAAAGAACATCTAAAGATTAACTGATCTTTAGGATGTGCGGGTCATCCTGAGTATGAATGTTGATTTTGATAGTCGATTCATTTAACATGGTTTGTGTCTCAGATGGTAACGACCGATGAATATATGAGTCTTCTGCACCAAGTTAGGTGAGTATAGATTCATCATCCTAGCATTGAACGATGTTAATCGAAGGTGTATCGACATCGATCATTTTTGGATATAGGAAGGGAAGAGAGGAAGGAGCCTCACCCTTGCGTTGATAAGTCAGAGGCCAAGAGGAAATGGTGTTTATGAAAAAAAAAAAAGTTAGGAGGAATGGATTCTAGATCCATTGACTTTGTCGGTGAAGATGGTGATAGGGTTGACGAAGGTGGAGAAGGGCTGATATCTACAATGAGTTCAATGGGGCCTTCTTGTAGGTGGTTCAACAAAGCTAATACCACTATGGCCATTATGCTTGTGAGTAGTACATGGAACAATAGTATGGTGGAATTTCTCATCAAATCCAAAACAAAAAGTATTCCATGCACATCGGTGCGGGGAAGGTGTGGGAGAAATGGTGATTGATGAGTGAATGGAGGTCGAGAGGAAAATGGGTGGGTTTGTGACAGTGGTTCTGTGTGCATAAGTTAAAGTATCAAGTCCCCATAGGTAATATTGGTACGAAGGTGGGGAGGACCATAAATGAGGTGCTCTCCTATATGGTGATCATAGTGAGAGTGTTGGTGAAGACTTTCATAATCTTGTGGAGTAAGGAATGTGTTAACACTAAATAGGTGATAATCCACCAAAGTGAGGCATTGAAAAATTCCCTCCAAGGATCGGTGGTTGGTATGTGGGTAGATGGAATAGACAATGTGTCGAGGTTGGATCGGGGTGGAGCTAACAAATTGGGAGGCTAATGGTTTAGGTGTGGAGGTTATGATAGCGGTAGGAATGGAAGATGTAGGTGTGGTTAAGGTAGTGACTATACTTGGTGAGGGGAGGTATAGGTGACATGGAAATGGTTGTGAAGTAGATGCTTTAATGGGTATGAGCATGTCATTGGGTTGGTAAAGCATGTTGCAAATTGTGAAAGATGATGGGTTAGGTGGAATGGTATAGGTGTGTCTTTCATGCTTGAACTTCACACAACGATGCAAAGTGGAAGGGACACAACCCATGACACAAATCCAAGGTCTACCAAGCAATAGGTTATATTGAAATTCCCCCTCCAAGACATAAAATAACTCTGGAATAGTATGGGGGCCCACGCGAATGAGGAGGATGATAGTTTTGAGTGTAGAGGTGATAACATCATTGAATAAATGCAACATGACAGGAGGTTTATGATTTTAATTTTTAGCTATGTGCATTTGAGAAAATGCATGGGAGGAAATGATATTAATGTTAGCACCCCAATCGATCATAACACGACGTACACATATATCATCGATGTGGAAAGAAATGAAGAGAGCTTGGTTTGGGTCATCGGTTGGTGTGGTGGGATCTCTTCCTCTAAGAAGCTAAGGAGGCTACTTGGTGAGTAGTTGGAGGTGTGGATAAAGGTGGTAATTTTGTGAGAGATGCTACATGATAGGGTGTGATAATGGAGGCTACGGGTGTAGGGTCATTGGGTAAAAGCTCAAAAGATTGAAGGACCTCCATGAGAGCTTGATGATGGGATTCCAAGGTTTGGATAAGGTCATATAAGGAATTTTAAGGGGGATTGGTGTATTTGTTTGACCATTACACGGTGTGTGACCCCATTAAAAATAGGATATGTGGGGCCATGGATAGTGATTTTAGGTGGGGGTGTAGATGATATGTTGGGTATAGGATTGGTTGGTGAGTTGGTTTCCTTTTCCTTGCTTGTCTTTTTGAGCATGGATAGCAACATGGATCATTTTGATCTGAGGTGGGGATGTAGGCGAGGTAGGTGAGCCATGAAAGGTATAATGACATGAAGGGTAAAATCCAAATGGTGGGAAGGAGCCTTGTGAGATGAGCTGGGTACATCGACATTTAGGTGGAGGTTTGGTTAGGTCATTGATCAAACCATGTTAATTTCAAACCTTGGGGGTGGCTCTAGGATTTTTTGAGGTCTCGATCGCTGAGTGGGAAATGAGGGAAAACTGTGGGAATAGGTGTTAATGAAATGGGGTCTTCATCGAGAAGGTCATCATTGTCAAAGTTTTCTTCGAGAGGACACAACTAGATAAGAATTATTTTTAAAGCCTTATAGTTCTCTACATCATGTCCTAGCACACAATGGTAGTCACAAATTTTGGTGTCGTCAAACCCATTTGGTTTGGGTTTTAGAGGGTCATAACGTCTGAGAGGCGGTAATGTGATGACAGATGTTTCAAGGAGGTTGGTTAAAATTTTGGCTTAGGATCCTACTAGTGGATCACAATGGGAAGTGAAAGTTGGTTTGGGTGTAGGTGTGACTAATTGTAGAGGAATGGTCATTGCATGAGATAAAGTGGATCGAGCCACAATTTTAGGTGCTAGTGTGATCTTGGGTGTTGTTCGTGTTTTCTTGGGTAGGGGTATGGTAGACAAACTGGAAAGAGAGTATGTGGTTGTTTTGACTACCTTATTGGAGGGTAGAATTTTTTTTTCCTTAGGTTGTACCTTCTTTGGTAAAGGTGATACAGGGCACACGAGATGTAGAGGGAAAGGCAGATGGTGGAAGAGGGTGTGTTACCCACTAGGATAATGGAGGTGCTTGAAGGTAGATGGTGTAGGTCATGCCGGAGGTGTGAGGGAAAGAGACTGAAGTATCATGGGTAGTGAAGGAGTGATTGATGGTTTTAGAGGTATGGGTGGTAAAGAAGTTGTAGATGTGGGAAGAAGTCATGGCGGGTGCTTGGATATGTTTGAGGTTTGTAATGGTGGAATGGGCTGCTTTGTGTTTTTAGTTTATCGGTGGGTGGAGGTTTCTTAACCATGTTAGAAGGGTGAGGTCCTAAGACGGATGAAAGGGGTGAAGGTGATGAAGGTGTGATCAATGAGGTTGGAATATGAGATTTATGGGGTTGGTTCTTCTGTTTGGGTATTGGAGTAGGTTTGGTATTGGCCTTGGAGGATGTAGCTAAATATAATTTGATGGGTGGATGAGTAAGGCTAGCAGTTGGGATGACCCCTAAGGTAGTAATAGGTTTAGGAAAGGAAGATGATGTAGGTACGGGTTTGGGTTTAGATGCATGCTGGGTGATGGGTAAGCGTGTGAGTTGAGCCATGATGGGTATCGTGGGTGAATTCTTGACTTTTTGGTTGTGTTCAGTTTTATTGGCTGAAATATTTTTGGGTAGATAGGGAAGTGTCGGCATGTAACATCTACATTTGTGTTGAGACATGAATCGAAGATGCCCCCAAAGTAAGGTTCCATCCACATAATCTAGGTGATCGGGTAAACGTGAGAATGGCACCACCGTAGGTGAGGTTGATGAGGATCCAATGGTAATTCCCATAAAATGTGTCTTAGAGATGAGGAATTTGCTAGGCTTAATCCTCTATGGGTAAGATAGCCGAAAGTAAGTCTATAGGATCTTGGGTAATCGATGGAGAATGGTCACCTAAGGTAAAGGCATTTCTACTGGGTCTTTGATAGGCAGAGGAGATGATAGGTGCTCCTCCGGGGTGAAGTAGATGATGGGTGCTCCTCTGTAGGTGGAGGAGATGATGGGTGCTCCTCTCGTGGGTGGAGAAGATAAATAAATATCCTCCCAGATCAAGTACCTTGTGGGTGATGGTTGCCTAGGTGGAGAAGCCGGAGGTGAAATAGTATTGATATTAACGGAAGGCTCCTTCATGGGTGAGGAAGGAGGTGAAAGGTGTTCCTCTATGGGTGGAGGAATAGGTGAGGTAGATTCAAGTGTAGGTGGAGGACTTCGGGCTAATATTTCCTTGATGGAAGGAATATGAGGTAATTGGGAAGAAATAGGTGTATCACTAAAAATAGCATGGACCTTGCGGTAGGTATGGCTATCATGAGTTGAGGTATATCTAGTTTGATCAGAAGAAGGGGCATGATTAGGAAAGGGTTTCTGAAGATATGTAGGTTTTGATTAGCAGGTGCATTAGGATTATCCAGGGTTAGCTCACCTTTCTTAAGCATTTCTTGGAAAATGTTTTTAAAAGTGATGCAATTTCCATCACTATGACCCTTTACACAATGATAATTATAGAAATCGTGCTCTTTATACCATGTGGGTGTGAGGCGAGTAGGGTCAAAACCAGTGTGTGGTTTCATGAGAGGAAGGGTGATGGCCCCACTTTGATGAAGGGTATATTTCCATTATTCCCATCTGAATTGAAAAGTTTGAATGAGTGAGAGATTAGATGAGGGGCTATTCTGATTTGGTGGATGAGTTAGGTGGCTTTGAGTACCACCGTGGTAGTGGTGCCCTTAGCCTTCAATAATTATTCTGTGGTTTTTAAGAAGAAGAGGTATCATTCGACTTGAATGCTGAGTTCTTATTGCGTAATTAGATTTTCTTCTCTTCAATGGCCCAAATCTCAAGCTTTCATGTCATGGTGAATGCTTTGTCAAAGGTTTGGAAGGTTTGGACCTATAGGGTTGGTGAGATATGCCTAGCACAAGCCCGCGTGAAGAGTTTGATGAGTTATGTTTTCCTTAGTTGGAATGTGAGTTGATTGATCGAGTTACACCAATGAGCAACAAAATATGCAATAGATTCATCATCATATTGATGCATAGAGTAGAGGCCACCATGGTAACATTCTTAACGATATTAATGGAAAATTGATCCAAGAATGCTTGGGCTACCTAATTAAATGAGAATATAGAGTGTCTAGGTAACCCAAGATACCAATCTAACGTGGGTCCATCAGAGACATGGGAAAGGTCTTCGGGAGGAAAGCATCATCATGAGCGATCGATAACACCCGTGTTTGAAAGACAAAAATGTTATTGTGGGTATTCTTTGCTATTGAAATGGTTGAATTTAGGAATTTCCCAATGCATGGGATATGGATGGATAGGAATGGACAGTGTATAGTTCATCACAAATCTCATCATAGGTGAGTGTTGTAGAAGCAAGAAACCGATGCCTCCAATGTCTGCATCTTATCCATCATTAACTTGATTAGGTTGTTGGTAGGTTGTGATGGTTGGGTGACTCTTGTAGTGTAAGAGGTTTGGTGTTGGGCATATAATGAGGGTGGCATTCCAACATATGGTGCTATCATTGTATACGTAGGTTGAGAAGGAGGAAGTGAAATAGGGGTATGTACCTGCATGAATGATAGATGAAACGAGAGGATTCTGATAGTACATATATGGAGGTGGAAGGGTCATGGTGACCCTAATGGTAATGGGGGCTAAAGATTTTGGAATAGAAAGAGCAACATTTTGAAAATGGGTAGGGGTCACCAACATCGGGGTAGTTGTGTAGCTACGGGTATATGCAAGACAATAGGTGAAGATGAGATTGTGTTACGGTGGTTGGAGAAGGTATAGTGGATGTGGCAGTGCGAGGATGTCAGCAGACACTGCAGCATCATAGTGGGTATAGGGTCTAGCTACGAAACAACTTGGAGTAAGGTAGATGTGGGCAGCGTGGAGCCGATGATGGGGGCTGACAAATGAGTGGGAATGAGGACGGGGGGATAGATACGGGTATGTCAGTATATCAACTATCCCAAGGTATCTTGAGTGGATGAGTGGGAAAGTTAAAATTGCAAGGTGACAGGATTTTGGTCAAGGAGTCATGTGAACTCCTCGTATCCGAGTAGCGATAGAGATAGGTTGGATAGGTTCCATGGCTGGTGATAAAATGGAAGGTGGTGAAGGAATAGGTGGGAGTGGTTGAAAACTGGCATGGAATATAAGGGTGCTTTCTTGTTGACACATCAGTACCATGTGAACAGGTACTAATGTGGTAAGACTACTTTTTGTAAATGACACAAAAATACAACAGAGATAGGATAAATAGGTGGTGGTAGGTGAATTAGGGTTAAAATGTTAGCTAGAAAATTACATAGGCTAACCGATGCCGGTTAGATTAAACTGATGCCACCATACGTAACTATTCTGTCACTGTGGAATGTGGATAGTTGGTCAAAAACAAGGTATAAGGTCAAATTTCCTAGGTATGCAAAAATGATGATGGAATTACTGTGTCATTGAATACGATAAGAGTGATAAAGACTCTGAACAATCAAAGAAGATGAATAGGTGTCCTTTTGGGTAGCTTAACTAAAAGAACAATGAATTGATGGTGGTCGAAGGTAACCAATGATGGTCACTGGACCGACACCGGTCATTGTGAAATTGAAATAGAGATGAAGAAAATGTGGTTGTGAGTTAAAATTTGATGTGGAATCAAACCCAGAATTCTAAGAATGATGAGAATATGGTTGAGGCACAATCAGATGAAGCTAGAATACTCCAACCGTGTGATGAGGAGTGTACAAAAGGGGAAAGGGAAAATAAAGAACGTGACCTCTCACCTCAAAACTCGTGCCAAATAGAAACACTAAGAAAAATACAATCCTAATAGTGCTTTTTCTATTATGTTTGTTTAGCTTATGCTATTTAAGGACTGACTCATGAACTCTAGAATAGAATTTTATGTGAGGATGGCTTCCTACGAAGAAGGATATCTACAAGGAGAGGTTTCAGGTATGTTATGGTGGGGGTGGGCTGTCCTCTGATGGGGTACTAGATAGAGATATCCAGTGGGGTGCCCACTATGCCGTGATCGTGTGATCACCTACAGCTTCTTCCAGGTGAGATGTTGTTTAATAATGTGTATATATTTTAAATTTGTGATGTTTGGGTAAGACTCAGAGAGAGAAAGAAAGGAAGTGCTTTTCTATGATTCGCCTATTAACCATCACCGGGAATGACTTCTAGCGTAAAGGTTGCCCTCAATTGATGTGAGCTAATGCAGAAAAGCATAATGAAATGAAATAATTTTAAAAGACAAATCAAAATGTATAATTCGATGCCACAAATAGATGAACAAGAGAAGGGATGTTCTTTCACTAATGTGATACTAATGAAAGGGAAGAAATGTTCATTTTAAGCACCAAAATAAGATTGCTTTTAGACAATAGAAGAGAAGAAGGTTCTAGGGATAAAGTTTAATCTAAGAACTTTTAAAAAAGAAACAAACATACAATGTTTTCACCTAGAAATGAAAGAATGCAAAGAACCACGAATGGGTCCCACCAAAAGTGCCAAAATGTTACATCTTATTTTTGTTAGCATCACTTACTCGATACAAGCTACACAACAAAAAGGTTCCAAAATGTTTCACCTGATTCTAGATGTGTTTGTTTGAATATTAACGAAACAAATAAGGGTAAAGGCTAGGAGGAATACCTATTGAAATGTTGGTTGTAGGTTGTTGCACGTGTATGACTTCTAGATCTACAAATGACCGTGAGAGCTTCCTTTTAATTGGAGGAACTACTCAAATAGAAAACAAGACCACCAAATAAAAGTTAAACAATATATGCAGAGACTACCTAGCGTGTGCTAGATCCTGGGAAGTTTGATACTTCCTGAGACAACTGTCAATCCACTATTTATAAAAACTTAGTACTTACAATAAAGGAAATCCTAATGGTTAAAATGATTTAGGTATCTCATTCGTCTACAATAAGCAAATTCATTCATAACATGGTAAGCTATAATCGAATCTAAAGGTCAAGGTCACTGTCAGGGTATTGGTACTAGTTAGGGTGAGGTTCTGGGTAATTTTAGGTATTTGGGTGGTGGTTTAGAAGCTCTATTCTTGGTTTCTAGTAAAAGACAAAGATACCAACGTTGGTTTAGTATGACCGGTGTCAGTTTAGGTTAACTGACGGGGGTTGTGGGTTGTTGGTGCCCAATTTGAAACATCCCTATTTTTCTAAGGAGAAATGCATTTTTTCCCTATTTCTGAGGAAGAATGGTTTTGGATTCTCATATACTTCGAATTTGACAAAAAATAACTCACTTTTGTGTTTGAGTGCTATGTGTTGTTTGCATTTCCTCCATTTTGCACCTTTCTGAAGGAATCCCCAAGTTTACTTTGCGTTTTGCCCTAATTTTCCCGTTTCAAATGACTCTGCCATTTTTTCATTTTCCCCATCTTTTGAGCTCAAAATCATTTAATTTGTACTTATTTTCCCTCAAAAATCCTTTGTCATGGTCATAAATTGCCTAAAATCACTTTCCATTTGTCTTTTGATCGAAAAATTCTTCACCCACGAAGAAAAAATTGATTTTGGTGGTCGTTGGCAATTTCTACATTTTTGATGGTCATACGGGTCCTTTTCCCGATCAATTTCTAGCTCATATACTTTTGCATACGTGGCATTTTGTAATTGGACAAGGATCGGCGGGTCATTTCTAAAAACTTAATGTTTTTTTGTTTTTGGAAAAATGTGCAAGTTGCCTCTGCAGCTCTACGTAGGCACCAGAGGAGGTACACGTGTCGCAGGCAAAGTGAAGGTGGATGGGTGGGTCATTTTTTGATGTAACTTAGGGCACTTTGGAAAATGCATAGAAATGAATAAAATCCCCTAAGGCCCACATCCAATCAGAGGAGGAAATGTGGCAGGTGGGGAGATGGAAAGGTGGAGGAGTTTGATACTTTTCAGCCTTTAGTGAAAAAGAGTTAAAGTATAAAATTGGACCACAAACTTGCAGCCAATGGGATGAAGACACGTGTCGATGATCAAGGCTCGGCGGAGATGTGGGCCATTAGAGGTAAGTTGTATTTTTAACCTCTATTTATCAAAAGGGTAAAATCATTGAATGGACCCGCGAGCTTGAAGGTAAAAAGTCAAAATTCATCTGAGGAGTCAATGGCGGAGGTGCGGGCTGGTGGAGGAAATGTTAAAAATTTTCCTTCGTGAAATATGATTAAAATATGAAATGAGAAGCACTTCCCCTCAGCCAATCATATGAGGACACGTGTCTTGCGGGAGGGCGGAGCCGCGGAGGAAAATTGAAAATTTTCCTTTGTCTAAAAAGATGCAAAATGTGTAAAATTGAGTCCGCGACTCTATATCCAGTCATATTGCGCCACGTGTTAGACCCAAATCACAAAGGCAGAGCGGTAGAGGAAATCAAGAAATTTTGCAAATTTTCAAAAAGTTGTAAAAAGGTCAAAAGTGTCCCCAAGGCCCATTTTTTCCGGATCTGCCATGTGGAGGGCTCAAATTTAAAGATAAGAACAAATCGACGGTAGTTGTGCATTTCACCAATTTGGCCGCCATTTGAGCTCTAAGAAGTTTGGAGATGCATTTTTGCATCAATTTTCATCAATTTTTTGCCAATTCATGTCGTTTTGGCCTGCAGGGTCCGAATTGATCAAATTGGGGGCTCAATTTGTGAATCCAAAGCACATTTCAAATGAATTTTTACTCTAATTCATGAAAAATGTGAATTACCATATCCAAAGTTACAGAGTAAAAAATTGGGAAAGGAAAAGATGAAATAATGAAATGAAAGGGGTCTACATGTGGGGAATGAAAAACGTGCTTCCACTTTGAAGAATGATGAAAGTTTTGTAATGATTCACCTTTTGAAAGAACAACTAGTAACTTTTTGTGAGTTTGTTAAATGTCATTTTCTAGAAATATTGTAAAGCAAAGGTGCTTCGAATATTCCACTTTTGGAGGGAAGATTTGAGGGGCAAAGTGAGTGAGTGAGTAAAAATTATATATTGCATGAATTTGTCATGCAAATGGTCGAGAAACTTAGAATTTTCATGGGAAAATCTGGGAAGAATCCCATTCTCTAAGAAACCACCTGAGAACCATTTTAACTTCCTTTTTGCATCAAATTTGTATCATGTTAGGTTGGTTGCAGATGTATAGCCACTAACAAGCTCTTGAGATTGTTCTTATAACATTCCCCTGCTGATAAATTTGGTCATTCTGGATTATTTTGTGCTGTCTCTTGGTAAAATTTGCATTTACTTATGTTTCATAATGTTTTCAATTTGTGTTTCTTGCTCTTGTTGCAATCTGGTGTTTAGAATTTCCTTTTGATCATGTAGATCTAATTCTGGTAATAGCTTAGTGGCATTTGTAATTCCAGAATCAAAAGAGCTTTCATCTGATGAAGGGATAAACAAATTTAAATTCACTCTTCTTTCCTTGATATAGATTTGATTGTAAACCTTTGGGGTACCTTAGGTCTGATAGAATAGAAATTTCTAAATGCTTTACTGATTCATTTAACTCAATATTTTGTGATAAATCATCAGATATTGTGTGGAAGAGTGTAGATCTGGGCTTCCATTTGATGCACATATCCTGGTTGAAGGAACACCTTAACCTCTTTGAAGCATTTTTGTTGTCTGAGTCTTTCAAGTTTTGCAAAGGTCCTCAAAGAAGTTGGAAAATTCTAGTTAGTCTTGTCTGAATATCTCCCACCCCAAAATTCATTTCAAATTAACTCATCCTACCTATAATACCCCTACATTGTATTGTGTGTCAACAAAAGAATACAATCCATTTACAAAAATGCACAAAGCAAATTAGGATCATACCATGTCTTTAGTAGCCTTAGCCTTGTCTTGAAAGCATTTCCATCATTTAGTAGTGACAACTCTGTTGAGTTTGAATAATGGGAAATTGATCATGTTTTCTCAAGGCCATCTCCATACAATCTACACAATACAAGGATATTTTCACCTCCTTCACAAAATAGAGGCTACAATATAGGTTCTCTTACCTTGGTTGATAGGCACAACCTAAAATAGTGAGGATTAGATCAAATCCTTCCAAGGTGCTACCCACTTCTTCAAATCTTGAGTGCTAACAAGTTAGATAAATTGCTTCCCCAGCTACAAAAACATATAAACCATTTATCTACCTCTGAGTGTCTTGTAAAATCCATGATGTAGCTCAAGTTGTGAAGGAGATTAAATCTGGGAATGGCGTTGTTTCATGAAGAATGCAATATCCAGCTAATTTTTAATCTTCTTTTAGTTCAGTATTTCAGTATTTCAAATTTTTAGTATTAATTTTTTCTCTATAATACTTCTCATGTATTTTATGTGCAACTACATTACTAAGCATCAATTTCTGATCAATATTTATATTAAGGAATGAGAGTAGAATTCTGAGTTTGATATGTTCAAGTGTCTCCAATTTTTGTTTCAAACTTTGCACAATAGTTGATAAATTGAGTGAAAGAAAATTATATGTTCAAGCTTTGCATAGTGCTAATATTTGTAGTCATTTGATAGATCTTCATAGTGCATTTGCACAAACTAGGGTGAAAGTCCTTAGTGGTGACTCTTGGCTGTTATATTTTGATAAATACCAGTACCTTATCATACATTAAGTGAAGTGTGTCATATAAATTTGCAAACCTGGAAGGAAGAAGATCTCTCTTCAGGAGGGACCCAAGTAGAAAGCTATTTCAAGAATTTGGAAAGACAATTTTAGAGGAAAGAAAAGTTTGGAAGGTTGTTGAAGGTCAGACATCAAGCAAAGGAATATCCATTGGTGAGAGAGATCAACCTTTAATAGAGGATTATCACTCTTCTTCTAGTGATTTTGATTCAAGCAATCTTCTCATAAACTTGTTTACTTCAACTAGTGAAGGTCCTTCTGTTGTACCTGGTGAGTTCCTTCTTCAATCTACACTTGTGTGTTTCAATTCTAGTAAAACTTTCCAAGAAAATCAGCACCTAGAGAATACCAATCTTGTGAACCACATTCTTGAGCCCCAAAGACCTCGCACTCCTCATCAGCTTGTGTCACCCCCAAGATCACCTCCACCAGACAACATGGCTCAGCCTCCACCTAGGCCTCCATTTGTGGTCAATACCTTTGGCCCAATAAATTTTAGGGGAATGGCTGGTTATCCTAATGTTGTGCCTCAGGATGTTAGAAGTAGATTTCCAAAGTTCCAAGGGAATAATGCCATAACAAGTGATCAACATTTGAAACTCTTTATTAATATGATGGAGGATTTTGAAATTGGATTTGAGGATGTGTACATTAAATTGTTTGTCCACACTTTAGAGGAGGATGCTAGGGATTGGTACAAGGCCTTGCCAAATAATTCTATTGATTCATGGGCTGAAATGCAAAATGCATTCAAGATTGCAATATGGTGACAAGAATAATCCCAGATTCCTCTTATCAGAGTTTGAGAATATCAAGAAAAACCCAAATGAAATGGTCCATGACTTCAACACAAGGTTCAATAAAACTTTGAGGAGATTGTCCAGTAAATTTAAGACCATGTGATGAATCTTGTTTGATAAAATATTCTGATGCATTTGACAAGAAGGCTGCATATTACTTGAGGGAAAAATCCTGCAATTTAAGGCAGGCCTTCACCATGGCACTTCAAATTGAGAACAATATCAAGGCTATGTTGGGAAACCTCCTAAGAGAGATGGAGTTAAATTGGTAAACCCTGACAAGCCTCAAGAAAACAAGAGTGTAGACTTGGAGGAAGTGGTGAAAACTTTGGCAGGGGCTGTCAAAGAGATTTCCTACAAGTTGGCAAGAGCTGAGAAAGGAATTGGACAAACTTCACAAGGTCAGCCTAGGTAACAAGCACAAGATAGATTTGGAAATCACCATAGGAATGAGCAGAGATTTGATGACAAAGGTAAAGGACCTATGGGATTTGGAAATAGAAAATCTCAGGCCAAGGAAAGTAAGGTTGTGCTTAATCCATTAAATGCTAGAGTGGTTGTTGTTGATGATGCAAATCAGATTGATTGGTGTGATAGATGTTTCTTACCCCATCCGCCATGTGAAACAGATCAGCAAATTGAAGAGGAAGTTGATGATTATAATACGGATGATGATGCTTGTATGATGGACTGCCCTACACACTCATGTCAAGGAGCAACATCTACTGAAGTGATAAGTGCATGGACTTCTACTAGCTTTTGGGATTGCATCCAACGGGTACATCTTCTTCCTCCTTCTCATGTTTTAGAAATTGATAATGTACAAGCCTTTGAGCTGCCCAATAATGATTTTGAGTACTTGAGGGCATTGATGATCAAGAAGTATGATGGAGGTATACCCTCGGAAGAAGATAGGCAGCTGCTTATGAACATTGTGGTTTCCCAAGAGAAGGAGTATAACACAAGAAGTAAGGCTTTCAAGGGAGCTGGGCTTCAGGCCAAGAATAAAACCCCATTGCTTTCTAATATCCCAAAATAAGTTCCTAAGAAAGAAACATCTACTAAGAGCCTTGCTGTCCCAAGTAAAAGTTATGCTTCACCCCATGCTCAAAATGTTAAAAACCTTGTGCCATCTGATGAAATTTCCATCCCTCCTTCTATTGTTGTTTTCTAAATACATTCCCTATGACATTGCTCAAGTTCTGAGCCAAATCAAGTTCAGTGTTCCAATTGTTGAGCTGCTTAGAATTCCTGAGCACAAGAAGAGAGCACTTGAGTATTTGGGATTGAAAGAGGAGAATGCTTCCGTGAAAAGAAATGTGAATGTTGTAGAGGCTCCACTTTCTATTGCAGAAGTAGGAAAGACATCAGCATTGGAAGAATTTGGTGAACCACAAAGGTATATTTGGGAACATCCTTGGTTGAATCTCGGAGTGTTGTTGACCCTTTCTTCACAACTTTGATCATCAAGGACAGTTGCTACATAATTTATGTTTGACTCACAGGGCATCATGCAATGTCATGCCTTTGGAAGTTATGAATGAGTTAGATATCAAAGTAACAATAGTGTATATGGAAAGGTAAAATACTGCCATGGATTCTAGGGAAGTCCGGTTGTTGGGTGTGTCAAAAGGTTTGGTGGTGTAACTTGCTAGCCTATCCGGGTAAGAATTTGAATCTTGATGTTGTAATTGTTGATTGCCCTACCAAATGGGGTATGTTATTGTCAAGAAAGTTGGGCTGCAAGTGTTGGGGATTGTCCAAATGGATATGTTTTTTCCACCATTCCCATTAAAGGTAGTGTTAAAAAAGTGCAAAATGTGTAAAGATTTTCTTCCGGAGAAGAAGATCACAAATCAGGTTTCTAAGTCGATGTTCTTTCCAGTATTATTTATAACATTGATTTTCCAATTTTATTGGGTTTAATGATAAAGAGAATCAAGAACCATCAGGCTCAAGTTCTTGCTCCTAAACTAGGCCATAAGGCTCATTCCATTTATTCCTATCCCCTAAACCTAGCTTAACCATGCCAAATTTGAAAAAGAGAGAGAAAAGGGAAAAATGGTTTTAACAAAATTACACTAAAACTGATCACACTTTTTCTTTGGGGAGAAATGTTGAATATGCATAGGGCTATCAAAACTCGTCTTGTGGCACATACAATTGAGCAATTCTTTTTTCACCATTTCGGCCTTATGGATAAAATGACTCACCTCCACGAGATTTCAAGGATAGATTTCACACAAGTTAAAATGTCTGGGGCCTCCATGAACACAATACTCCAAACACGTTGAACATCAAACTTGAGATATATTCCTTGAAGAGAGGCAAGAAGAAAACAAGTGAAAACAGCAATGGACCATATGATTTGCATCACATTTCTTTCATGAACACGTTTTTGACACGGGTTTTTTTGATTTCAAAATTTTACCTTTTTTTCACATATTGTAAAATTGTTCCCAATACCATTACTAAGAAGGGAGGAGGTTTGAACTGACATGTGGCATGGTCTGATTTGATTTCGCATGAATTTACGGATGAACCACTTGTTCATCCTCAAAAATGAGCCAAATCTGGCTTTTCAATTTCCTTTGGAATGAGCCATGTTGTAATGATGAGAAAACATAAAAAACATTTTGGAGATTCATTCAACTTGACCCTAAATGCATTAAATCACCAAAGGACCTTCAAACCCTCTCCACCCTATCATTTTTACCATGAATGGGAGGTAATCAGTGCGAAAAATTTTGCATTAAATTTGGTAAAAAATGTCATGACTAATTTTGAACACTTAAAAACATTATTTTTCCGCCTTTTTCTTGATCACATGGCCTCACCTTTTTTTGGCTCATTTTTGAAACATGGATATCCTTAGAAAATTTTTGATCATAAGCTTTCTCAATGATATCCAATTTGCAAATCTTTTAGAAATGTGGCGATATAGGAAGATTGGGGCTCAAATAGTTTTAGGGAAAATGGCCAAAAATTCAGATCGAAGCAAAGGCCAAATTTGAATTTTTCCGCATTTCTTCAAAATGAAGAACGCCACATGAAAAATTTGATTGAAGATGAGAGAATTCTCTCTCTCTTCCACCCATGGTTTCCCAAAATTTTGACTTTTCTTACAAGTTGGAAAATTTCATTTTCCTCTCCATGCAAGGGAGGAAAGAATTTGTGGCATTATTTGGTCTAAATGAGCAAGGGCTCATTTTGGATAACAAGACCTTTTAGTTATTCATGGAAAACTTTTGCTAAAATTTTCTAAGTCTCCCCATGCTCAAAATGTTAAAAACCTTGTGCCACCTTATGAAATTTCATCATTTCCATTGTTGTTTTGCTTTTAATACATTCTTCTATGACATCACTATTTTTGAGCCAAATCAAGGTCCGTGTTCCACAAATTTCTCTTAGATCCACCCACTTGGAAGAAATGAGAGGGACTTGAGTATTTGGGCGAAAAGGAGGAGAATTTCCATTTTCTCTCGGCTCTTTGTGATTTTTAGTAGACGCTCCACTTTGCTAAATGTCCTAGAGGAAAGACATCATCATTGGAAGAATTTCGTTCATGTCCTCCAGTATATATTTCCCAACATCATCAACTGGTTTAATCTTGGCATTTTTTTCCCTTTCTTTCGGCTGAATCGGCTTTTCATCATCATGACATGGACAAGTTGTCATAATTGTATGTTTGACTCCCTCGGCATCATGCAATATCATGCCTTTGAAAGTTATGAATGAGTTAGATATCAAAGTAAGGAGTATAGGACTTAGTGATTTTCATGATTCCGCCCCAAGTTGTTTTTTGTTGTTTGTGTCAAAGGTTTGGTGAACTTTCTCTTTTCTTCTTGGAAAGAGAGTTAGAAAAATGTTGTAATTATTGATTTCCTTGCCAAATGGTTTTTATTATCAAAAAGTGGGCTATCAAGTGTCTGGAGGGACCAAATGGATATGTCATTTTCCAAATTCCCTATTGAAGGATAACTAGCCTTGTAAAATTATATGGAGAGAAGAAGATATTGCATCTAATTAAGGATCAAACAATGCTTCTTATGAAGTATTATTTGTTGATGTTGATGTTGATAATTTTATTGGGTTTGCTGATGGTAAGGAGCACAAGATGGATTAGTCTAAGTGTCTTGAAGAAGTAGGCTCTCCATGGACTTTGTTATTTGATGGAGCTTGCTCCAAATTTGGTAATGGTGTTGGTGTTGTTTTGATCTCTCCAAGAAAAGAGGAATTTGTTTTTTCCTTCAAAATTAACTTTGAATGCACCAATAACATAGCTGAGTATGAGGCATTACTATTAGGATGAGGATTTCTTGGAAGTATGGCATAAAGGATGTCATTGTAAAGGGATATTCTGAGTTGGTTGTCAAACAAGTTAGAAAATTGTATGCAACAAAAAATCAACGGATGAAACAATACAAACATGTAGTTTGGGATCTGATTGAGATGTTTGATTCCTTCAACATTCTTCATCATGACAAAAGTTTAAATATGATTGTTGATAAGATGGTAGTGTTGGGGTCTAGATTTGACAATTGTACCATTTCTCCATATTGTGAATATGATGTTGAGATACTCACTAGGCTCTAGTCCCTGATAACATCAAACATTGGCAAGTATTTGATGATGATGCTCAGGTTCAGAGGTTTTTGTAGAACCAAGGTGAGTTTTTGGATCATCATATTGATTTGGAACCATTGGTGTGTAATGTTGATGGAAAAGAAACCTTGTTTGGCAAGGATATCATTCAATTGAAGACTAACACCATCCCTAGAGGGCTAGTTTTCTTGAGTCAAATTTTAACAATGCTTGATTTTGTAATCAATAGAAACATGTTTGCATCTAGAGATGTTGAAGAGCATGACTTGGGAACAAAGGAAAAACCAAGGAATATTTGGTTAGGGAGTGGTTTAAACAAGGAAGAAAAATAGTCCTACCTCCAATTGTTGAAACAATATTAAGATTATTTAGCTTGGTCTTATTCCGAGCTGAAAACATATAGATAAGACTTATTCCAACATGAGATCCCTCTTGAGAAAGATGTCCAAACCATTCAGAAAAAGAAAAGGCCAATTAACCCACTCCTTTCTCTCAAAATGCAAGAGGAATTGAAAAAGTTGAGAGATGGAGGAATCATTCAACCCACAAGGTATTCTTCTTGGGTTGCAAACTTGGTGCTCGGTTAGAAAGAAAAATGGAGATATCAGACTTTGTGTGGATTTCAGAAATCTAAATAGAGCATCAATGAAAGACAACTATCCTCTACCAAACATGGAAAACATGTTGCAATTAGTGACTGGTTCTGAAATGCTTTCTACTTTGGATGGTTTCTCCGGTTATAACCAAGTTGTTGTCAAAGAATCAGAGAGGATTAAAACTACCTTTACTACTCCGTGGGGAACATATGTTTTTGTCAGGATGCCCTTTGGTTTAATGAATGCTAGAGCTACTTTTCAAAGGGCCATGGATGTTTCTTTTGCTGGTTATATCAATGATTTTATTGTTGTTTATCAAGATGATATTACTATTTTTTCTAGAAAAGAAGTGACCACTTGCAGCATTTGGAAAGAATGCTTGATCAGATGTAGAGAATATGGCATTTCACTCAATCCAAAGAAGTGCCATTTTGGAGTGCAAAGAGAAAAACTACTTGGTCACATTGTGTCTAAAGAAGGAGTTATGATTGATCCACAAAGGATAGAAGCTATCAACAAGATCCCGGTTCCAAAAACTAAGAAAGGAATCCAATCCTTCTTTGGTCAAATCAATTTCATTAGAAGGTTTGTGTCTAATTTTTTTGAGTTGACTCTCCCCATTACTTGCATGTTGAAGAAGGACCAGAATATCAAGTGGGAAGAGGCTTCCCTTAAATCTTTTGATGGAATCAAGGAAGCATTGAAGCATGCTCCTATTCTAGCAGCCCCAAATTACAAGAAACCTTTCCAAATCTTCTCCTTTGCTTTTGAGCACACCATTGCATTTGTTTTGTTGCAAAAGGATGATGATGGAGATGAAAGACCTATTTCCTTCTTTAGTAAGGCATTGTAAGAAGCTGAGTTAAAATACACAATCATGGAGAAGCAAGCCTTTGCATTGGTGAAAGAAACTAAGGTTTTCAGACCTTATATTTTGAGTTCCAAAGTTGTTGCTTATGTTCCTCACACAATGGTAAAATATGTCTTATCAGAGATGGAGATTTCAAGAAAAATATGTATGTGGGTTAACAAATTGTAGGAGTATGATATGGACATTCAGACCACAAAGCTAGTAAGAGGTTTGGGTCTTTCCAAGCTCATGGCTGAAAGCAATTTGCAGAATGTGAAGTAAATGAAGTAGAAGAAGAGAGGGTAGATGTTCTTGAAAAATTGTTGAACTCTGAGTGGTACAAGGATGTAATCTATTATCTCAGACACATATGCTTCCCTAGAATTTGAATAAAAATCAGAAAAGAGCTCTCAAGCTGGCTTCTCAAAAATATATCATTACAAACTTTGGGTTGGCTTGGAAGAACCTTGAGGAATCCTCTTGAGATGTGTGATCAAGATGAAGCTCCCAAAATAATTTTGATTTCCATGGGGAGTTTGTGGAGGAATTTTTTAGGAGGGTTACTGCACACAAGATTTTGAGGGCTGGTTATTGGTGGCCAACTCTTTTTAAAGATGCAACTCAGTTGGTTAGAAGATGTGAGAGTTGTCAACATTTCTCCAAAAGAATGAAAGCTTCAGCTCCCTTCCTTTGCAGCCTGTATCAATTGAAGCTCCTTTCAAACAATGGGGGTTGGACTTCATTGGTGAAATCTCTGATTCATCAAGTGCTTTGGACACAAATGGATTTTGGTAGCTACTAATTTCTTCACAAAATGGGTGGAAGCAATCCCCACTAGGAAGGCAAATGCACCAAGTTGTAATGGACTTCATATTGAATCATATCATCTACAGATTTGGAGTGCCAGTCAAGATTGTTGCTAATAATGCCATGAGTTTTAGAGCTGGACCTTTAGTGGAAATGTGCAAAGAATATGGAATAAAGTTGACATATGCTTCTAACTACAATCCACAAGGAAATGGACAGGCTGAGTCCAACAATAAAAACTTGTTGAAGATTATTAAAAGGACTTTGGAATTAAACAAGAAGAAGTGGGGTGAACAACTAAAGTTTGCTGTTTGGGCTGATAGGATCACTGCCAAAAGAGCTACTGGTAAAAGCCCATTTGAATTGGTATATGGAACACAAGCTCTACTTGCCCTTGCATCTACAGTTGTCTTCATTTCAGTTTGTTCAACAACTTGAAGATCAAGAAATCAATTCATATGAAGAAAGGATTAATCAGATTGTTGAACTTGATGAAGCAAGAAGAGCATCCCATCAGAGGCATGTCAAATTTAGAGAGAGAATGAAGAAGTTTTTGATAAGAAGGTAACCCTAAGAGCTTTCAGTATTGGAGATCTTGTGTTGTTGTGGGATAGTAGGCATGAAGATAAGGGCAAGCATGGTAAATTTGATGCTTTGTGGATGGGCCCATATTCAATTGACATAAGAATTGGTGAGAATACTTTTTCCTCAAGGACCTAGATGGGGAATTTCTTGAGCTACCTATTAATGGAAGACATTTGAAGCATTTCTTGGATTGATCCCCAAAACTGAAGTTTGCATATCACTTGTACAATGTACATTTTTTTGTTTATCTTTTTTTTTGTTGTTTTGGTTAGTTTTTGGTTTGCCTTTGTGTGTGGCAACCCTTTTTGTTGGTTTATCGGTTGGTTTTTGGATGTTTTGGCTTGTGACTCCATTTTCCCAATGGTTTTTTGGCACATGGTCTACTTCAGTTCTTATGGCACTCGTTGGGAGTGCCCATCCCCAAGTTGGAGCCAATGTTGGTGCCCAATTTGAAACATCCCTGTTTTGCTAAGGAGAAATGTGTTTTTGCCTTGTTTATGAGGAAGAATGGTTTTGGGATTCTCATATACTTTGAATTTGAAAAAAAAACTCATTTTTTGTTTGAGTGCTATGTGTTGTTCACATTTCCTCCATTTTACACCATTCTGAAGGAATCCCCAAGTTTACTTTGCGTTTTGCCCTAATTTTTCCCATTTCAAATGCCTCTGCCATTTTTTCATTTTTCCCTAGCCTTTGGAGCTCAAAATCATTTGATTTGTACTTATTTTCCCTCAAAATCCTTTTCCATGGTTTGTAAATTTCTAAAATCACTTTCCATTTGTCTTTTGATTGAAAAATTCTTCACCCACGAAGAAAAAATTGATTTTGGGGGTCGCTGGCAATTTCTACATTTTTTTACGGTCATACGGGCATCCTTTTCCCATCAAATTCTAGCTCATATAATTTTACATATGTGGCCATTTGTAATTGGACAAGGATCGGGGGTCATTTCTAAAAACTTAACATTTTTGTGTTTTTGGAAAAATGTGCAAGTTGCCCCCGCAGCTCTGCGCAGCCCCGAGGAGAGGTACATGTGCTACACATGTCGGAGTAGAGTGAAGGTGGATGGAGGGGTTCATTTTTTTGCCTTAGGGAACTTTGGAAAATGTGTGGAAATGAAGAAAATCCCCTAAGGCCTGCATCCAATCAAATAGGAGGAAGACACGTGTCAGGTGGGGAGATGGAAAGATGGAGCCTCGAGAGGAAAGTTTGATACTTTTCACCCATTTGGAAAAAAAGGGAGTTATTATCATAAAATTGGACCATCAAACTCATAGCCAATGGGATGAAGACATGTGTTGAGATCAAGGCTTAGAGGTGGGGAGGCGGGCATTGGAGGCAAGTTGTATTTTTAGCCTCTAGTTATCAAAAGGGTAAAATCATTGAATGGACCCACGAGCCCAAAGGTAAAAATCAAAATTCATCTAAGGAGTCAATGGTGGAGGTGCGGGCTAGTGGAGGAAATGTTAAAAATTTTCCTTCACAAAATATGATTAAAATATGAAATGATAAGTGCTTCCCCTCAGCCAATCATATGAGGACACGTGTCTTACGGGAGGGTGGAGCCACGGAGGAAAAAGTGAAAAATTTTTCCTTTGTCTAAAAAGATGCAAAATGTGTAAAATTGAGCCGCGACTCCGTATCCAATCATATTGTGCCATGTGTCGACCCAAATCACAAAGGCGGAGCGGCAGAGAAATCAAGAAATTTTGCAAATTTTCAAAAGTTGTAAAAAGGTCAAAAGTGTCCCCGAGGCCCATTTTTTCCTGGATCTTCCATGTGGAGGCTCAAATTTAAAGATAAGAATAGATTGATGGTAGCTGTGCATTTCACCAATTTGGCCACCATTTGAGCTCTAGGAAGTTTGGAGATGCATTTTTGCATCAATCTTCATCAAATTTTTTGCCAATTGTGTCATTTTGGCCTACAGGGTCCGAATTGATCGAATTGGGGGCTCAATTTGTGAATCCAAAGCATATTTCAAATCAATTTTTACTCTAATTCATGAAAAATGTGAATTACCAGATCCAAAGTTGCAGAGTAAAAATTTGGGAAAGGAAAAGATGAAATAATGAAATGAAAGGGGTCTACATGTGTGGGGAATGAAAAACGTGCTTCCACTTTGAAGAATGATGAAAGTTTTGTAATGATTCACCTTTTGAAAGAACAATTGGAAACTTTTTGAGTTTTTAAATGTCATTTTCTAGAAATATTGCAAAGAAAAGGTGCTTCAATATTCCACTTTTGGAGGGAAGATTTGAGGGCAAAGTGAGTGAGTGATTAAAAATTATATATTGCATGAATTTGTCATGCAAATGGTCGGAGAAACTTAGAATTTTCACGGGAAAATCTAGGAAGAAGCCCATTCTCTGAGAAACCACATGAGAACCATTTTAACTCCTTTTTGCATCAAATTTGTATCATGTTAGGTTGGTTGCAGATGTATAGCCACTAACAAGCTCTAGATTGTTCTTATAACATTCCCTTGCTGATAAATTTGGTCATTCTAGATTATTTTGTGTATCTCTTGGTAAAATTTGCATTTACTTATGTTTCAGAATGTTTTCAATTTGTGTTTCTTGCTCCTGTTGCAATCTGGTGTTTGGAATTTCCTTTTGATCATGTAGATCTAATTCTGGTAACAACTTAGTGGCATTTGTAATTCCAGAATTAGAAGAGCTTTCATCTAATGAAGGGATAAACAAATTTAAATTCACTCTGCTTTCCTTGATATAGATTTGATTGTAAACCTTTGGGGTACCTTAGGTTTGATAGAATAGAAATTTCTAAATGCTTTGCTGATTCATTTAACTCAAGATTTTGTGATAAATCATCAGAGATTGTGTGGAAGAGTGCAGATCTAGGCTTCCATTTGATGCACATATCCTGGTTGAAGGAACACCTTAACCTCTTTGAAGCATTTCTATTGTCTGAGTCTTTCAAGTTTTCAAAGTTTTCAAAGAAGTTGACAAATTCTGGTTAGTCTTGTCTAAATATCTCCCACCCCAAAATTCATTTCAAATTAACTCATCCTACCTATAATACCCTTGCATTGTATTGTGTGTCAACAAAAGAATACAATCCATTTACAAAAATGCACAAAGAAAATCAGGATCATACCATGTCTTTAGTAGCCTTAGCCTTGTCTTGAAATCATTTCCATCATTTAGTAGTGACAACTCTGTTGAGTTTGAATAATGGGAAATTGATCATGTTTTCTCAAGGCCATCTCCATACAATCTACATAGTACAAGGATATTTCACCTCCTTCACAAAACAGAGGCTACAATATAGGTTCTCTTACCTTGGTTGATAGGCACAACCTAAAATAGTGAGGATTAGATCAAATCCTTCCAAGGTGCTACCCACTTCTTCAAAGCCTGAGTGCTAACAAGTCAGATAAATTGCTTCCCCAGCTACAAAATGAAATATAAACCATTTATCTTAAATCTGGGCACCAACATGGGTAACCGACGACGGTATTGTCGGGGTATAGAAAAATCAATAAAAACTTGGCAAGGTGATAGATCTTAGGCTAGATGAAAACGAAAGGGAATGAAAAAGTTTGTGTGGGTCTTAGTCATGCACATGGAATGATGAAAGTCTTAATATTGGTAGTTCAAGGGCATGGGTAAAGGGATGGTCAAGTTTGCATGGAGGTAAAATGGTTGGGAATGAAATGGGAATAGAAACTAACAAATGTAGTGAAAAGATCTACCAAAATGATAATGAACTAGTGTAGGCTAACAAAACTTAGTATCATGTCGAGCTTAATGTCTAGTTGGAAATGGTGGGTGATCAAATGAAAGGAATTTGGTGTGGTGCTTTGGTGCTTCCCCGGATGCTCTGTGAAGACAGATTGCTCTGTGGTTGCTTCGTGGTGGCTATAGATGTTCTAATGCATGTATGGATGTTGGTTTTGCTTACATGTAGCTATGGTTTCATCACTGTTCTCGGAAGATGTATCAAACCTATCAACAATGTACCAACCTCAAAATAAGGTTTTTTTGGGGGTTAAATGGTAAGCGATGGTGGTTCCATCTTAACCGGTAGTGGTTTAGGGTAACCAGCGTCGGTTAGGGTGGGCTTTCCTAGGTTTACTAAACTAGGCAGATCCCCTTGATTTTTGGGATCTCATTTCGTTTACTCCATAGATTAGCATGGAAGCTTCCTTCTAATGTGTGGGAATGTGGTTAGAGGGAATATAGGCATTTATTTTTAGGGTTTGGGTAGGTCTTAGTTAGTTATGGCAACTTACTAAGAATAGGTCTTAGGGTGAGGTGGCTAGATGAGGTGGATATGTGGGCATTATCCCAATTAGGATATTTAAATAATAAATATTGTGAGGATAATGAATTAATTTAATTAAATTAATATTAGAGTGGGATGAAAGGGGCCATGGTTAGGTGAATGTGTTCAAGGTGTTTATTTAACAGGGACCAAGGGGAGTATGACCTAATTTTAGTGTCTACAGTTGGATTTGATAGAATGAGACTCGTCCACCTTTACATTTGTGCTTTCAATAATTTTTTGCAACCTTTTATTGTAGCATATGTAATCTATAATGAATTATGAATAACCGGAAATAAGGATTCATCACACCTAGAGTCGAATTTTCCCAAGTTATCTTCATCTCTTTTTATGTAACATTTACTTCTAAAGACTCTTATGTGTTTTACATTTGTTGGCCTATTTTTCCAAAGTTCATAGGGTGTTTTGTCACTATTTATTCTCAATTGGGCTCTATTTAGAATGTACACCATTGTGTAGAATGCTTCACTCCAATATCTATCGAAGTTTAGATTCATTCAACATGGTTCTTTCCATTTCTTGCACAATCCTTTTCTTCCTCTTAACAACCCAATTTTTATGAGGTGTTCTAGTAAGCTGATAATTTTATTTTAATCCCATGTTCTTCACAAAACTCATTAAACTCATTTGAAAAATATTCTCCCCCTCCGTCTCGAGCTCGGACATTTGATTTTGGTGTTCTTTTAATTTTCCACTAGTGCCTTAAAAGATTTGAATCTTTCCGGGCTTCGATTTGTGATTCAAGAAAGCTACCCATGTAATCCTTGAGTAATCAAATATTAGCAACATAAAATACACATCTCCTTGTAGGATTTTAGTTATAGTATGTCCATAAAGATCTATATGGATGAGTTACAGAGGTCTAGTGGTATAATACTCTTTGTACTTGAAGGATCTCCTTTTTATTTACCATGGAGGTAAGTCATGCACAATGTGTCTATTGGCTTTACAATCTTTGGGATGTGTCTCACAACACCCTTTGCACTCAATTTTATTAGGTTTTCAAAGCGGATACGTCCTAAATTATTGTGCTACAACTAGCTATAATCAACCTTACTTGTGATGCATTTTTCTTTGTTTATTTCATTAAGAACATACATATTGTTCTTGGTCCATTTGGATTTTGTAACTTTCTTTCCTATTTTACCATTTATAATATCACAACCTCTGTCATGGAATATCATATTATCAAGACTCAAAGTTGTATTCCCACCAAATCACCAAATCTAACAGCTCCTCATGTATTGTTTGATAGAGAGATGAATTTTCTTTTGTCACCTTTCATATGACTTGAACAACATATATCTAGATACCATATTTTTTCTTCATCTTGCACATGAAACACAATTTTTACTATTGAGCAAGACTCTTTTCTCTTGTTGGCATATTTTTTTAAAACATACATCCATTTATTTTGTTTAAGAGGTTGTTGCTTGCTTGTTGAAGCTACATTACCTTTCTTGTGATATTTGTAGTGAACAAAATTATAGTTAATTATAGAGTATGTTGAAGTAAAGTTTCTTTCGTAGCCTCTAGCATATTTCCTACATTTAGAGGCTTTGTTTCAAAACTGGTTATATGAAAATAGTAACCATAGAAAGACTATGTGTACCCGTACGTACCCAAAATTGTAGGTATTGTATTGCCGGAAAGATGTTACAAAAACTCTAATGATGATTTAGAACTCTTCGCAACGTGTTCATAATCAAGAAAATCTTTCTGAGTATACATTTGCATCTCAAAATGCCTTATCTAGCCTGCGCATGCTTTGTTCTAACCCCGTTCTACACTTTTCTTACATTTTTGTCTTTAGTTTTAGGACCGCCACCCTACTTGGGCAGCGGTCTCGTGACCTCCGTCCGGGACGGGGTGGTGGTCCTATAACTACAGCCTTACACAAGGCGGTAGTCTTGTGCAAGTTTTCTAAAAATTTCCAACGCTTTCATCAACGTGAAAATTAGAGTGGCACTCGCATTCTTCAACCACTCTTACTTGCATTTATGTTTTAGCCACCTAGTAAATAGTAATTTCTCTTTGTTTATGATAAAAGAGTTTAATTCAAACTTACCCTCTGGTAAATCCAAATGCTATAAATACCAAGCTTGTTTATAAGAAAATGGCCCCTCTCCCTCTATGAATTATTATTCTGAATTTCTCCCATAAGTTTCAATAGGTTTAGATTTTGCATGAATTCTTAGCCTCTCAGTTCAAGGATCCTTTCTTCTTTTCTGATTTAGAAATCATCGATCTTCACACTTTCATTTTGCTCCATTGTTATCCTCAACATAGTTAGCTTAGCATAAGATAGTTTTAGTTCTAGATTAAAGTTCATTTGGTAATCTTAGAATTGTAGGTTGTTGTTTTGTCACAAGAAATAGATCCTAGAATTCTCGGTATATTTACGTTGTATCCCTGTAATAAATCCTGCTAGGAATCACATAGTCAAGCTCTATTCACTTGCACTATCCCTCTCTTACTTGCATTCTATTCAGTTTACATCCAAGCTGCCATTGTTCGAGTATCTCCTTCTAACACTTGTCACATTCCCATTTTCTTGATTCACAAGGACATGAAGGAACGAAGAGATCACACTAAGGGGACAAGTCATGATATGACTGGATTTTCCACTATTTTGTAAACTCTAGGTTTGAATTTTCGAAGTTGTAGTTATGATATATCAAATAAAATAGAAAATCATTTTATTTCATTTAAGCTTGCTTTCAGTATTACCGAGGAAGTTGTGGGGAATGACAGCTTCTAAGAAGCTGTGATTTATTCCTCACTTATGAGGTAAGATTGAAGGTATTTCAATTAAATTAGTTTTTTACTTAAATATTTAGGATAAATTCACAAGTGCACAAGAAAATAGCTATATCAGGCTAACATGGTTGTTATAATTCTATTATTAGATTAATTGTTCATTATATAAATATATTGGAATAGTTTCTCTTTAAATTTCATTCAAATAAGCATAATTGAAAATACAAAAATAAAAGGAAGATAAGCATAGTGTAGATATATCTTTCTTAGTTACTTTACTCATTTCGATTTAAAGTTGAATCATCTTTTGCATGACAATTACGGGACCCGAGAGAGCCTAGGGTTTACGTATTTGAACTGCTAGTACCTCAACCAAATCTCTTCGTAACATTAACGGATATGGATCAAGGTTTGAGTATTTAGGTATTTGAAATGACAATAAACCCACAAGAAGTTAGTGAACAATTGAGATAATTGTATATTGAAGACGACAAAGCATACAAATTCTGTTTAAGTCTACCCAACTATATATTACCTTGATAGGATAGCCGCATGACCATACAAGATCCCGAAAGCAGAACAAATATTTGGTTGTGATCCATTAATTCCACACCAAATTTAGGAGACCTTCTCATCAACATAGACACAGGCTTACGTATACAAGTTTCCAGAACACTCGTAAGGTATTATGAAAAGATCACACAACTCCGGTATTAAACACGAAGCTGAAAAGGCTTATGACTATTGGATATTCGAAAGAAGCAATTGATTCTTCACATGACCATAACAAGTCCACAAAGCAACCACGGACTTATGGTTGTGATCCCCAGGTCCAACAACCCAATGGGCCTAGAAGTTAGTTAAATATTGACACCAGTTTACGTACGTTGGTATTTAGATCCTCACCACTCCCACCAGATATCATAACACAATTTTCCACATTAAACATAGAAGCCAATCAAGCTAATATTTTATGGGCTAGACCAGAAAACCACCCATAGTTTCCTATAAATCCACTACACCTCTCACTACCATTTTCCATGACCTTGTTTGGAAATATACATGAAGCACCTACAGGTCACTTTCCATGTATCCAACAGCCAATAGATAGGATCTCGGTAGAGCTCGACATTGATTGGAGCCTCTGAGAAGCTATTATATCTGAATGATCCATTACACCAATTTAGGTTAGGAGAGCTTTCTTTTCCTTAGACTCGCATATCCCATTATTGCATGCCAAGGATATAAGATTTTCCTTACTAGTTTTTCTGTATCGACATATATTTCATTTCCACCGGTTGTCTCAGCATGACCTCGGGAGGTCGGGTACGAAGAAGGGCTACTTGTAGATTCTCATACTCACATGTCACTTTTCTATCATACAAAATTGGTGAACTCGACGTGAAACAAACAACTATTCCCCTTTTATTTTCATTTCTTTCATCCATCTTCACTCTTTCCCATTATTATGTGGGTATTTATATACCCCCAAAATATGTCAGGATACGATGCATATGGCAGACCTCTCTCAGGTCTCGAAGCATATTATGGTCAAACAAATAGACAACCGTCACCCTTGCTTTCTACATGGGCTGACAAATATTCAAGCAACTACTTGTCATCACAAACTCCTCCTCAAAGAACTAGCTCTAGTTCTTCATTCCGAATTGAGGATCTGGATCAACTTACACAAACACAACCACAGCCCTCAGGCTCTAATAATATGATGTTTACTAGAGAATTTATTTCATCTCCCTAGGTTTTATTCAAACCACAAATCAGTAGGCAGTCTGATCCACTCCCATTGTTGGATGAGGAGTACTTAGCACACTACGTTAGAAGTGAACAATGCTTCCAAAACATGTACCCACCTCTAGTAATTTTACAAACACAACCCGATACCCTACTCCAAGAAAACACTCCCATTCTTCCACCTATGGAAAATGCTCTCGGTGAAGTTTGGAAAAGTAATGATCAATTCATAGTAGGGTACCATACACCTCTACAACTTCAAGGTATACAATAACTGCCATTAAGGAAAAATAATGTGTTTTCACCAATCGAGGTCATCTTAGCCTTAGTTGAGAAGGTTAGAGGACTAAAACTTGCTCAAGCAAATGAAAATTCACACTTTGGGCAAGTAGGAAATTTTAACCCTCTACATCATTCCAGTCAAGTTGACCTCCTCACCAGAATGAGCACGTTAGGTATGCCTCCTCAACATTCGTATAACTACCCACAACAAACACCAACTAGAACTACATTTTCAAATGCCGCTCCAGTTGAAAGTATGATACCTCTCGGCTTAGCACCAAACAACCCATACTAGAGAAATGCTCCTCCCTACTTAAACATTTATTCAAAATCACCACAGGGAGACATGTTCTCCTCTCCCAGGATGTTCGCTCAACCACAGGGATTTCCTTATGTCCCTACAAATACATATGCTATGCCATATCAACAACCCATTCCACCTCCACCCCCACGGCACCATCGATGGTCAAAATGTATGCGGTAGGGAATTACTAAGAATATTTAAAAGAACCTCTGTATTTCATCGTGTGAAGCATCATGCATCTAATACTTGTTCCCAATTTACCTAAATACAAGGGGGAGGGAGATCCAAATGCACATATCAAGGCCTATGCCACAACCATTCGAGAATTTCTCCCTTGGGATGCAGTTGTTGCTAAAATATTCCCTAAAACCTTAGAGGTTATTTCCTTGATTGGTATTATAGAGTACCTGAAGCCTTGATACACTCATTCAAACAACTTGTGTTAGAATTTATCAAATATTTTGATATGAAAAAATTGTTAAGAATAGGAATCAAGAATTCTTACATATTAAACAAGAGCACAATGAATTTGCTGCCCATTTTATTCAAAGATGGCATACAGTCCTCTACTCATCATAAAGTTCTCCAAACATGGATCAGATGGAACTATGTGACTTATTCCTTCATTCTCTCAATAGAGAGATAAAGGAAGAAGTCCAAAAGTTCCCACTAAGGACTTATGATGAAGTACTCGAGAGTGCTCTTTGAATCGATCAAGCCACATAGACAAGTGGTTGTAAGACATATAGAACAAATGGAAAATTAATCGTTCCCGGTCAAAACACTACGACCTATCCTAATGCTTTGAGAATACCAATCAAGGACCCAAGATCCTTAACAAAAACCATGGGGTTATAATAGATTGAGTAACAAACCAGGTTAAAAGGGAAAATGTCGTAAACATTTCACCACCCATTAACAATCAGAAAAATAACAACTTTACTCCAACAATCAACATGGTGGATTTTAATCATCCATCATGACAACAAAAATAATGGAAAATCCGGACAAAAGGCCCAACACGAAACCCAAGCTGGATATCGATTCAAAACCAAAGGCAACAATCTCAAAGTTTTAACTCTAACAACCAGCAACCTAATCAGAGTTTTGGACCACAATAGGTTTCAAACCAACAACCTCAAAACTATAATCCCAACTTATATTATGGTTTCCATAAGATTCAAGGCCATGATACTAGGACTTGTCATGACTACAATAAATTCATGCAACATTTGCCAGAAGACCAAATACAACTCTTTATAGATATGTTTTTATCAAATTCTCGTAGTACCCACGCCAAACACTTACACAAGGAGTTTCCCTTAAAATGCACCCCAATATTTTTAATGATCTTCTCCCAAACCACTCTAACAATAATAGGTTAGATCCAAATGGGACAAACAAGGGTGTTATGATAGGAAATAACAATCATGAAGCCTCAACTTCATTAAATCCACCTAGTCGCACCCCAATTAGGAACTCTACCACAAACCAAGATAGTTGGTCTGGTAGAGTTAAATACTGAGCTACACATAGAAACCATAACAAGAACACAAGATTAATCTTCTCAACCAGTTCCAAACTATCCATTAGAACTAGAAAACATTCAACAAACATTAGTAAAACCCATAGGTGCTTACAATCTAATTAATGACCTAACAAAGACCTTCTCTCACATTTCCTTCTTGGATTTATTGAAGAAATATCCCGCCCATAGGGATGCTCTCTTAGAAGCATTAGGTCTTGGTCATCTAATTAACATCACTCCTCCTCTTGAAACACAAGTAAACCATGTAGAATTTGATGTCTACCCTCTAGGGTAGCCAGATAGGGATACTGAGTTTATATTTGATATAAGCAAAATGCCAATAGATGCTGAAATTACACATAGAGGCAACCCAACCTTGCATTTACAGGTATGGGTTTATAATAACTATGTTAAGCGTGCAATGATTGATGATGGGGCAGTAGTTAACATAGTCCCCTTTTCTTTTCTTCAAAATCTAGGATATGGAGAAACAAATTGTTCCACAACACAAAATACGCTAAGAGGTTATGATAGCCTCAAGGCCACTTCAATTGGGACTATAGCATTACAAGTCACCTTAGGACCCAAGACAGTCCTCACTGAATTTTATAATATATATCGGGAAACCAACTATAATATGATCCTTGGTTGACCATGGATACATCGTATGAAGGCAATGCCTTCCACATTATTCCAGGAAATAAGATTTTTACACTTGGGAAAAATATTTGTGGCACAAGGTGACCCAAAACCATTTGATATACACCTAGCAGATTTGAAGAAGAGACCATGCATTCACTTTGAGTTTGAACTCCCAAAAATCAACTTAACAAACCAATCAATTCAAAACCAGAAGAAAAATTGATACCTATAATAGAATTAGAAATTACAAATCTAGTCGAAGGCATTCCAACACTCAAAAATGAGACTAATGTCATAGAGACGGTATCATTAGGGACTACCACAAAAATTGTCAAGTTGCTAGAAAAGGATTTACCTATTCTCCTACCATTTGATTCTATGGGTATAGGATGTACCCTAGGAATTGGCTCCCTTCCAGTAGATGAAGTTTGTATGGTAGAAGTAACGAGGTAGAAGAAACAGATGTGAAGAATGTCCCAACATCCATTTTTCCAAGAAAATATTGGACTCTCCACTTCGATGGAGCTAGATGTCATTTTGGAGCTAGGGTAGGTGTGATCTTTACCTCTCCCGAGGGAAAGATCCTACCTTTTTCCTTTAAGTTAAACTTTGAATGTATGAACAACGAGGGCTGAATACGAAGCCCTCCTCCTTGGCCTTATCATAGCCAAAAGGATGGGTGTTGATAACATTAGAGTACTATGAGACTCGCAATTAGTTGCAAACCAAGTTACTTGAGGTATATGAGACTAGAGCTGAACACTTACAACTCTATAAAGCAACGGTATTAGATCTAACCAAAGGATTCAACTTCATATCAAATGAAGTAATCCCACAAGAATAGAACCTTCTCACTAATTCAATAACATCCTCAGCTTCTGTTTCATTCCAAGCAGTGAGTTGGAAAATATAAGTTTCATGGTATCACTTCGTACTAAACCATTGGTGTGTAAAATACCAACAAACTCACTCCTGATGCGTATAGAAGTTGAGAATGAGTTTTCTATCCTAGATCACTTTGACAAAGGATAGAGTCACTCTTGGATATCTAAACACCTATGCGGAGATACATCTCACTCATCACATAGTAGATTTTTCCCTAATCCCATATTCCTCTTCCTATTTTGGAAATCCCATGATAGAATCTCCCTTGCAAAAGAATCTCAATATCTACGAGGTAGAGAATGGAGAAATTTTGGAACTACCTCTAACCCCGCCTAAATTTGAAGAAGGCAACACTTCCTTAATCAAAGGAATGATTGACATAAACATTGGAACAGAGGAAGAACCAAATATTTTGAAGTTAGGATCCTCGTTAACTCCAGAGGAGATAGAAATACATACCCAAATCCTCAAGGAACATCAAAAGGCTTTCACATTTAATTACAAAAGAAATGACGGGAATTGCACCACATATCACGGTACACAATCTTGTCACCAAACCAGATGAAAAGCCAATTAAACAAAAGTTGAGACCAATGAAACCAAAAGTGGCTCTCATGGTGAAAGAAGAAGTAATAAAACTTCTCAGTTGGATTCATCAAACCAGTCGACTATTCACAATGGGTATCTAATATCATCCTTGTTCCCAAAAAGAATGAGAAGATATGCATTTACATAGACTTTCAGGACATTAATAAAGCTTGCCCCAAAGATGACTTGCCATTGCCATCCATTGACGTAATTGTTGACACAACATCTGGATTTGAGATGTTATCCCTTATGGATGCATTCTCAGGGTATAATCAGATTAAAATATTTGAGGAAGATCAAGCCAAGACCACATTTATAACTCCTTGGGGAACTTATTGTTACGTTGTCATGCCATTCAGTCTTAAGAATGCTGTTGGCACTACATACCAACGAGAAATGACATACATATTTCATGACCTTATTCATAAGATTGTGGAGTCCTATGTAGATGAATTGTTGGCCAAGGCCAAGAAGTGTTGTGATCACCCAGAAGTACTCCGTATCATTCTCTCATGACTAATCAAATATCGTGTCACATTGAACCCGAGAAATGTGTATTTGGCATGATAGGAGGCAAGATTCTAGGTTACATTATATCCTCATGAGGGATTGATGTTGATCCAACAAAAATTCAGGTTGTTCTTGAAATGATTCCACCATCAGATGAGTTTGGTATCAGATCATTTCTTGGGAAACTCGGTGCAATTCGAAGGTTCATTCCAGGACTTAAGTTTTTTGTTCATCCAATCAAAAATTTATTAAAGAAAGATTATAGCATTGATTGGATGGAAGAATGCAACGAGGCCTTCAAGCAATTAAACGCTTCTTGTTGTCTCCTCCCATGCTAATGCCTCCTAGACCAGATCATCCTTTGATCCTGTATTCATGGGCTACTTGATGTCTCACTATCCTACATGTTGGCTTAGGAAGATAATGATAAACGAGAACGTATGGTCTATTTCATTAGCTAGATGTTGCTTGATTATGAAACATGTTACACATAGGAAGAAAGAGAATGCCTTGCTATAGTCTTCGCAATAGAACATTTAAGACATTACATGTTAAATCAAGAAAAAGTGGTGATCATAAAGACATATCACTTATGAAAATTCCTCATGCAAGGGTCTTTATCTAACAAGGTTGGATGTTTCATAACCTTAATGGGTTAATTTGAATTAACATTTGTAAACCAAAAATGTTTACAGGGACAAATTAGTGTATCTTGGTTAGCTGAAAATCCATTAGATGGAGGTGATATGGTGGATCTAGACTTTCTGATGAGTGCATATATTTTGTCGAAACCAGGCCCCCATCTCTATATGTCCTTGGTACACTGACATCATCAATTTTATCATGGACCATACATACCCAGAAGGTGCCACATCACAAAAAAGAAGGCGGTTACGCATTATCACTACTAAATATGTTATTTTAGAACAAGTGCTCTATCGCAAAGCCTTCGATGGAATGATTTTAAGATGCATTGACACTAAAGAATCCAAAAAGATTCTTTACGAATCCCATAGTGGGATATGTGGAGGCCACTTTGGTGGCCATGCCACTGCTCACAAAATACATTGAATGGGCTATTTCTGCCTACTTTAGAACATGATGCAGTAGAATTTGTGTGTAAGTGCCATAAATGCCAAGAATTCTCCCACGAGATTCACATGCCAAAGCCACAGCTCTGCAGCCAATCACAACCCCATGGCCCTTTTCACGTGGGGCCTATATTTGATAGTGAAACTATCTCCTTGTCAACAAATGGCCATAACTTTATAATCACGGCCACACAATATTTTACTAAATGGGTAGAGGCCATGCCTCTCACAACCATACCAAGTTTCGTAATCGCTAATTTCATTTTGAATCAAATCATTTGTAGGTACGGTGTCCCATGCAAGTCATTTTCTCGATAATAGCACATCCTTTAAGAACAATGAGGTCATGAGTTATGCAACAAATTCAAGATAAACCATCATATGGCCTCTCTTTATTACCCTCAAGCCAATGGACAAGCTGAAGCAATAAACAAAACATTTAAATCTATTCTCCTCAAAATAGTTAAGGAGAACAAATGGGATTGGTATTTAAAATTATACCCGACCTTGTGGGCCCATCAAACCTCAATAAGAACACCAACAGGGGTAACCCCTTTCTCATTAGTATTCAAGGAAGAAGTAGTTCTCCCACTTGAGGTTGAAATACCCACCTCCGCATCTCATTACAAGGGATTTTGGGAGAAGAAGCCTATAGAGAGGCATGCCTCTCTCAACTAGAAATCCTTGATGAGGCTAGGCTAAACCTCGAACAATAGCATAGAGACTATACTGACCGGATGTGTTGACAATATAACAAAAAGTTCTACAAATGACAAATATATGAGGGAGATCTAGTTCTAAGACTAGACAACCCAGATTGATAAGAAAACCGGTGAATGAAGGAAATTCTAACAAGTTGTTAGGCCCATAATGAGTCATGAAAGACTAAGGAAATGGTGCGTATCTCTTGTGTATACTATAAAGTGAGGAATTCAATGAAACTATCAATTCCTTGCATCTTAAACGGTTTTACGCATAGGTCATCAGCTTCACCATTTGTATATTATATCTACCTACATTGCATTAGTCACTTAGTTGTTTCATTTTTTTCACTCATTTCATAAATTTTGTGTTCAAGGAACTTATTCTCAAGCAATTTATTATAGGCTTCTTAAAACATTGGAAAAATCATTCAAATAATATCTCTTCAATTTTCATAATATCATCAAATGGTTCCAAAATCATTTCATCAATTCGACAGACAAAGTCTTGAAAAAAACCATACCAAGGCCTACATACTTGGTCATACTCATTCTTTTCTACTAGGTTAATTTTTTCTTACCTACATCATCATTTGTAGAAGCTTCTTGGTGTCACATCTATCCTTCTTACATCTCTTTGAAATAAGAATACTCCAAAATCACAAATCAGAAATGTCAAATTAAATAAAAATACTAAACAAAATAGAATATTTTATTTTTACACACTTCTTTGCCCCACCAACCTTTGGTGATGAGCCCACATCTCTTACTAGTGATGCAAGGTTGAGAAAGGAAAGAAGTGCCCTTACTCGCCTATGTCTTGCCTTCATGGTGGTAAGCCCATACTTCTTACTAGTAGCATGGGGCAGGGCGTAGGGGGTCCATTCACACAAATTAGTGAATATTAATATTTTAAAGCAAAGTGTATTAAGTGAAATTAAGTGTCCAAATTCCAAAGAGATCAAATCCTCAAAATCAAAATTTTTCAACAAAGTTGTCATCCATGGATCTAAGTCTAGATAATCTAGAAAGTAAGTTGCATTCTGAACTATGTAGTAGTTTCAAGTAAAAGTAAGTATAGAGGTCTAAATTTGATTTCTGTCAAAACCTTGTCTTTCTCTCATCATTTTCATTCATTCAAACTCATAAAATTTGCACCCTTCCCAAATCTCGGTGTTGAGCCCTCGCATCCTACTAGTTGTGTGGATTTAGGAGTGGGGAAAGTTCATCTCATTATTGCTACATATTTGTCACATTTTTCGAAAATAAGAAGTAACTAACATTGCCCAAAGAAGCCAAAAGTTCAAGATTACAATATGTTTGCATCATCACGTATCAGCATTAAAAAAAAAAAAGAGAAACATTCTATTCAACATTTGTTATCACTTGTCATTCACTCGCATACATTCTAAAAGCATATGGAAACAAAGATTCTAAAAACATCTAGTGTACACATGGGAAACAAATCACAAAATTCTAGATACAAGAAGATCTAGATCAAAAAAAAGATATATATATATATATATATATATATATAAGAATCATGTTCTACATATAATGACATCATGCACTAAGCATGGTCAAAACACTCAATGAGCCCAAAAATACAAAAACAACCCATATAGACATCTAGCAGAATCACTACAAAAAGAGCAAATGGCCTCTCAATCCCTGTGGGATCCCTCGGGGCACATGCTCACATCTAGGACTCCTACTATGAAGGCGTTCTATATGAATTGAGTGCTCATGATCACGGAAACTAGCTATGGTCTCACTACAAGAACCACTCCACCTCATCAGATGCTCAATAGTCCTATATCTAGCTACCTTAGCACGAAGGGAGTTCACTAACTTTTCCGCATTGCAGGACAGGGGAAAACACGTCAAGATGTCTACCCAGCTGCTTGAAGGCTCTCTAACATCCTCAGTAAGCTCAGCCTGAGTACTCTCCGAGGGGAGCAATAGGGTGTCTATATACACTCGGTGAATCAAGTCTCGCCTTCCCTCAACACTCACCGATCAGTAAATAAAAAAGATAAATAACAAGTTAGAATATCACCAAAAATAAAGTCAAAAACATATGAAAATATCAAAAATGCAAAAACATTTAACTAAGGCATCTATTTTTTCCTTCTTTCCTAAACCACCACCTTATGTAGAGCGGTACCACCACCACCATCTAAGGGTGGTGGTCCTTCTTCCACCTGGGGTGGTGGTCTCGTGACCGCCACTCTATGCGGGTGACAATCTGTGCGAATTTGGCGTGTGCCCATTAACCCTAAAAATGCCTAAAAACAAGCAAAATACACCATTTCAACTAAAATAAAAACCTACCCTATGGGTGCCCCCCTAGAGACTCATTTAACACTAAGATTTTCGAAAATACCCCCCTAAGATAAAGATTTCAACATTTCTATATTTTAGGTTTAAAAGCAATGAATTGAGAAAAACTAACTTGAGACTTCGCAGGTCGATGTCCTACTCTCGGAGGCATGATCACGATCTCGCAATGAACATTTTGACTGTACTCTCATCGAAAACAGTTACCATGGGTCCCAGAGCTCAAAAATTACCAAATCAACACGCGCAAATGAATAGGAAAATGAGCTCGTTATATATATAATATTCTAACTTGTTTTGAATGTCCTTTCATAAGGTTAGAGCACCGACGGAGGTAAGTTATCATCCCCATGCAAATGGTAAGTCCTCATTTCATTTTAATTTAGTATTTATTTTTTGATTTCTTTATCTATCTAGCACTTGAGTCCTCTTTTCATTTTGCAGATAGCGGGAATCTAGATGGCAACATTGTGACACATGGGTATGTCAGGTATAGCTTCTAACTCCCCATTTCGGGACCGCCATACTTGGACCCACTGTTTTATGCCCCTTCATGGCTAAAACGCTTCTTTGAGGGGGCAATATGTACGTACCCAAAATTATAGGTACTGTACTGCTGGAAAGAGGTTACAGAAACCCCAATGATGATTCAAATCTCTTTGCAAGGTGTTTGGAATCCAAAAATGCCTTATCCAACATCCGCATGCTTTGTTCTGACCCCATTCTTCTCTTTTCTTGCATTTTGGTCTTTAGTTTCAGGACCACCGCCTTGCTTGGGTGGCAATCCCATGACCGCAACCCAGGATAGGGTGGTGGTCCTATAACCACCACTCTACATATGGTGGTGGTCCTATGCGCGTTTTCTATAACTTTCCGACGCTTTCGTCAACGTGAAAAATTCAAGTGGCACTCACATTCTTCAACCACTCTTTCTTGCATTTATGTTTTAGCCACCTAGTAAATAGTAATTTCTCTTTGTTTATGATAAAATATTTCAATTCAAACTTACCCTCTGGTAAATCCAAATGCTATAAATACCAAGCTTGTTTATAAGCAAATGGCCCCTCTCCCTCTATGAATTATTATTCAGTGTGTTTTGAAGTTCTCCCATAAGTTTCAATAGGTTTAGATTTTGCATGAATTCTCAGCCTCTCAGTTCAAGGCTCCTTTCTTCCTTTTTGATTTAGAAATCATCGATCTTCACACTTTCATTTTTCTCCATTGCTATCCTCAACACAGTCAGCTTAGCATAAGATAGTTTCAGTTCTAGATTAAAGTTCATTGGTAATCTTAGAATTGTAGGTTGTTGTTTTGTCACAAGAAATAGATCCTAGAATTCTTGGTATATTTGTGTTGTATCCCTGCAATAAATCCTACTAGGAATCACATAGTCAAGCTCTATTCACTTGCACTATCCCTCTCTTACTTACATTCTATTCGGTTTACATCAAAGATGCCATTGTTTGAGTATCTCTTTACTGCTAGCTTTGTCACATTCCCATTTTCTTGATTTATGAGGACACGAAGGAATGAAGAGATCACACTGAGGGGACAAGTCACGATATGACTGGATTTGCCACTTTTCTCGTAAACTCCATGTTTGAATCATCTAAGTTGTAGTTACGATATATCAAATAAAATAGCAAATCATTTTATTTCGATTAAGCTTGCTTTTAGTATTACCAGGGAAAGATGTGGGGAATGATAGCTTCGAGATGTGATTTATTCCTCACTTCGAGGTAATATGGAAGGTCTTTCTCGATTAAATTAGTTAGTTATTTAAATATTTAGGATAAATTCACAAGTGCACAGGTAAATAGCTACATCAAGCTAACTTGCTTGTTTTAATTCTGTTATTAGATTAATTGTTCATTATTTGAATATATTAGAATAGTTTCTCTTTAAATTTTGTTCAAATACACATCATTGAAAATAAAAAAATAAAAGGAATATAAGCATAGTGTAGATATATCTTTCATAGTTAGTTTACTCATTTCAGTTAAAGTTGAATCATCTTTTGCATGACAATTACAGGACCCAGAGAGCCCAGGGATTACGTATTCGAACCAGTAGTACCTCAGCCAAATCTCTTCACAACATTAACATATATAGATCAAGGGCTTAGGATTCAGGTCTTTCAAACGACAATAAACCCACAAGCAGTTAGTGAACAATTGAGACAATTTAATATTGAAGACGACAAAGCATACACATTCTGGTCAAGTCATCCCAACTATAGATTGCCTTGATAGGATATCCACATGACCATAAAAGAACCTGAAAGAGAACAAATATTTGGTTATGATCAATTAATTCCACAACCAAACGTAGTAGACCTTCTCATCAACATAGACATAGGATTGCGTATACAAGTTGCTAGAACACCCATAAGGTATTTCGAGAAGATCACACAACTCTTGATATTAAACATAGAAGATAAAAAGGCTTATGACTATTAGATAGTCAGAATAAGAGATTGATTCTTCACATGACCATAACAGTCCACAAAGAACTGAGAGACTCATGGTTATGATCCCTGTGTCCCATAACCCAACGGGCCTACAAGTCGATTAATTATTGACACCCGCTTTATGTACGTTTGTATTTAGATCCTCACCACTCCCGCCGAGATATTATAACACATTTTTTTGCATTAAACATAGAAGCCAATCAAACTAATATTTTCTCAGGCTAGACCAGAAAATAACCCATAGTTTCCTACAAATCCACTACACCTCTCACTACCATTTTCCATGACCTTGTCTTGAAATATACATGAAGCACCTATAGGTCACTTTCCACATATCGAATAGCCAATAGATAGGATCTCGGCAGAGCTCGATATTGATTGGATCCTCCGAGAAGCTATTATATCTAAATGATCCATTACACCAATTCAGTTCGAGAGCTTTGTTTACCTTAGACTCGTAGATCCCATTATTACGTGCTAAGGATATAATATTTCCCAACTAGTTTGTCTATATCAACATATATTTCATTTCCACTAACTATCTTGCACGACCTCAAGAGGTCGGTGCGAAGAAGGGCTACTTGTAGATTCTCATACTCGCATGTCACTTTTCTATCATACGGTACCTCATAGCATAGGTGATTCTGGTAGCATTAGTATTCATCGTGGTGGATTTTATGAATTCTTTGTTTACAACAGGAGAGGTTCTTGGAATTGATGTAGTCTTGTTTCCTTCCTTCTTTGTAGAATCCATTTCTTTTCTTTCTTCCTTGAAACCTATTCTTAATTTATCATTTGTATCTCATTGACTTCTTAGTATACCAGTTAGAACATTTGAGCTCTTTTATAGCTTCTCATACATTTCCAAATTGCTGGTCATTTGTTCTAGTATATTCTTTAATCATTCCAATTATGAGTTCAAAATTATGCATTCATTCTCCTTTGATTTGTAAGAGTTGGAAATATTTTCCAGCTAAGTTTCAAGTTCTTTGAGCTCATTAGTTTCTTACTCTTCCTTTAAACTTTGTCTTTTCTCAAAGAAACAATTTTTTTCTTCATAATATTTTAATGTGCATCTCATCTTTTGATTCTTTCTCATGTAAAGTTTCAATTCCTCGAGAGAAAAAACAAGTTATTCTTCTAGATTTACGCTTGCTTCTTCTTGATCGATTCCTCATAGTTAACTACATTCTCTCCTTTTGAGTTGCATTCTTCAGATACATGTATATCCATAAATAAACATTCATACTTGAGTATCATCATCTTCATTTTCGGAGATTCCTGAGTTTTCTAAGTCGATTCACTCGAATATTATTTTGAGTAGAAATTCCTTTTGTTATTAAAGAATTTCTTCTTTCCATATTTCTTCTTGAAGTTATCTTGTTTCTTGTTATGTTTATGAATTTATTCATCATGATCAAATCGAGTTTCCTTATTCTTGTTTGGGCATTTAGCATAAAATTTCCCTACTTGTCCACACTCAAAAGATTGAAAGGAAGTTTACCTTTGTACTTACCTAAGCCTCTTATTAGTCTTCTTACAAATGTTGCTTCAATATTATCATGATCTACATCATCCTATGAGTTTAATTCTTCTATTTCTTGTTTGGATTTGGTATCTTTCTTGGCTTTAAATGTTAATTATTTCTTGGTAGACTTAGATCCAATAGTCCTCCTTTTGTATTCTAAAAGGATGATATGTAAATTAACCATTGTGAGAGTCTTCAAGTCTTTGGCTTATTCCACAGCTGAAAATTTCACATCATATTTGGCAATCAAATATCTTATAATCTTTTGGACTATAACAGATTCCTCTAGCTTCTCACCTAGACTTATGATCATATTGATTACTTCATGTACTCTTTACATGTAGGGTGCTATAATCTCATCATATTTCATTTTTTATATTCTCAAACTAGGATCTATAGGTATGTAACTTTACTAACTTGAATTTATCATCTCCTTTATAAATGATTCAAAGTTTGGTCCAAATCGCTTTCTGGTTGTATAGTGAATTAATTTTACAAACTCTGTTTCGGTTAGGTCATATAGGATGACATTTATGGCCCTTGAGTTACACCCATATTATTCTTTGTTTTTATAGAAGTGATTAGTGTGGAAGGATTTTATCCTTTCTCAATGCATTCCCATATATAAAAACCAAGAGACATGAGATATGTTTTCATCCTTATTCTCTAGAATGCAGAATTTGTTCTAGTGAAGAGAGGTGATCTTGACAGTGATAAACCACCTTGTGCTTGATTTTCTACCATGCTTGTGAAGAGAGGATCTCCTTGAATATGTTAAGCTTCTACTAGAAAGACTCACTCTGATACCAATTGTTAGAGATCACAAGCACTGAGAAGGGTGGTGAATCAATGTAGATTTGAAATTTTACACCAAGTTCAATCCTAAATTATCTATTAGAGTGCAATAATATACCTTGAGCATTTAAACAAAAATATGCAAAGAAAGATAACACATGACAAAAATTTTATAGTGGGCAAGCCTTTTAGAGAAAAACCCACTTGAAACCAAGGCTTTATTAGGAACACCAATTCCTAAGCATATAATATCTTGGTTTTAGTTGAGCACCGACTTCGATTCTCCAAGAACCCACTCAAAGATAACTGAGTAACCACTCGGATATTTTAGCAAGAACTAAATTGCAAAGAGCAACCACCCCTATAATCTAACCACCCACTTGGGAATATAAATTTTATTACAAATACATTAATCACTTAGTATCAATATTGCTTACACAATGGATCATGATCACTTTTCTTTGTCTTTATGTGATTTGTCACTTTCTATGCTTTTTTGAGTCAAAATTTATTACTCAATAGATCAAATGCACCGATGCTCTTCTCATTTGATATGATCTTCAACACTTCATCTGTTGGCTCTCTTTTTGTCTCTCTTCTTCCCCTATTTCTCATTGATCTTGAATGCATAATTTTTCCTTCTTCGATGTACCCACATTTGCATGGATATTTTCCTTTATATATAATCAATACTCTCCATCATTTCCTTGATGTTTCATGCACTTTTCCACTCTATCAACTACAAATCTAGTCAATTAAATGCATGCAACAAACTCCATATTTACCCTTTGTATATTCAAGTTTACTTTGTCATTTTATATACATTAATTTAGGAGCCATTTATGAGCTAATATCTTCAAATATATTTTTCATCCTTTTAGGATTTCGAATCGATCAAGATGATTGATCCGGTTTCTTCTAAAACATTTATTTTTTCCTATAAAACTAGATTTTCATAGAGAATGTAACTACATCTCCAAAAAGTCAAGGAACATTAAATGTTGATAGTTGGATCTGGAGATTTCTCAAATTAAGTCTAAATTTTTCATGAGTATAAGTTATATACATAGATACAATGTACTGATCTTTCATTTGATATTCAGATCGTTATCGATTCCAGAGATTAATTTCCCACTTGACCATATTCAAAGCAATTTGATTGTTATCAGGCCTTCTCTAGTCCTCATTTTTCCATTCCATGGATTTTAATAGATTCTATGACTTTTTACTTTGTATCGTGGAAATATCCTTTAATCTATGACATTTCTCCTTTCATGGTAGCTTATTTAGTCATCCGTGAGTTTCCTTTACTTCTTGCAAATTTTGTAAACTTCTTTGGCTTTCGTTCTTTACCCGCAATCGTCTCGTAGTACTCTGCGACTTTATTCCATATCCAAAGATATATTATTTTACCTATGGATCTATTAGTTATCGAGTGTCTATCTCAAGTATTTAAAAAAATCTCTTAATTCATGGTTTCCTCTAGTTTCCTTACTTCCATGACTTTTCTTTCATATCTACGACTTCATATTTTTTCCCACGACTTCATTCCTTTACCCACGGATTTCACTAAACCTCCATGGATTCTACAAGACTTCGGAGGCTATCTCCTCATGTCTATGAATTTCATAAACATTGACTAAGCACCTTATAACTTATCTTTAATAATCCTAAATCATCTGAGATTCGACACTGTTAGTATCCAGATTTAATCTCCTTCACAACTTGAAAAACATCATGAACTTGCACAAGACACTCAAGGATAGATAGATGGTTTGTATTTCATTTTTAACCAGAAGCACACCTATCTACTTGTTTGTATTCAATATTTGAGGGAGTGGATAGCACCTTGAAAAGGGTTTTTATCTAACCCTCACTGTTTTAGGTTGTGCCTATCAACCAAGGCAAGAGAACCTATATTGCAGCCCTTGTATGGTAAAGGAGATGGAGATATCCTTGTGTTTTGCATATGGTATGGAAGAGGCCTTGTGAAAACATGATCAAGCATCCATTATCCAAACTCAAAGGAGTTTTCACTACTAAATGATGGAAATGTTCTCAAAACAAAGCTAGGGTTGCTAAAGACATGATAAAACCCTGATATGCTTTGTGCATTTTTGTGAAAGGATTGAGTTCTTTTGTGGACACACAATGCAAATGTAGGGGTAGTATAGGTAGGATGAGTTAGTTTAAATGATATTCTGTGGGAGATGTTAGGACAAGAGTAGCTAGGAATCACCAACTTCTTTGGGAACCTTTGCAAAATATTTGCAACACTTAAACAACAGAGATGTTCCAATGGGTTTGAAATACTCCTTCAACTAGGATGTGTGCCACAAATGGAGGCCCAAATCTACACTATTCCACACAACCTTTGACAATCTGCCACAAAATCTTGAAGCAAAATACCAACAAAGCATCTAGTAATCCTTATTTGATCATGACCTAAGGTACACCCAAAGGTTTACAAACACCCTCAATGTTCAAGGAAGGTAAAATGAATTTAAATCTGTTTATCCTCACTCAAATGAATGCTCTTCTGAATGAAAGATTACAGATGCCATTAAACCCTCTACAAGAAATGAGACCATGTATGATCAATGAAGATCCCACACACAAGATTGCAACATGAGCAACAAACACAAACTGAAATCATTCTGAAATATAAGCATGTACAAATTTTGCCAAGAGATGAAACCAGATAGTCCAAAAATTGATCAAATATATCAGCAGGGGAATGTTATTTAGAACAATCTCAGAGCTTGTTGATGGCTTTACAGCTGAAACCAACTCAACATGATGAAATTTGATACAATGTGGAATTCAAAATGGCTCTCAGGTGGTTTTCAAAAAGAATGGACTTCTTCCTATTTTTCCTCATGAAAATTTTAAGTCTCTTCTCTCTTTTTTCTCCACCCCTTTACAAATGCTTGAAAAATACATTTTATACCTCATGCCAGCTTGGATCCTTGCATCCCAAGAAAAGAATATGCTCAAGGGATCAAATTTGTTACAAAACCCTTCATCATTTCATGAAAATGACATCAAACTGCAAAACCACTCGCATATTGCCAGGGATGCACAAAAATCTTAAAATATTGCATGAGTTTGGATCCTTATCCATCCCAAAGTCACGTTTTTGGCATTCAGGCATGCCAGCATGCTCAAGCAATCAGTTTTCACCTTTTACCTTTTCAATTTTTACCTCTGTAACCTTTTATTTTCACCTTTCACATTTTTTCACGGGCTTAGGGAAAAAATTTCATCAAAAACATCATAGGCCATAAAATTAGCTCCCAAAAATGGTGCCATTACACTCAAAAGGCCGAGGGGATGTGAAATCATATAAAATTTCATGCAATTTGATGAAGAAACGACGAATCCAAGCTTCCTGGAGCTCCAATGGCGGCAAGAAATGAAAATGCACAGCAACCATTGATTTAAAAATCAACTTTAAATTCTAGCCCTCCATGTGGAGGATGAGATTCATGAATATTCCCCTTCTGACCTTTGGATAAGGTAGGACACATGTCAAAACATGATTGGATCAAGTCCCTATCCTTAAAAATGCATTTGCGACCCTTTTTAATCTTTGGAAAATTTTGCAAAAATTCTCTGCTTCCCCCTTGGACCCGCCACGTGTCCTCATGTGGGCCCTACTTGAAAATGTGGGCCAATTTTATGAATTTCGCCACCCTTTTGAGAAAAGGAAAATGTTCTCAAAAAACTCCATGGGCCCAAACACCGACTCTCTTCCCTGCCACATGGCGCCCTCTGATTCTCTCTCCGAGGCCATGCCTCCAACTCTACCTTCAATCCCTAGGAAGCATCAAAACTCTTTGCAAGGGGCCGTGCTCCTCTTTTTGACCCTTCGAAAATGCCACATGTAGCCCCTTGATTGGCTACGGGGGCACATGTCCAATTTTTTCCCTGTCGGGGCTGCGGACAACTTTTTGACTTTGAAAACCTTTGCCAAAATTTGTAAAATTTTCAATATTTTCTCTGAGCTCCGAACCTCCACCCCTTCATAAAATTTTCCTTCATATGTGGCAAAGCAGACCAAATTTTTGATTTTAAGTTTTTTGCCTCCAAAGAAAAAATCCAAAACATTTCCACCAACCCGCTTCCCCCTATCTTTCTTTTGGACACGTGTTGGCTCCCATTAGTCATGGGACCATCTATCATTTTTCACCTTGCAAACATAAAAGAAAAAATTCATAAAGTTTTCCTTCAACCCCTTCTTTCATCTTGCCTTCCGACACATATCCACCTGCCATTGGGTGAGGGCTTTGGGCCAAATTTTTACCTTAGCATCCGAGGCAAAAACAATAAAATTTTTCCAAGTCCTTCCACCACCCGCATGCCCTCCGAGCCACATGTCCACTTCCCATTCATTACGGGCCTTCAAGCAAAAAGTTAACTTAGAAAATTTTGCAAAATGAAAGCAAAATTTCTAAGGCAAGCCCCGCCCCACCAATCCTCCAACCAATCAAAATGTGCCACGTAGGCACTTTACTGTAGAAAGCAGAGCCACGGATAAAATTTTTCCCTTTGTCAAAATTTCAAAAGCGACGAGTTAGAAATGTTTTCCCACAAATCCATGGCCAATAGGAACCCGCCACATCACCAATGAGTTGCGATGATGAATTTGACGGGCAGATGATGCCCGTATGACCGTCAAAACGTCAAAAATTCAAATGATGCCCCAAAAATCAATTTTTTTACAAGGAATGCAGATTTCTCAATTTTAAACCATTTGAATCACTTCTTGACATTGATTTCGACCTTGGGAGTGGGGAAAACACTTGCACAAAAATGGGATTCGAATAATTTCAAGTTTTGCATGATTTTGGCAAAGGAAATGACACAACCTGAAAAATATGAAGAGACTAGGGCATAAATGGGGGGGAAACATGGATTTTGTTCCAATTAGGGAAAAATAATAACAACTTAGGCATTTTCAAAGGTATTCAATTAGGGAAGATGAACTGTAGACCACCAAATCAAAAAATGAAACGTTTGTGAGCAAATTTGGTCATGAAAAATTAAGGCACATTATGAAAATTCAATAATGGGACCAACATTGGCTCTGCTTGGGGATGGTAAATCCCATGAGTGCCACAAGATCAAAACGTAGACCAAGTGCCAAAAAACCATTGGGCAAGGAGTCAAAAATGCAGAGCAGCCCAAAAACTAGAATTTTCGGGAAAATGGATCGAGAAAGCCGGACAACCATGGTTGCCAAGGACAAAAGGGAAAACCACGAGCCAACAACAACAAAAAAAAAAAAAAAAACAAGGACTATACAAAATGTACAACTTGTGCATACCTCATATGGGGATTTAATCCAAGAAGTGTTTTAAATGTTTGCCATTAATAGGCAGCTCTAGCAAATCCCCATCTAGATCCTTGAGAAAAAATGTATTTTCTCCAATCCTAATATCAATGGCATAAGGGCCCATCCATAGAGCATCAAACTTGCCATGCTTTCCCTTGTCTTCATGCCTACTATCCCATAGCAAAACTAGATCTCCAACATTGAAGGCTCTAGGAGTGACCTTCTTATCAAACAACCTCTTCAATTTCTCTCTAAATTTGATATGCCTTTGATGAGAAGCTCTTATTTATTCATCCACCCCAATGATCTAATTAACTCTTGATTCATATGGGCCATGTTCTTAATCTTCCAACCGTTGGGAAAAATGAAAAGTGGATAACTGTAGGTGTAAGGGCAGCAAAGCCCGAGTTCCATACACCAATTCAAATGGGCTCTTACCAGTTTCTCTTTTAGGAGTTATTCTATTATCCTAAACTACAAATTTCAATTGCTTTCCCCACTTCTTCTTTTTGATTTCCAAGGTCCTAATGATCTTGAGAAATTTCTTGTTACTGGATTGAGCTTGTCCATTGCCTTGTGTATTGTAGTTTGAATAATAAGTCGATTTATCCCATATTCATTGCATATTTCCATCAAAGGTTTGGCTCTAAAACACATGGCATTATCGATATAATCTTAATCGGGACTCCAAATCTACATATGATATGATTCAACAAGAAATCCATTACAACTTGGTGTGTTTCCTTTCTAGATCGAATTGCTTCAATCCACTTTGTAAAGTAGTCAGTAGCTACAAGGATCCATTTATTACCAGCACTAGAAGGATCTGAAATCTCACCAATGAAGTCCATTCCCCATTGTTTGAAAGGATATTCAATTGATACAGGGCTGCAAAGGAAGGAGCCTTAAGCTTTTAATCTTCCAGAGAAACGTTGACAACTATCACACTTTCTAACCAGCTTGTGTTACATCTTTAAAAAGAGTTGGCCACTAATAACCAGCTCTCAAAATCTTATGTGTCATCACCCTACCAGAAAAATGACCTCCAAAAACTCCCCATGGAAATCAGCAATCAAATTGGGAGCTTCATCTTCAGTTATGCATTTCAAGAGGACACCTTCAGGGTTCTTCCAAGCTAGCCCAAGGTTTGTTATGATATATTTTTGAGAAGCCAGCTTGAGGGCTCTTTTCTGATTTTTACTTAAATGACTAGGATAGCATAGGTGTTTGAGGTAGAAGATTACATCCTTGTACCATTTAGAACTCATCAATCTCTCAAGAAGATCTGCCCTTTCTTCCTCTAGCTGATTCACTTCTACATTTTGCAAATTGCTCTCAGCCATTAGCTTGGCAAGACCCAAACCTCTCACTAGCTTTGTGGTTTGGATGTCCATATCATACTCTTGTAGTTTGTTGACCCATCTACATCTCTTGCTTGATATCTCCATGTTTGATAAGATGTCTTTAACCATGGTGTGGGGAACATAAGCAACAACCTTTGAACTCAATATGTAAGGCCTAAAAATATTTGTTGCTTTCACCAATGCAAATGCTTGTTTTTCCATGATTGTATACTTCAACTCAGCTGCTTGTAAAGCCTTGCTAAAGAAGGAAATAGGCCTCTCAGCTCCATTCTCATCCTTTTGTAACAAAACTGAAGCAATAGTAAATTCAGAGGCAAAGGAAAATATTTGGAAAGGCCTCTTATAGTTTGGAGCTGCCAAAACAGGTGCATGCTTAAGTGCATCCTTTATTCCTTCAAAATCTTGAATGGCAGCCTCCTCCCACTTGATAACTTGATCCTTTCTTAGCATGCTTGTGATTGGAAGAGTTAGCTCAAAAATTGGAAACAAACCTTCTAATAAAATTGATTTGGCCAAAGAAAGATTGGATACCTTTCTTGGTTCTTGGGATAGGCACCTTGCTGATTGCTTCTACTCTCTCAGGGTCTATCATAACACCTTCTTTGGACACAATATGTCCTAAAAACTTGGCCTTTTACATGCCAAAATGACACTTCTTTGGGTTAATGGAAATTCCATACTCTCTACATCTGATTAGCATCTTCTCTAGGTGTTGCAAATGGTCTCCTTGCTGCCTTGAAAAAACAGTCACATCATCTTGGTAAACTGCAATAAAGTCATTGATATAACCAGAAAAGGCAACATCCATTTCCCTTTGAAAAGTAGCACCAAAATTCATCAATCCAAAAGGCATCCTTACAAAAACATAAGTCCCCAAAGGAGTAGTGAAGGTTGTCTTAAGTCTTTCTGATTCTTTGACAACTACTTGATTGTATCCAAAGAAACCATCCAAAGTAGAAAGCATCTCTGACCCTCATATACAAGCTGCAACTGTTTCACTCGGAATGACTCGTTCCTTTTAGAAACAGATGAGGTTAGGGTTAGGAGGAATACCTGTAGAATGTCGAGATGGTGTGCGCGTACCGTAGAGAAAGATCAGGCTGATTGCGAAGAACTCCTTTTTGTCTTGGAAGGACTACCTGCAAATAAGAACACAAGACCACAAGATTTGATTAAACAATAAATGAGGAAACTGCCTTGGGCCCAGGAAATATAAAACTTCCTTTCGAAGGTGGTCAGTTTCCCTGCTAATATGAATTAACACAAAAGACTGTAAAATATCAATTAAGTTGCTTGGTTGAAACTAGTAGGAGAAGGCTGGTTTCGGTTATAGTCGTGTAACCGATACCGGTTTCTGTAATCGCGCCGGTTGGGTCTAGGACCCGTAGGTTGAATCGGGTAGGGAAAGGCTGATTTTCTAGTTTTGATCGAGGAACCGATGGTGGTTACCGATAAGCCGATGCCGATGTCTTGATAGCATCGATAACCGATACCGGTGGGTTCTAGGATCTTCTTAGTAGCTATGGTGTTTTGTAAGGCTAGTTTATGGATGATATTAGGAAATGGGATGATTAGAAGCAAAAGAATAACAGTTAGATGCAATGACACGTTGGGTAGTAGATTCAGAGATGGATTTAGGAGGACTGAAATTCATAGAGCATAAGAAATGTTATAACAGAGGACATGCAAGATGTGACTTACTGGTTTTGACAAAGATGCAAGTTGATCTCCTTGGTTGTAAACACTTCTAGTATTTCCACTCGTCTCTGCTTGGTCAAGTGAAGATCCGACTCGCTTCCTCGCTCCCAATGCTCTCTGTTGATCCAAAATCCTTCGACCGATCTCTAAAATGAAATTCCGATCCGTTGTTTTGGTTTGGGAGCCCATTTACAGGGGAACCGATGGCGGTTACGTAACCGACGGCGGTCGAGTAGAACCGCATCGGTAAGGAAAAAGTAGGCTATTTTTAGTAAAATAGCCCACCTTCCCCGCTTTTTTTCCCGAGAGATCACCATGGGCTTGGTCAAGTGGCTAGAAGGTCGGCTTTGGGTGCGAGTAAGGAGGCATTAGTTATGGATGTGAGTCTGACCAAGTCATGGGTCTTAATTAGGTTAGTTTAGGTTAGGGCTAGGTCATGATGAGGTGGCAAAGTGAGGTGGCGGGTAAGGTGATGTGGATTTATCAATTATAAGGTAATTAATAAATAATTGTGTAAGGTTTAGGTGATGAGGTTAGATCATGAGATGAGATGCGGGTCACAAGGGGTCGTAAGACACAAATTTGGTGTCTACATTAGCCCCTTATTGTCGTGTAGCTTGTTTTGTAAAGTTGCACGGACAATAATATGAAGTGGTTACTCCTGTTAAGGGTATAGGTAATCCCCCTCAAATCTATCACAGATTGAGTGAACGAGAAATCAGGGATAGGGTTGATAACGGGTAAATGGGGTAGAGGGGATGGTAAGATGGTGGGGTAGGTTCAAGGAAGCAGACGCATATTGAAATGCAATAGTACGACTAGGGTACATGATTTGACGAGCAAACCAAAGAAAGGCAGAGGCAAAGGTCGATAGTTTATCCAAACAAGGGTGATATAATCCTCGTATCCAAGGCATAGGAAGTAGCCCTGTGGTATATAATGTAAGGTACAGAACGCTTAGGCATGTTCGGCAAGACTCAAAAGGTTGGTTTGGTTGAGATAAACGTCACGGTCAGGTCCTGGGCAAAGTTGGTCGACAGATCAAGTCAAGGACCCTAATCATGCTAAAACACGAACAGGTGAGCTCGATTGAACAAAAACTACCGGATGGGTGGATAAAAGTGTATGGTGTTGATTTTGGGTAAGGGATGGAAGTGGTGCGTGCGGCCGTGGCCGGCCAAGTTATTGGGTCATGGCCTCGGGTCGGGCCGCCGGCGGAAGGGTAAAGGGAGGCCTTGGGTCGGGCCAAATAGTGAGGGCGAGGCCTTGGGTCGGGCCAATTGGTAGGTTGAGGCCTTGGGTCGGGCCAAATTGGTAGGGCGAGGCCTTGGGTCGGGCCAAATGGGTAGGGCGAGGCCTTGGGTCGGGCCGAATAGGTAGGCGAGGCCTTAGGTCGGGCCGAATAGGTAGGTTGAGGCCTTGGTCGGGCCAAAGGTAGGCCGAGGCCTTAGGTCGGGCCGAATAGGTAGGTTGAGGCCGTAGGTCGGGCCGAATAGGTAGGTTGAGGCCTTAGGTCGGGCCGATTGGTAGGTTGAGGCCTTGGGTCAGGCCAAATTGGTAGGGCGAGGCCTTGGGTCGGGCCAAATGGGTAGGGCGAGGCCTTGGGTCGGGCCGAATAGGTAGGTTGAGGCCGTAGGTCGGGCCGAATAGGTAGGTTGAGGCCTTAGGTCGGGCCGAATAGGTAGGTTGAGGCCTTAGGTCAGGCCAAAAGGTAGGTTGAGGCCTTAGGTCGGGCCGAATAGGTAGGTTGAGGCCGTTAGGTCGGGCCGAATAGGTAGGTTGAGGCCTTAGGTCGGGCCAAATAGGTGAGTTTAGGCCTTAGGTCAAAGGCCGACAAGTGAACAAATGGTGTGCAAAGAAAGGTGGATAGAGGCGATATTGGTGAAAAAGAGGCAAGGAGTAAATAAGGGCAAAGAATGGGGTGAAAGTTGAGTAGAGAACCGATGTCGATTCTGATGACCGATATCGAGCATAGGGGACCGATACCGGTCCTTAGGGCAAAATGAAACCGATATCGCGAAAGGCGAAAAACCTATAAAAAGAAAAATACGGCTTGTCATTGTCACTTTTGTTATTTGCAAACCAAATCGACTTGTCCGACGTGGAGAGTTGAGATTAGAGGCTTGATGGAGTGAGGTGGAGCTATTGTATTGGCGGAGAGAGTTGATAGTGGGCCCGATTAAGGAGGAGGCAAAGAGCTGATTGGCCGGGACCCAAAGCAGATCGTGATTGGAGCCATGGCACAGCAGAGGAGCCGGAGGGGCGGACCACCGACCGCCACCACCCATCCCACCACGATGACGTGTCATCGTTCGGGTAGATTCAAACTCTTTAATTTGGTGATTTGGTCAGATTATGCTAAATTGGGGGTTTGGGTAGAATTAACCTTTTTAGGAAATAATGAGAAAATGGAAATGATTTGAAAAAGGGAGAGGGTAGATAGGCTAGATAGGCTAAGGTGGGTAGGTGGGTAAGTTTTTAGGTATTTGGGTGGGTAGATGGGTAGAAATAGGTAAAAATGGGTTTTGGGGGCACATGGGTTCGTCTCGGAGAAGACAGTGACCGATGTCGGTCACTAAGCGACCGGCATCGGTCGCAAAATTTTAGGGAAAGGGAGTGTTGTTGGTGACCGGCGTCGGTCATGTATCGGCCGGCGTCGGTGGCTTGTGTGTTTTGGTTTGTGGGTTGTGTGGGTGGGTTGGTTGTTTTGGGTTTTTGGGTTGGGTGGTGGGTGGGTGTGGGTGGGGTGGGGGTTTGTGGGGGGTTGGGTTGGGTTGGGGGGGCTGGGTGTGGGTTGGGTGGTGGAGAAAGGGCTCAGGGTTTGTGTGGGGGTTGGGTTAGGGGTGGAGAAGGGTTTGGTGTAGGGTTGGGTTTTGGGTTTTGGGTTGGGTTTGAGGTGGAGGTGGGAGAAGGGTTTGATGTAGGGTTGGGTTTTGGGTTTTTGGGTTGGGTTGTGGGTCGGTGTTGGGTTGGGGGTGTTTGTGTGGGAGTTGGTTTTGTGTTGGGGTTGGGTTGCATGTGTTTTGTTTGGGTTTTGTTTTTGTTGGTTTTGGGTGGGATGGTTTTGGGTTTTTAGGGTGGTAGGTTGCTAGAGGGGGGTGGTAGAGAGTCGGGGTATGGTCGGGGGGATAAAAAAGGGTGTTTAGATGATAAAGTAGATGTTGTAATAAAGAGTAGGTCTAAGGATGTGGGTTGGTTTTGCAGGCACGTCAGCAGTTGACGATGCGGGATAGGATGCCCCCGCTGTTGGTGCGGATGAGGCCACACGTATCTGCGGCTCATTGGGCCATCATGCGCGAGGTGGGACTCGGTGGAGTCCAGAGGTACAGAGCGATAGAGAGAGATCACAGCCTGATGGTCGCCCTCATCGAGAGATGGGATCCGGCGACCAATGTGTTCCATCTCCCGACTGGGGAGATGACCGTCACATTGGAGGATGTGTATCGCATCCTTCGGTTACCTATCGAGGGAGAGGCGCTTCCGTAGATTCAGACGCCATGGACAAAGCATACCGCAGTTTTTGGGATGCAACCGCCACGACCTACCATAGCGCGAGTATCGGGTACGGTGACATGTACCATGCGCATCGACACGAGACACGACTGGCAGTGTTGATGATGGTTGGGATCACCTGCTTCGCCCTCCCGGACTCAGAGGGAGGCCGCTTCCCATGAGCATTGATGGGGGTGCTGCTTGAGATGGTGGAGGAGCACACCTGTTACGCTTGGGCACCAGTATATCTGGTGCAATTGTACAGGGAGCTATGGGGCTATCGCCGGAGGAGGCGATTCGGTATTTGCTCTACATTTTTGTTGCATTGTTGGGCATACGAGCACATCGTATGCATCAGCCGAGGGGTTACCCAAAGAGCAGCAGCCACAGTCATATACCGATATGGCTTTCGTGAGGTGGTTGGGGTCGTGGGCCACCCACGAGCAACATTGTTGCAGTCGGGATGTGGTATACTATGACATTTGCTAGAGGGCCTTACAAAGAGAGACATTGTATGGAGACCCTACAGAGGTCACCACCCTGGCAGAGGAGCCCGCTTTACGGTTGCGCCTAATCCAAAGACACATTCCTCGGATAAAGCAGGATCGAGGCCAGAGAGTACGAGCGATACCCCGGAGAGGGTACGCAGCAGATGGGGCCGCGACAGACGAGCCACCTCCCTTCCCCAAGACAGAGGGATGATGTAGAGGCCCCACCGCCTCGCACCACACCTTTGATCCGATTGGGTAGCGAGAGGTCAACAGTGAGGGTGTAGATGATGCTGGGTGCACGGGATCATACAGGGTGTGGTGGGCTGGGCAGAGGGCAGCCAGGATAGTACCGCCTGCACAGCCAGACTTGGCTGCAGTTATAGGAGAGAGAGATCAGCTCAGTGGGTCAAAGCAGCTTTTACAGGGCAAAATTAGTCAGTGCACAGCACGATAGGTGTCTTACAGGGGCAAATGAGCCCAGCTTGCACAGTGCACAGCAAAGACCACCACCACCAAGACTACACCACAGTGCAAAAAAGTGTGCACAGTGCAAAGAAGACAAAAACAGTACCTAAGACCACCGCGGCCACAGCACACACCACCAAGAAGACACAAGACAGCTCGGGGGCATTGGTCAGAGGTGCCAGGGACCAGCCCCACTCCCGCGCAAGGCTCGAGAGCGCTATATGGAGGTTAGAGCAGAGGCCCGATATTATCGTGGATATTCTTGATGGTACCGAGTCGAGTATCGCTTATGCAGCAGCATAGGCGTAGACCTCTCACACCCCGTGAGATCTCGTGGAGGTGCAGCCACACCGGCGTGTCCGTGACGGGCAGGAGGCGAGAGGCACCACAGGGACCAGCGGGGAGAGGTGCCGAGGGCGGTGGGGAGAGCTGAGAGATCCCAGACATGGTTGTTGTATTTTAGAGATGGGCACCGGTCTGCGAACCGGGTGTATTGATAGAGGCCTGCGTGCCTATGTATTATTCATGTATTCATTCATTCATTTATCAGTATACCGCCCGCGAGCCGAGTAGGGGTCAGATAGTGGAGACCGGTCTCATGAGAGCCGAGTATATAGCTATTTTTGATACGAGGGACCGGCCTGCGAGCCGAGTCGAGATTTTTTTGACAGTTATTGCGGCCTGCGTGCCGGCTTTGTTGTATGATGAGATCACAGAGGCCCCGATGTAGGGCACATTGTATTTTTGAAAACTTGTATATATATATATATATATATATATATATATATATATAGATGTTTTGATCCACATGCAGTGTTCAAAATGTGTTTAAATATTTGGTTAATGGCTGGTAATATATAGAATGTGTGATGAGTTTAATTGACATGTTGATAGATGGATGATGCTGATGTTTTTGTTTTTTTGTACGTATATATGAATGTCAGGTTATGTGATGAATTGGTGGTTTTGTGACATTGTGATATATGTAACTGATGAGTTGGATCCAAATGATGTATAGATTGATAGTTTCTTGATATCCGTAGTTGATGGTTTGTGTATTTGTATAAAATAAATGATGTTAATGAAATTGTAATGCTATGTGTGGTGGATGAACAAATGTGGTAAATTGTGTTGTTTATGCAGGAAAAGAGGCGGGCGCGACAAAAATTTAGGTGAGAAATGAAGAAAAGAACGCCGTTGAGAAAAGATAGGTGTGTAACCGATATCGTTAAGGAACCGATATCGGTAGTGATAGACCGATATCGCTAAGCAACCGATACCGTTATTTAGGTATGAGCTTTTCTAAAAATAGAAAAGCTAGGGTGGCAACTTAAGTTTTAATTTTAGAGCCATGCAAGAGGTTAAATACGCGAACGCGACGCTTTTTGACGACTGAGACAGGTTTTTGCATGAGAGATTTGAGTGATAAGGAGAAAAGAGACAAGGAAAGTGAATGTGATCCGAGATTCAGAAGGCAGAAAGACAAAGTTGAAAAGGGTGGTGATCATGGCAGAACGAGGAGAAGCATCCAGCAGGCAGGGACAAGAGGGAAGACAAGGGCCACCTCAAGCTGCTGCAACCCAAGAGGTATCAGCTTGTTTGTGATTTAACTACTGCATGTTTTGGGAATGAGCTAGAGGAGAATAGGTAAGTAGATATGAGAAAGACAACATGATAGCCAGGGGTATAGATGAGGTGAGTGTTATGGGGTAGGTAATTCGGGGTTTTGGGTATGTCTGTGTATATAGAAAGGAATAAACGATCAATTTATTGTCGTAGGTGGTTGTTTTTAGGGAAGGTGTATGTAATTGACAGTGACCGGTAGCGGTTAGGGAGAACCGGTATCGGTTACTGAACCGATACCGGTTATGTATAACCGATACCGGTTATCGGAGGAATTTCCAGAATGTTTGAAAAACCCTGACGGATTGAATGGTTGTTTGTTGTTTTGGTGTATGCAGGCAGAGGCAGGGTTGAGGATGAATGATAGTGTGCCAACACTGTTGTCACGAATCCGAGCGGATGTAACACCAGCGGAATGGACATTGATAAATCGTTTGGGGTTAAGTGGAATCCGCTTATTATTCACGAATCGCACGTAACCATGGTATGTTACAGCGTTGATCGAGAGATGGAATCCCCAGAGACAAATACCTTTATCCGCCAACAGGGAGATGACAAAGAATATCGAAGATGTGTTCCGTATTTTGAGACTCCCTATTACAGAGAACCAAGATATCGTGCACTACCTAGCGCGGCACGGGAGCGATAACCGCATATTTGGTCCATACGCACGAGATTTGACACAAATGAGGTTTATCATTTACGTATGGGGTAATGTATGCAAAGACATCCCGAGGAGACAAGGTTAGATATTAATGATAGCGGTAGGGTATTATGCATTACCGAGGGCGGAAGGGGGAAGATTTCCAAAGGCATTGATGTGTGTTATCTGGGAGATGATAGAAAGGAACGTGACTTTTGCATGGGCACCTGCATATTTGGCGGAGTTATACAGGGGTTTATGGGCTTGTAGGTGAAATCACAGGATGACACTGGATTGTTCATACTTATTACACTGTTGGGCCTATGAGCACATTGTTTGTGTGCGACCAGTAGGCCGATCCATCCAGGCAGGAGAGACCGGAGTACAGAGGTTGGGATTCAGACGCTGGGTCCAGACAGAACAAGAGGCAAGATCCCAGGCCGTGACGGGTGATATTGTGTATTACAGGCAGGTATGGGAGAGGGTGATGGTCATGACATCTGTGGAGGCCTTACGGTAACTATATGGTAACAGAGAGCATGGCCGAGGAGTTAAGGGGTGTAGAGCGAATGAGGTGGATCATGGGGCACAGCCAGTGAATATGAGAGGATTCCTATAGATCGCGTGCGGCGACAATTTGGATTTGTGCAGATATACCCCGGCTTATAGACCATATATGAGGATCGACGCAGAGGCAGTATTCTCACCTCCCCAGCCAACACCTCCGGAAGGTCCTGAAGAGGTAGCAGCTGATCGCAGGGTAATGGACGCAGGAACGACAGAGGCCTATAGATTATGGTGGGCAGCGGAGCTGCGAGGTATACGTGATTGTCCTGACATAGCTGTGATTACATTACAGCAGAGAGGGATCGTCTGCAGCTGTTTAGTTCAGCAGCTCCAAACGCAGTGAATGAGACAAGAGGATTGTTAGCAAGAAGTCATGAGTCACTGCGGGAGACTAGAGGCTGGAGTCCTCCATGCGAGAGGGCGTATTCATATGTTACAGGAGAGATTGGCAGATCGCAAGGTACCAATAGCCGTGGTACCTTTGAGGACAGAGAGGCCCGAGAGGGGTCGACGATCACGATCATCACCTAGTTCGGGATGAGGCGTGAGGGTCTGAGTAAATGTTAGCAAGGTATAAGAATAAATAAGGATGCCGACCTGCGTGTCGATGATAGAGAAGATGTATTTGTTTAACATCTAAATAAAACTGAATATGTATGGTGATTTGAGTTATGATAATAATAAGAATGTTTGCGTTGTGACTTTTGGTGTTTTGAAAAAGGATAAAGAGGAATGTGATTAAATAGAAATACACAGAAATATTTATTATACCACACATGATAGATTATGGTAGGGGATGGTCGAGCTAACCTTGGGAGACCCCATGTCTCCGAAGTGCTGCCTACATAGCCCATTGCACAAAGCAAGGAGGGGCCTCAGACCGATGTAGTTCTCCCTTAGGATCAGGGAGAGGCGAATTCAGGCAATTTGGTACGGTTTAGGCAATTGGTTGGTTGGTAAAAATATTAAGATTGGTAAAGGTAAGGTTGATGGTGTTGGTAATGAATTGGTGATGTTGTAAAAGGTATAAGGGAAGCGAAAGTTAGCCTACCCAAGTAGAAGGGAACCATGTCCTGATTAAGGTCAACACACAATCCTAGATGCGAGGCAAAGCAGAAAGAGTGCTCCGTAGGTGAAAAGAGCTAAACAAACCACACAACGTAGAACGAGCTTGGAGCCCTAGGTACCGTGCATAGACGAGAAGTCAATAGGTGAAAAGAGTTGTGTGATCACAATATATCGAGCGTACATTACGTCCCTTGAGTTGAAACAAATGGTGAGGTGAGGTGGATGGTATAGCTGAGGTACGGAGAACTTATTACAAAGTGAGTGTTCTGACGAAAGAGAACCTACCCTAAATAGACAAGTCCATGACTCAAAAGTCCTTTTGAATGAGGCTTTTATTTTATTGAATGTAGACTGATCGATGCGGGAAGTCTACAAGGGATATTGATTGTATTATTCTTGAGGTCTTCACGAAGCTGATCGATGCGAGAAGCTTCTGCTAGAGGCTGACTGTGTATAGCTGTCCTTCGAGGGAGCAGTCTATTTATAGTAGCAGATATGATTTTAGTGCATAGCTGTCCTTCAGGGGAGCAGTCTATAGAGAATAGCAGCAATAATTTGGCATATAGCTGTCCTTCGAGGGAGCAGTCTATATTTAATTTAGATGACTAGATGTTCTTTTTAGCGTGAAGCATCTAGTTTAGTAGGAAGTTTGACTCAAGAAAATCCCATAAGAATACGGCTTATTTTAATACGTTGAAGTCATGGACTAGACTAAAAAGGGGAAGGCATCGTTAAGGGGAGGTGAGAGGTGAGCTTGATTTTATTTCGAGATGTAGGAAACAAGTGCATGTGGTGGTATGGGAGCTCAAGGGACGAGCAGTAGGCGGATAAGAAGTGATATAACACTAATTTCAACAATAGAATGGTCGAATATGCAAGGCATTATGGGCTCAGTGCTCAGTTTACCATTAAGCGAAGCTAAACGATAAGTACCGATCCATAGGTGTGAGTGATTATATAAGGCCCAATCCAATCGGGAGCAAATTTTCCACGCTTGCTCTTTTCTAGTTTGGTTACATGTTGATTCTCTTTGAGGACAAGATCACCAACCTTAAAGGTACGCTCATGAAGTCGCTTATCATAAGCACGTTTAATGCGTTTTTGATAGATTTGAAGGTGATCAAGAGCCGTAAGACGGCGTCACAAGAAGCTCCAATTGGGCTAACCGCTCTTGGCGGAAATCATCGTTGGTGAGAATATCCTCAAGAGATATTCTAAGGGAGGGTATTTGTATTTCGAGAGGCAAAACAGCCTCGCACCGTATACCAAAGAAAAAGGTGTGGCATTAGTGGAGGTACGAATACTAGTGCGATAAGCCCAAAGGGCAAAGGGGATGTGATCGTGCCAATTTCTTCCGGATTCATTGACAACTTTCATGAGGATTTTGGTTAGTGTTTTATTAGAGGACTCGGCTTGCCCATTGGCTTGTGGATAGTAGGGTGATGAGAAGCTAAGTTTGATACCAAAGTTGTCACAAAGGTCTTGCAACAACTTGTTTTTAAAAGATTTACCATTATCTGTTATTAGGCGATGAGGAATACCAAAACGACAGATAATGTGATGGTTAATGAATTCGACAATTTTTTCTTTTTTGATTGAAATGAGTGGAATAGCCTCCACCCATTTTGTGTAATATTGGTCGCTGTGATTATCCAACGGTGACGTTGTGAAGAGGTTTGGGTGAATCTCACCAATAAGGTCTAAACCCCATCATGAGAAGGGCCAAAGATCTCGAGTGCGACCCGGAGCGGGTGGCTAGGAGTATGTTGAAGGTTGGCATGTTGTCGACACATAACACAACGCTTAACATATTCGTAGCAATGTTATCGAGAGTAGGCCAATAATAACCAAGGCGAAGGATTCGCTTGGCCACGGCAAGGCCGCTAAAATGTCCACCACAAATACCGTCATGGACCTCGTTGGATGGTATGAGTGGCCTCCGCGCCGCTAGACAAATGGGCAAGGAGGATGCCATCAAAGCCACGTTTATAGAGGAGTCCCCCATGACAACATAACGCGAAACACTTTTAAGAAAAGCACGCTTTCCGTTACTAGTAAGGTCAAAGTGGGAGGACAGAGATTGTAAGGTAGTCGTGAAATCGGTGGTACTGTATCCTACGAACTAGTAGACACGTGATTTATCGTACAAACTACCGGGGTTGAATAGATGGGACAAAAAGTTGTTGGACCACGACGAATAATTCGAGTCACAGGCGCGGCGGGAATTTGCATGAGGCTAAGCAAGCCATAGTGTCCGCAAATTTGTTAGTGGAGCGTGGAATGGTTTGTATAGAATAGTGAGTAAATAAGGCTAGAAGTGAATCCACGTAGTGTTTGTATTTTTGAAGTTCCTCATTTTTGCATTGGTAGACGCCCATAACTTGATTGACTACCAATCGAGAGTCGCCAAAAATGTTGATAGATTTGATGCCTAAGTGTAACGCAACTGAGACCTGAACAAGGGCCTCGTATTCCGCCGTATTATTAGTGCAAGGGAAATCAAGCCGGAATGAAAGAGGCATAGGTTCAAAGCCGAGAGGAATGAGAACAACGCCGGCTCCTCCGCCGCGCTGCATTTAGATCCATCAAGAAGAGGGTCATTTGATACAACTCTTCCCGAGTGAAAGAGTGGCGATGAGTTCGCTCAGGGAAGGTAAAATTGGTAAATTGTTCCCTGTAAAGGGGCCTCCGCAAGTTGGTCTCAAGCAAGAGTTTGTCCTTTGATTGACTTCTTGTTGTAATTCAAGGTCAAGGTCAGCGAGGAGCATAAGCCATCGAGCGATACGTTGGTTTAGATGCGGTTTGGCGTACATATAATGAATGGGGTCTGTGTTGGTGATGACAAAAGTTTTGTGATTCAGAGGTAATGTCGAGTTTGGTGGCTACAAATGATAGGGCAAGACACAATTTTTCTACATGTGTATACCTAGTCTCATAATCCACGAGGGTACGACTTATATAATAAACGGCTGCTCGTCAGTGTCCGAATCCCGATGTGCGAGCATAAGCACCTATAAAGCATGGTCACAAGGCGGAAAGATAAAGGTAGAAAGGGCGGTCGTCCCGGGGTGGGATAAGCACGGTGGTGGTCAAGCAAGAGATAGGATTTGAGAGCTTCAAGGCTTGGTGACACTCCTCACCCATCAAAGGCAATGTCCTTTTTAAGAAGGTGATGAAAAGGTTGACACCGATCCGAGAGTCGGGAGATGAAACGTCGGATAGATCGAGCTTACCTTGTAAACTACGCAATTGTTTGAGATTTTTGGGTGGGGGCATTTCTAGGATAGCTTTGACTTTAGATGGATCGACCTCAATGCCACGCAAAGAGACGATAAAGCCAAGAAGTTTTCTCGAAAGAACACCAAAGACACATTTCTTTGGTCAAGGCATATGAATATTGTAACAGATCAAAAATAATGGTTAAAACATCGAGATGTTCACTACGATGTTTAGACTTTCCGAGAAGATCGTCGACATAATCTTCAAGGATAGTGTGCATAATGTCATGAAAATGTAGGTCATAACCCGCCGATAGGTAGCACCAAAGATTCTTAAGGCCAAATGGCATGACACGATAATGAAGGTTCCCAAGGAGTTATGAAGGCGCTTTTGTGTTGATCGGCAGGGGCAACCAAAATTTGGTCAGATCCTCGAAAAGCCATCCATGAGAGAGAGCATCTCATGACCTGCAGCTAGATCAACAAGTTGGTCAATGCTAGGTAAGGGAAGTCATCCTTAGGGCAAGCGAGGTTAAGATCCCGAAATCAGTGCATATCCGAAGTCCCCTGCCGCTTTAGTGACAGTACGATGTTAGAAATCCATTGAGGATAGTCAATAGGCAAGATGAAGGAAACAGAAAAGGAGTCGTTGAGCTCCTTCTCTTTGACCAAGAGAGCAATGCGTGGATGCATTTTTCTCAATTTCGCTTGACTGTTTGGAATCGGGGTTTAGGTGATGTTATGGACGGCAATGGTAGGATCAATTCTGGCATGTCAACGTAAGACCATGCGAAAGCTTGGTCATGCGAAGCACGGAGAAAGGTAGTAAAGGCGGCTTGTTCGATGTGTTAAGGGATTGTCCAATCTTCACAATGTGAGGATCCTCCTCCGTGGATGTTGATTTCTATAGTAGATTCGCTCAAAGATGGTTTGGGTTTCAGATGGTAAGGCTCATTGAATATAAGAATCATCCGCGCCAAGGTAAGTGAGGATGGAGTCATCATCCTGGCATTCAACAACATTAATCAAAGGTGAATCCTCTTCGATCATGTCTGGATACAGAAGGGGAAGAGAAGATGGGTCCTCATTATCGCGTTGATAAGTGAGAGGACCTATGAAGATAGCATTTATGAAAAAAAAAAGTTAGGAGGGATGGATTCAGGGTCTATAGATTCTGTGGGTGATGATGGCAAAGTGGGTGATGATGGTTTGGTAGGGGCGACGTCTTCTTCTTCCAGGATACAGCTGACAGGAGGTGTCTCCTGTGTAGGTGTTTCGGGAAAACCGAGACCACTACGATCATTATGTTTACGGGTAGTCACGGGAATGAGTGTATGTCGGCCTTGTTCGTAAAGGCCAAAACCAAAGCCTTTCCACGCACAACGAGTCAAGAAGGTGAGGGCGAAACGACGATTTGTCAAGTATTGAAAATCGGATTGGAAGGGAACCACACCAAGAGGAGGTTCAGGGGTAATGGAGGATGCGTCAACACCCCCATACGTTAGGTTAGTGCGGCAATGGGGTGGTCCGTAAGAGATTACCTCCCCACGCGACTTCGCCGTAGGTGGGATGTGCATGTAATTATCCGTACTCCGCGGGTAGGGAAAGAACTAACGTTATATAGGCGGTACTCCCAAACAGTAAGGCGCCAAAACATCTACTAAGGGGCCGAGGTTGGAATGTTAGTCATGCGGGAAGGGAAGTGGTTTTTGCGATGGTGGTTTCATCACCAAGGCGTAGGCGCAGCTTGAGGTGGATGGTTGAGGTACATTTGAAGAGGATGGTTGGGTTGAATGTATGGGTGTCTTGATTGGTATAAGCACATCGTTAGGGCAAGTATAACATATTACAGGTTTTAAAGGGGGAGGGTCAGCTTTTACGGCAGTAGGACTTCCCTCGTACTCAAATTTTATGCATTTATGTAATGTTGAGGAACGCATCCCATGGCTCCTGATCCAAGGACGACCCAAAGAATATATTATATCGAACTCTCCTCCAAGACATAGAAGAGTTCGGGTAAAGTACGTGGTCCTACCCAAATGTTGAGGATCACGGTGCCTAAGGTAGAAGTAATAGCGCTATTGAATGACCGCAACATGATGGGGTTGGCACACATGCAACTAGAAGGGATATTCATTTGTTGGAAGGCTTTTGAAGAGATGATGTTTAGGCTAGCACCCCATCAATCATAACACAACGTACTCCGAATGTCCCGGATGTGTTTCGAGATGAAAAGAGCAGGGTCGGATCTTCTCGTACTAAAGTCAACAATTTCGCTTTCGAGAAACCGATCACAGCAGCTTGTTGTACAGAGACGTAGTGGTTGGGGTAAAGTGGGTTGTTTGGTGAGAGAAGCAACGTGATTGGGTGTTAGAATGGAGGCGACAGTGGTGTGTTTCATTAGGTAAAACCTCTATCCTCAAGGATCTCAACGAGAGCTTGTCGATGAGATTCAAGTCCAATGAGATCATACAAAGGTCATTTTTACTGCGATTGGTGAAGCCGTTTAATCATATTTCGGTGGGCAATGCCATTAGAGACGGGATAGGCGGGGTCCGCGAATGACCACTTTAGGTGGTGGTGCACCGGGATGTTCGACTGAGAAAGAGATGCCGCAGTGTGTTTTCTTTTGCTTTCCCATTGTTTTTCGCCTCGAGTAGCGACACTAATCATATTAATCTCGTAGACCCGAGATAAGGAAGATGGTCGGGATAACTCATGGTCTTCAAGAAGTGGGGTTGTAATAATGATAGATCTTGGTGAGGCGGGGACAGATGGTATAGGAGAGGGAATGGAAACTAAAGGTCTCTCCCTTCGTAAGTTGTTTTTCTTAATCTTTCTATCCGGAGAGGTGACTGACGAAGGATGGTTTTTAGAGCTTTGCATCCCTCCACATCATGTCCCGGTGTGCGTGATAAGCGCAGATTTTAGACTCATCGTAACCCATAGGTCGGGGTTTAGACGGGTCATAAGGTCTAAGTGGAGGTAGGGAAATGGTCGCATTCTCCACCAACATAACAAGGATTTTGGCGTAAGATCCTTTGAGTGGGTCAAAATCGGAAGAGGATGAGGGTATTGTCAGGCGGGTTTTGCAATGTTTGGGCGTGGTTGGTTCGCACGGGTGGTGGTTTAGCCGAGGGGTGTCGATACGGGTTTTCACTAAACGTGATTTCTTCGGGCGCAGGTTTATGTTGATGATGAGGCCGCAGATGATGTGGTATCGTAAAACAACCACGGGAAATAGGAGTGACCAAAACAAATCTTTTGATGATGGAATTTGTTTAGGGTTGATAGGTGGACAGATACGCGAGTGACGGTGTTGCTATACCCTCGGAATTTCTCGTATGGGTGCGGAAGGCGAGGTTGTTTTGAAGAAAACGCAGGAGGTATGATATATTGATGTAAGGTAGAGGGATGGGGTCCCAATATGGAAGGTAGGTATGACGATGATGGTTTTGATTGTGATAGGGGCACGGATTGAGTTTGTCTCCTAGGTGGCGGACGGATTTATTTTTGATAGATCGAGTCGCTTAAGCGGGTGCGTTAGACTGGGCATCGTGAGGTCCTGCGTAGGGAAGATCTCGGTTAAGTTGATAGAAGTGGACGGGGCATTTGGTAGAGGTGAGGGGGTGAAGGTGAGAACAGGGGCATTTTAAGCTTCAGAAACACTTCGGGTATATGGTGGAGACATCAGATCACCATTTGCATTTGAGTAGAAAAAGGGGTACTCAAACATTCCCATAGGGCCTCGTCTATCTTCCGTGGAATGACAAATCCTCACGTGTGAATATGAACTTTTGTACGGAAGAACGACGGGTCATGTGATTCCACCCACCGTGGGTGTGACACAGAGGTAGATGAGGCACCGTATCAATAGATGTTAAGAGGTCAACCGGTCATGAAAAGATTTAGGCGATGAGGGACTAATAGGTAGGAGGGCGTGTTTGAGGGATCTATCATGTTTAAAGAATGTGGTGATGTCGTGTAAGAGATTTCTCATCTAAGGATGTCAAAAGGAGTGGCGAGCCTTCCTCTTGTGCAAAGCAAGAGCGGTAGAAGGGGACGCTTTGGGAAATAGATAAATTAGATAACATCCGCTCACAGCCAGAGGGATGTGGTGTAAGAAGACTCATCGATGAGAAGAGAAGTCCGGGGCAGTTAACTCTTTTATGGGTAAAGGAATGATTTCACTTTGGCTTGATGGTGGTGAAGGAGGTTCAGACTCCTGTATTGGTGGAGAGGCTTGATTCAAAATTTTTTCAATAGAGGCTTTTGGCTGAGAATCGAAGACTGCATGGATCTCATGAACACTCTCCTCGGCTAAGATATCTTGGTTTACGCATATTACTGTTGGACGAGTGATTCGGGAATGGCTTGTTGAAAATTTTTAGATTTCGGTTAGCAGGGGCGTTAGGATTATCGAGGGCTATATCCCCCGCATCAACCATTTCCTGCACTATGTTTTTCAACATCTTGCAGTTTTCATGACTATGTCCTTTTACGCGGTGAAAGTTACAAAAGTCATTTTCTTTGTACCAGGAAGGTATTGCGCGGGTGGAGTCAAACCCAGAGTGAGGTTTAACAGGGGGCAAGGTAATGGCTCCTGCTTTGAGCAATTTTTCCAATATCACACCATATGTTTCTCCCAAGGGAGTGTAGTTGATGGGTTCTGCTTTATACTTATAAGTGGTTTTTGGCGGGGTATTAGACGGTGGTTGGGATTTGACCATCACCGCGTGGACAGCTCCTTTTGATTTAGAAGAAGTGGATGTGTGAGGAGTGGCGGTATTTGGTTTATTGATAGAATCAGGAGTTCGGAAATTGGGGTTTTTGTTACGCAACCGCAATTTCTCCTCTTCTAAGGCTCGAATTTCTAATTTTCGGGCCATAGTAAAGGCCTCGTCGAATGTACGGAAAGTTTGAATTGGAGGGTGGGGGAGATGTGGCTTAGCAAGCAGCCCGCGTGAAATGCTTCGATAAGTTCTGGTTTGAGGTAAGGCATATGTAAGTTGGTTGATAAGGCCCCGCCATCGTCCAACGAAATCTGCGATAGATTCATCCTCAAATTGCTTCGGATGGCATAGAGGTCGGTGATAGATACTTTCGCAATGTTAATGGAGAAATGATCCAAGAAAGATTAGGCTAATAAGTTAAAAGAAAAGATCGAGTGTCAAGTTAAAGCACTCGTACTATTCCAAGGTGGGTCCTAATAAGGACATGGGAAAGGTGCGGAGTAACAAGGCATCATCATGGGCGATCAAATAACAAGCGTGTCTAAATGATCGCAAGTGTTGTTGAGGATCCTCTTTACTATAAAAAGAGTAAATTTCAGAACTCCTATCATGGAGGATATGAATGAAGGGGAACAGTAGGGTGAATAGGCTCCCGACAAACTTGCTCGTATGTCAAGGCGCTACGACTTCCCGAAACAGAAGCCTCCAGGTTTTGCATTTTGTCCATCATTTGTTTGATGAAATCTGTGGTTGGATGAGATGATGGTGCGGTTGTGGTAAACGGAGGCAAGTTGGACCAAGGGCTTCCACTGGACAATGGTGGGGCTAAGTGTTGATAAGGTATGGAGGATGAGTATGTTGGAGCAACAGAATAGGGATGTCCCATATAAGGTGTTGAGGTTACTGGATACGTGTATGGGAATGAAAAGGTAGGCGGAGCTTGAGAAGGAAAGCTCGTGTGAATAGGTGGCAGAGAGCAAGTCATGAATGGAGTGGTCTGAAAGAGAGATGAGGTAGGGGCAGTTGGTGGTAACGATACGTGAGGTCCAAAATTAGCCAAGGAAAAGCCAATCTGAGTCGTATGAACCTCTCGGGTCGTTGGATTGGGAGAAGGGGCTAAAGATGCAGGAAGTAAGGCGGTGTTATCAGGGAGGAGTGGGAGCTAAATGAGCAGCTATACTAATAGGCATGCCAACAAGGAGCTGACCATCAGCGTACGGTCGTGGGCATGAGACAAATAGTATCAGCACAAAGGTCTGGGATTAGCATCCGTAAATTTGGCAAAGTCCTTGTCTCCTACAGAATTTGGGGATCTCACCGGTGTCCGTAGGGTTCCCTATGTAATGTGAAGGGGGTGATTCAGAAAAGACACAGAAAGGCATGTGAAACCATGGCGGCGGCTTGCTTCCGAGTGATGACAACCATGGAAAAGAACACACAGAAAGTTTTAATCTATCAAGAACAAAAACAACCTCGTAATGATGAATTTGGCGGAGTTCACTTGGTTTGTCGGGCTGATGAAGACAAGAACTATATCGTTTAATAACCGTGTTGGTCGAGAGCAGATTTCCACGCCGGCCGGCTTAACCGATGCGTGTCAAAAGTCTAGGATAAGAAGATATAAAAGGCTGCTAATTTGATTTTTAGCAACGTTGAGTATATTTGTCAACTTATTGATCACGTAAGACAAAGTATGACAAGAAAAAGAATGTGAAAACAAGCAAGATGCACAATGCAAATCCGAGACTAATCCTAGGGTTAATTTTAGTTATCGTGGGCTTATGCCTTTAGACGTAAGATG